>SJYA01000730.1:533775-877922 GCA_006410615.1 Neotragus moschatus
AAGTTTTTGTTTAAAAAAAAAGATATATACTTTGGTTCAAATAATTTAAAAAAAAAAAAAAAAAAAAAAAACAAAAAACCCTCTCATTGGGTATTATTGCTTTAATTTATATAAAATTACATTTAAAAAGAAATGTAAACAGTTGTCCATTTTAGAAAGACAAAGTCTGGAATGTATTTTTTCTTTTTATTTTCTTTAAAAGACATTTTGACCTTCCTATGAAGCTCAGCTAGAGAAGACATTGGCAGAAGTTCATATGTCCTCATACATAGCTTTTGATGAGAATTTAATAAGACAGAGAACAGTACCTTGCCAAGTATTAACTTTAAACCTTATTTACTTTAGAATTTCAAGATTTATGGAATACCAAAAAACCCATGGAGATGACTCACAAAGAATTGGAACTTACTAGTTTCCTACACTCTTTTAAAAAGTCTTATTTAACCTTGCCACATATTGCCATGACTAATACTGAAATCAACCCATGAATTAACATAAATTAATCTGTTTCTTTTTGCTTCTCACCCCAAATGGTTAATCACTTGCTAGTTATCATGTTGAAATGGACTATTTAAAAGCAGTGGCATTACTCTTTTAAATTACAAAGATGATATCTGTATTTAATCAGAGAATTACTCAACTATGGGAATACAAGTATAATTTTTCTCTTTTTATTTTTAAATTATGAAAATAAGATAACATATTTACAGGAAACTTAGAAAATACAGAACAAAGTCATATAGCCCCATTATATAATACAATTATTTTTAAGTAGATAAAGTAAGATTTTTGTTGGAATTTCAATATCAAGCTCTCAAAAATAAATAGAATGAATATACAGAAAAGTAAAAGGATATAGTAGACCTGAAAAGCACCATGAACCAGTTTAATATAATTAAGATTTATACAATTTTCACACAACAGTAGGATGCAAGTTATATTCAAGTTCCCGTAGACTGTAAACTAGGAGACACTGGAACACACCAGGGACATAAAACAAGGCGTAAAAATTTCACAGTCTGAAGGTACTGAAATCATACAGAGTCTGTTCTCTTATCATTGTGGAGTTATGTTAGAAATCAGTATCAAAAGATATTTGAAAATAACTCACATATTTTCAAGTGCAATGTGACATTTACCAAGAGAGATCTTTGACTTAGCCATTGAACGCCTCAGTAAAGTTAGAAGCCTGAAAAAACACAGAGGGTGATTGCTGAGATGAAAGCATTTGAAAGAAATTGCTGTCAAGATGAGAAATTAATACCAAAGATCCTTTAAAAACCTCATGTATTTGAAAATTAAATGTCAACTTTTAAATGATGGGTGTATCTAAGAAGGCATAACAAGGAAAATTAGAAAATATTTGTAATGAAATACAAATGAAGAGAGAATTTTCCAGAATTTGTTGCATGCAGCTGAAGCTGGCTTATTGCAACTAAATACAATGTGGAGTCATGAATAATGTATAAAAACAAGGAATGAACACTAGCATAAAATTTTGGTAAATTTGAACCAAATCTGTACTTTAGTTAATAACACCGTATCACACATTAATTTCCTGCTTTGTTTTTTTTAAGCAACAGCAAATACAGTCTTAAAAATAATTCTGTGATTTAGAATGAAAATATACTTCATTTCTTTCATGTGTATCAACCCCTTTTCCATCTTATTTGTCTTTTGGCATACTTACTGACTATTACTATTCGAATCTCAGTTACCCACAACCTAGTATTCTAAGCATCTCCTATTTGGATGCTTTACAGACTTACTTGTGAAGCACAAAACCAGTCTGGTTTTATGTTAAGTAGGTGGGTTGTTAATCTGTAAGAATGCCATTCTTGATCAGGCCTCTATGAATTGTTTGTAAGTACCAAATCAGACAATGCAGTCTTTATATTCATCCTGCAATTAGCCAAAATTATTCTAGTTATAGTCCAGTTAAAGATCTCTAGTATGAAACGAATGTAAAATATTCATTCTTTCTTTATCTTTCTCTCTGGCTTCATTCTAGCTCATTTATGTACTTCAAAATGATCTTCTAAGTTATTTTTTCACTGCTTTTCATGTTGCAGATTGAAAATGTTGATGTCTGCCTTAGTTTTCTAGCAGCCAGAGGAGTAAATGTTCAAGGTCTGTCTGCTGAAGGTAAGAAAAAGCACACTGTCACAAATGGCATCTGTGTTTGAAAAGACTTTTTATAACACTAGAAATGTCAGATGAGAGTACATAGGCCTTTAATATAGAAAAGGAAATTAGTGAAGTTTCCAAAATAATAGGAGCATAAGTTCTGTGGTTATTAATGTATGCTTTCATTATGTAGCTACGTTCCAGATTTTGTCAAAGTTGTTCTTTACATTACTGAGTATATGGAAGGGGAGCATATTAACAAAGTATCTTTATGTTATAACGAGTAAGTAGTACTTTTGGAATATTAAGTAGATGGGTGGATAGATAATGCTGGGTAATAGATGGACAGAAATACAATTAAATGGTATAACTAATGCTTAAATATTGTATAATCAATAGCAATTCTATAATTTGATCAAGTTAGTAGTCCAAGCCTAAATATTTGGTAAGTTTAATGAAGTCCTCAGGAATTATTAAATAATTAGTAGTATTAACTGTTCTTTGTAAAGGCCTTAACTTTTTTGGGGGGGGGCCTTAACATTTTAAAAAGTTTAAAAGATCATCACTGACATTGAAATATAGAAAACAGGAAAAAGACAACTAAATCTGTCACTTTTTTCCTGCATTCTTTTTCTTCAACATATATTTTTAGGAAACCTTTTCAAAATTTTCAAGTAGTAATAGTAACAAAAACAATTGCTAGCGTTATGACGTATCAATTCCTTTGAGATTTATATCAGCAACAAACATTTTTTAAATTAGAATTTTAATTATATTACATTAATCCTTTTGGCAATTTTTGTTACTTAATGTTTCTACTGCAGTCAATTTACTCTGTAAAGCCTTCCTGACCCCCACAGATAGTATAAGTATTAGATAGGTCTAAGTTTTACAAGTTTTACTGCCATTGGAAAAATAGGAACTGTGTGACTTCTGAAATATTAGGAACATGAACAGAATTATTTACTTTTCTCAATTTTTCTGTACTGTTTAAATTTTATTTTGAATTTCTTCTATCCTTTATATGTTTATGTCATGATGTTTAATATTAAATTATGTACTTAATGGCCAAAACTTAGGTTCAAACCTAACTCATGGTCCTGTTACTTAGAATAATATTTGAGAAAATTCTCCAGGATGATACTTTACTTTCTAAGAGGTTGAAAGTAGGTGAGAAATGTTACTATTTGTTGGTTTTATGTCTCTTCCTTTTAACATGACATCTTTTTAATAACATAAGCCTGTTGCTTTTTATTTATCTCCTAAAAATATATGAATAGTCAAAATGATTTTCTGTATTTATTAAACATGAATAGTAATAAAACAAGAAGTTTAAAGAATACCTTTCAGTAAGATTCACAGGAGAAAATTAATACTTGCAGGTTCACCCAAGAAAATTTATACTTTCTCACCGTAGCTTCATATTGATTAAGCCTATACTTATGGCCCCTGTGAGGAAGGTTGGGGGTTATAATAACTCAGCCTTATTTTATATGAATAATTCCACTGCATAGTGTATGTGTGACATTATAAACCATCAGAGAGCAAGAAATTTAAGTAGTTTATTAATGTTTCTAAATTCTGAAAGGAGGGCATAAAACCTTGACCTCATAAGAAGATATATTTTATTGCCAATGGCAAGTTTCATTTAAAGTATGATTATAGGTTGCATAGCATTATATCCGGCCTCTCTTTTTCTAATTCTAAAGTTATAACTCCAGAATAAAAAAACTAGCTCGTGTTATGGCCTACTTTGTGCATTTAATTTTTTCTTCAGTGTTAGAAAAACTTACACAAGAGCCTCGTGTTTAGAACTAGAAATTCTCCTTATTCTATTATGCTTATTCTACTTACACTATTATCCATGCATTATAAGGATTCATCTAAAGCCATGCATAAAATGATCTTAATTATTTCTTAATATGTAATATGAATTAAAAATAAAAGAATTAGAACATTAAAGTGGATAACTATGGTGCCATCTGCTCTTTGGAGGACAAATACATAGTTTTTTAATAAATCGGTCGGTGGGTGATTTAGAATACTGCTACCAGTTATTATGAGGTACACCCATACAGCATCAGTGGAGAAGGAAATGGCACCCCACTCCAGCTACCCTTGCCTGGAAAATCCCATGGACAGAGGAGCCTGGTAGGCTACAGTCCATGGGGTCGCTAAGGGTCGGACACGATTGAGCGACTTCACTTTCACTTTTCACTCTCATGCATTGGAGAAGGAAATGGCAACCCACTCCACTACTCTTGCCTGGAGAATCCCAGGGACAGAGGAACCTGGTGGGCTGCCATCTATGTGGTCGCACAGGGTCAGACACAACTGGAATGACTTAGCAGCCACAGCAGCACATAGCATCAGTATTTATAATGCAGGCCACTGAGCAATGTAAGTGGCTTTCTTTCTCTAACTCATAGGCGTCCCTCCTCTGGTAACAGCTGTGTGCATTTGTGAGGGAAAATATGTGTGTGTGTGTGCGTGTGCTCAGTCACGTCAGACTCTTTTGAGACCCCAATGAACTGTAGCCCGCCAGAATCCTCTGTCTAAGGGATGTCCCAAACAAGAATACTGGAGTGGATTGCCATTTCCTGCGCCAGGAGATCTTGCTGACCCAGGGATCGAACCTGTGTCTCCTGAATCTCTTACATTGGCAGGCAGATCCTTTACCACTGACCCACCTAGGAAGCCCATATGAGAGATAAACAGAATGATAAATCAAATGAGGAACACAAACCAGAGCACCTATCCACCTGCATGAAGAAGCTAACTCGAGAAAAACTATAGTTCAGGGTCAGCAAAGAGCATCCCTTGAGTAAGCTTTGTTCTCTCTCTGAAATTTCCAAGCTATGTAAAAATGTTAGCATGTTTTAGAAAATCAGACTTACTTAAATGTGTGACTGAGAAAGCCAAGTTTTATTTCTGTCTTCAAAGATTTAGTCTTTTAAGAGTCTATTGGAAGCAATTTGCCAACTGCTTCTAGAATTTCTTTTGTTAAAAAAGAATAATTTTATATGATACTGTTTTTATATTTTCCGCTTGATACAGAAATAAGAAATGGAAACTTAAAAGCCATTCTAGGGCTGTTTTTCAGTTTGTCTCGCTACAAGCAGCAGCAGCACCACCAGCAGCAGCATTACCAATCCTTGGTGGAGCTTCAACAACGCGTCAGCCACGCCTCCCCTCAAGCAGAAGCCAGCCAGGCCAAAACCCAGCAAGATATGCAGTCCAGGTAAGGGAGGGAAGCGGGGGATGTGTTTAAAATGAATTTACATCGATGGGAGTCTGTGGGAGCATGTAGACACAGCCAGGGTGGGATGCTGGCAACTTGTTTTATAAGTTTTTGTTTGTGAGATTGGTCACCATATTTATGTAGCTGTTATCAATGTGACGCGATTATTTGACTAACGTTATAGAATTTGAAACCGCTTTTGCTTGGATAACCAACATTTGTCACTTTTTAGGTGAAATATTTGTGTTTGTTTTCTACAGGTGATTGTGGTTTGTATCGAAATGTGTGAAGTGTCTTTCTTGTAAGCTGTGTGTCACAGTTACGTTCTTATTTAGAATGTACTTTTGGAGTCCTGGTCTCCAGTTGTATAGTTTTCTTCTGTCAGTGCTTCTGATTGGTGAAATCATTAAATCTGCCAAAAAGTTTAGGCCTGTTAAACATAGGAGTTTGCGTGTGCGGGAACATGCTGTTTGGATGTGAGATTGTGTGTGTGCACACCTGCATGTATGTGTATGCGTGTATTTGTATGCACAGGTTATGTCTGTCTTACTTGAGTCTGTGGGTACATGTAGACACAGCCAGGATCAAGTGCTGGCCAACCATTACAATATCCTTTCCTCCTTCATTACTGTTTTTTTCAGTTTGGAATTACATCAGTCATGATTCAGCCAGAGAAGCAGAATCAGTAAAAAATAGTGTTAAGATTCATTGTAAAGAACTGATTCACATGATCGTGTGGCTGGCAAGGCGAATCTGCGACCAAACGGCAGCCCAACAGAGAGGACAGGTTGGCACTGTGAGCATGAGCCAAAACTGCTATCCACCGGTGGAATCTCATCCCTTCAGGAGGCTGCACTCCTGCTTTTAAAGCCTTTCAAGGAGTGAATTGGGCCTACTACCCTAGTGATAATCTAGGATAATCTCCTTTACTTAAAGTCAAATGCTATGGATTCAGACCACATCCACAAAACGCTTTCACAGAAAGACCCAGATTGGTGCTGAGTGGGACTAAATAAACCTAGCTAAGTTGGCACGTCAAAAAATGATCACTGAACAGGATTAACGGGATTCGTGCAAATCGTTTGTTTCTGATCAGTGTTTGGGTTATCAGCTCATTAGTTCTATCGCATACATAGCTGTGATTGTTTTTCTTAAGGAGGGAGAATGTCCAATACAAAAATACTCTTTATCATCTTCTAAAATATACACATGTATCAAATATATGTAAATATTTAACTTTTTCCATCTTAGAAGCCAAACCTAAAACCTAATAATACAATTTGCCTTGAGTTTGTTTTTGGCAATTAGCACTGACTGAAAAAACTAATATAAAATTCCAAAATACATTCACAAACCATTTCCCACTTATTGACAGATATTCAACAGTTCAGGTATCTTCTCTTTCGTCTGTCAACCACCCCTTGCTTCACACTCAGCGATATTTCTGTCTCTGTACAACCATGTAAACTCTACTTCTTTTGGCAAATTTTACTCATTAGAAAATTATTAATAAAGAAAAATTATAGTTTCACCAAAAACTTTGGGATGTAGTACAGAGGCCGTGGAGTGATAAGGGAATATTTGTTTTTACTCAATAATGGAAATATGCTTCTGCTTTTTAAACTTGTCTTGGCATCTTGTGATGTTGTGTAAAACTGTTCAGGAATCAAAGTAAAAAAAAAAAAAAAGATTTATAGTGTAAGTTCTTTGGATTTCTTTAAGAATAGAGGAGAAAAATAAAACATATGACTTATTAATTTGGGGGGTGGTGGGCTAGATTTTGAGACCTGCCAGAAATAATATTTCTTAGAGTTTGGTTTAAGCCATTTGAATAGACAACAAGTAAGAATAGTAGCTAGAAAAATACAGGAAGTAAAATGGTATCGCGCAAAGAATGTTGACTCTGGAAATGAGATGAGCTGTCATTTGTCACTTCTTTTCCTCACTCTACGTATGTGCCATAGGAGTTTCTTGCCCCAGACTTCTCAGTGGTTATAACCCTTTGGGGGAGATTTTTTTTCTCTTCTTGCTAGATATGCATGGATGTTATGAAGCTGTATAATATTTTAAAATATAGAACTATGTATAGAATAGGCATGGTCATTTTACAGTGTCTTGGGAGAGCTATCTTGTTTTTTCAGGGAAAGGTTATAAAAAGCATTGGGAAGCCTGTTCTTTTCACTAATGTCCTTTAATTTTGGGATAGCAGGGGAGTTCTTTACCATGAGCGCCACCTGGGAACCCAGACTTAATTTTTTTCTTTTGATAAATTGGATTTAATTACTTTTTGGATTGGTAATTTAACAAATCAGAGTCCTTACTGTACTAAATGTAGTGCTTAGTTAGGGTCATGATAAAGAGGAGCTCAAAGTCTTCAGTTCAACAGTATTTATTATATGTTTTGGAGAATACTCTATTTCAGGTATTAATACTTATTTTCATTTGTGTAGGCTTGATAATGGAGAAGGCAATGGCACCCCACTCCAGTACTCTTGCCTGGAAAATCCCATGGATGGAGGAGCCTGGTGGGCTGTAGTCCATGGGGTCACTAAGAGTGACTTAACTTTTACTTTTCACTTTCATTCATTAGAGAAGGAAACAGCAACCCACTCCAGTGTTCTTGCCTGGAGAATCCCAGGGATGGGGAAGCTTGGTGGCTGCTATCTATGGGATCACACAGAGTCAGACACTATGGAAGTGACTTAGCAGCAGCAGCAGCAGGCTTGATAAGCAATCTAGATCTGTTTCTATCAATCACCCCTCAAAAGTTAATAATAAAGTGTATGTTTTATTTTTCTCCTCCTCCATTCTTAAAGAAATTCAAAGAACTTACACTATAGATCATATTTTTCACTTTGATTCCTGCACAGTTTCACACAACATCACAAAATGCCAAGACAAGCTTAAAGAACAGAAGCACATTTGCAATACTGAGTAAAAGCAAATATCCCTTATCATTCCATGGCCTTTTAGAACATTCACTTTTTTTGCTGAAACTGTAATTTTTCTTTATTAATCATTCACTAATGAGTAAAATTTGCCAAAGGAATTAGGGCTTACAATGTTGTACAGAGACAGAAATATTGCTTAAAGGTTGCTAAAATATTACTTAAATATTGCTAAAGGCTGAAATAGTGAAATAGTATATGATTATAATTTATGTGAACTGAAATGTGATAACATATTTAAGCATTTTCAAAACTTGTTACAATGACAGTATACATAGGAAAGGTTTCAGTCTCCATACTATAGAACCAAGCTGATAAATGTGAAAAAAATCCCAGTGACACATTTCTCTTTGTTTGCTTGAGATGTGAGTCATAAATCATGATTTATGAAGATTTTCTATTGATTTCAAAGCTCTTTCCAAGTGAACGGTTTTAATGACTGGCTCCTATATTAGATATTTAGCCAGAAAATGTTCTTGTGTTTTTCCTGGTAGACCTGAAAGGAATTTTGTGCACCTTGTTTCATGAGAATGTTTTTGTTTTGTTCACTTTATTAAATAAACTGGCATAACTGCCTAGATTTCCACAATATTTATTTTGTACACTAAGAATTGCTTATTTGTTTTGCTCATTTGAGCATAACACTAAATGTTTCCATTTGAACATTTTTCATGCAAATAGACATTTTGATCTAAAGGTTAACAAGTAAAATATACAAGAGAGAAAATCAAATGTGAACCGAGAGAAATAGAGTGGGGGTGGCAAACTCTCCTCTGACTTCTCAGCTTCCTGTCTCCTCTTGAGTGTGTTTGTGGTTGTGTGGCTGTGCGCATAGATGTGGGCACAGGTGCCTGTGTGTGTCCTGCTCAAGGACAGATCTTCTTGTTGAGAGCTCACCTCTAGAATCAGACTGCCTGTACCTGGATCCCAATTCCCCCTCTTGCTAGTTGTGTGACTGTGGGCAACTTACCTAACCTCTGTGTGCTTCAGGTTCCCGTTTGCTAAAAGGGCAATGGCACCATTATCATGAGGTTGTTCTGGGGGTTCATTGGGTCAGAATCTAAAACTCACTGAACACACCTGGCAGATGTCACTGATCTGCTCAGAGCCTTGGGATGGCATCAAATAGCCTCGGCTTGCTCCCCACTTAGGAAACACGCTGTGTCTGATTCCTTTGTCTAGAGCGCGCTTTCTCCAAGAGTCGCTTGGCTGAGTGTCTCACTCCTTCAAGTTCACTGCCCCCATGTCACCTTCTTGACTACTCTGTTAACACTACAGGCTGCCCATCCATCCTGGTTGCTGTACTTTCCCCTCCTTTCCATAGCCCTAATCACTCTCTAACCTAAAACATATTTATTATATTCATTGTTTACTATTGCTACTCCTCCCCTCCAGATTGTAAGCCCTGAGAGGAGAGTAGTGCTTTTATGTTTTAATACTTTTTGAAGGATTAAACAAGAACATTATACACAGGAGGTGATTTCTAAAGTGATTTAAGGTAAAAATGAATGAGTCTATTATAGCTGCTTCTAATTTTAAGAAGAAAAACTCTAACATTTAAAGTTGCAGTGGTAGGTCATTTAAAATGGAAATTGTGTATATTTATAAAAAGACTATATTAAAGATAAACGTATTCCAGCTTCTTAGGTGGTCATGATATTGAACTATAGTTAGTTTCAGAGTGGTATGTAGTGGACCCATCAGACCTTATCTGGATGCATGAAATTATTGGCCTCATCCTCACTGATCCCTGAATATATTCCTTTTTGGTCTTTCATGAAACATGTGAGAAAGAAACAAAATGCATGAGAAAATATAGCTAAGAAATTACATAGGTGATAGCGTATTAGAGGCAGTGATAACAAATCTTTCTGAACTAAACTAAGAGCTATTTGGGGAATTTGGGAGATTATGATCCCCACAGAGGATCATTTGTCCCTTCTGCTTTTCATTTTGTAAGAGAAAGTCAAGAATATGTCCAGTTGCTGTTTAGATGAACTTGCTCCTTCCTACAGGACTCACAAGTCAAATTGCAAAATCTCTGGGCACATGCTTTTTGAGTGACTTGCCTGCTCCCTTTACAGCCCCTTGCCAAGGTTCCTGTGACCCCTGCCACACACATTGCTTTTGGAACCCTCTTCCATGAAAGACATTTGCCTTCCTCTTTTCCAGGAAACATCCTTTTCTTCTGGGAGATTCATTGTGAAACTGGGGCAGTTTACAGCTTTTCAGCCTGGGGTTATAAATCTTGAGAAGTATAGAAGGAAGTTTAATTTAAGATGACAGGAAAGCTCTGGTAATTTAAGCCCTCATGAACCTGGCTTCAATTAGTTGCTTAATTCAGCTCTGTGTTGTGGATTATAGTGTGCTCTTCAAAAACGACGGTGAATCAATTAAACTTTAAAGAAAATGAAACAACCAACAAAGACGTTTGTGAATCTCTTTTTTAATATCAGGATTTTTTTTATTCCCAGAGAGAAATAAGTGAAGGGAAAGAAATTATTCTTTAATTGATTGATTGAGGAAACCAAGAAAGGGTATAATAGTAAGAGTGTATGTACACACAGTGCTTGTGTTCTACGCTTTTATTCAGTGTTTTTAAAGCCTGACAGTTATTCATGGTTCTGCTGTTATGACGGGGTATCATCTGTATAGTTTTGGTTATTTTAGCATCTGGCAAACATGGGTTTCACTTCTGCCTCCCAATTCCCAGTGATGTGGCATGAGCCACGTTATTTTGACCTGCTCAAATAACAGTGTTCCTACCTCTAATAGTGGAATGGTGATAACTTTTTCAAAAGGGTATTGAGAAGACCACAGGACATAATTTGCATTTAAAGTGCCTCCTTAACACAACTCTTAGTGTGTAATAAACACTCAAACCAGCCATTGGCATCTTCCCTCCTCTCACTTTAAGGTCATAGCAATGTTTAATAAAATTATAGATCAAAATTAATACCTCAAGTCAACCTCTTCACTCTTCCTTTCTTTCCCACTTTCTCTGATCAGTTCTGTCCATTACACTTCTAACTTCTTTTATGCATTACATAAAAGTAGTTCAAAAGTATATCCTCACAATTTAAAAATGATGACCCAATGCTCAGAGCCTCCCAGGCCTGATCTAGCTAAACAGAGGTAACCCAATTCATTATTTTAGGCATTTCCTTTAGTAATTATTCCCCTATAGATAAATAAAGTGCTACTGCCACTAGTTTTTATTCATTAATTTGATCATTATTTTAAAAATTTTTATTGGCTGCATCAGGTCCCAGTTGCATCTTTCCTTGCAGCACACAGACTTCTAGCTGTGGCACGTGAGCTTAGTCACTATATGGCATGTGGAATCTTAGTTCCACATTGTTGTTGTTCAGTTACCAAGTCATGACCAACTCTTTGCAACCCCATGAACTTCAGTACACCAGGCCTCCCTGTCCCTCACCATGTCCTGGCATTTGCCCAAGTTCATGTCCATTACATTTGTGATGCCATCCAACCATCTCATCCTCTGTCACCATCTTTTTCTGCCTGTGACAGGCAAAATATACTCCAAGATACATTCTCCAGGCAAGAATACTGGAGAGGGTGAAAGTGAAAGTCGCCCAGTCTTGTCCCACTCTTTGCAACCTCGTGGACTATATTGTCCATGGAATTCTGCAGGGCAGAACACTGGAGTGAGTTGCTGTTCCCTTCTCCCGGGACTCTTCCCAACCCAGGGATCAAACCCAGGTCTCCCACATTGCAGATTCTTTACCAGCTGAGCCACAAGGGAAGTCGAAGAATACTGCAGTGGGTAGCCTATCCCTTTTCTAGAGGATCTTCCCGAACCAGAAACTGAACCCGGGTCTCCTGCATTGCAGGTGGATTCTTTACCGACTGAGCTATCAGAGAAGCCCACTGGAAGGGGTAGTCATTCTCTTCTCCAGGGGATCNATATAGAACTATGTATAGAATAGGCATGGTCATTTTACAGTGTCTTGGGAGAGCTATCTTGTTTTTTCAGGGAAAGGTTATAAAAAGCATTGGGAAGCCTGTTCTTTTCACTAATGTCCTTTAATTTTGGGATAGCAGGGGAGTTCTTTACCATGAGCGCCACCTGGGAACCCAGACTTAATTTTTTTCTTTTGATAAATTGGATTTAATTACTTTTTGGATTGGTAATTTAACAAATCAGAGTCCTTACTGTACTAAATGTAGTGCTTAGTTAGGGTCAAGATAAAGAGGAGCTCAAAGTCTTCAGTTCAACAGTATTTATTATATGTTTTGGAGAATACTCTATTTCAGGTATTAATACTTATTTTCATTTGTGTAGGCTTGATAATGGAGAAGGCAATGGCACCCCACTCCAGTCCTCTTGCCTGGAAAATCCCATGGATGGAGGAGCCTGGTGGGCTGTAGTCCATGGGGTCACTAAGAGTGACTTAACTTTTACTTTTCACTTTCATTCATTAGAGAAGGAAACAGCAACCCACTCCAGTGTTCTTGCCTGGAGAATCCCAGGGATGGGGAAGCTTGGTGGCTGCTATCTATGGGATCACACAGAGTCAGACACTATGGAAGTGACTTAGCAGCAGCAGCAGCAGGCTTGATAAGCAATCTAGATCTGTTTCTATCAATCACCCCTCAAAAGTTAATAATAAAGTGTATGTTTTATTTTTCTCCTCCTCCATTCTTAAAGAAATTCAAAGAACTTACACTATAGATCATATTTTTCACTTTGATTCCTGCACAGTTTCACACAACATCACAAAATGCCAAGACAAGCTTAAAGAACAGAAGCACATTTGCAATACTGAGTAAAAGCAAATATCCCTTATCATTCCATGGCCTTTTAGAACATTCACTTTTTTTGCTGAAACTGTAATTTTTCTTTATTAATCATTCACTAATGAGTAAAATTTGCCAAAGGAATTAGGGCTTACAATGTTGTACAGAGACAGAAATATTGCTTAAAGGTTGCTAAAATATTACTTAAATATTGCTAAAGGCTGAAATAGTGAAATAGTATATGATTATAATTTATGTGAACTGAAATGTGATAACATATTTAAGCATTTTCAAAACTTGTTACAATGACAGTATACATAGGAAAGGTTTCAGTCTCCATACTATAGAACCAAGCTGATAAATGTGAAAAAAATCCCAGTGACACATTTCTCTTTGTTTGCTTGAGATGTGAGTCATAAATCATGATTTATGAAGATTTTCTATTGATTTCAAAGCTCTTTCCAAGTGAACGGTTTTAATGACTGGCTCCTATATTAGATATTTAGCCAGAAAATGTTCTTGTGTTTTTCCTGGTAGACCTGAAAGGAATTTTGTGCACCTTGTTTCATGAGAATGTTTTTGTTTTGTTCACTTTATTAAATAAACTGGCATAACTGCCTAGATTTCCACAATATTTATTTTGTACACTAAGAATTGCTTATTTGTTTTGCTCATTTGAGCATAACACTAAATGTTTCCATTTGAACATTTTTCATGCAAATAGACATTTTGATCTAAAGGTTAACAAGTAAAATATACAAGAGAGAAAATCAAATGTGAACCGAGAGAAATAGAGTGGGGGTGGCAAACTCTCCTCTGACTTCTCAGCTTCCTGTCTCCTCTTGAGTGTGTTTGTGGTTGTGTGGCTGTGCGCATAGATGTGGGCACAGGTGCCTGTGTGTGTCCTGCTCAAGGACAGATCTTCTTGTTGAGAGCTCACCTCTAGAATCAGACTGCCTGTACCTGGATCCCAATTCCCCCTCTTGCTAGTTGTGTGACTGTGGGCAACTTACCTAACCTCTGTGTGCTTCAGGTTCCCGTTTGCTAAAAGGGCAATGGCACCATTATCATGAGGTTGTTCTGGGGGTTCATTGGGTCAGAATCTAAAACTCACTGAACACACCTGGCAGATGTCACTGATCTGCTCAGAGCCTTGGGATGGCATCAAATAGCCTCGGCTTGCTCCCCACTTAGGAAACACGCTGTGTCTGATTCCTTTGTCTAGAGCGCGCTTTCTCCAAGAGTCGCTTGGCTGAGTGTCTCACTCCTTCAAGTTCACTGCCCCCATGTCACCTTCTTGACTACTCTGTTAACACTACAGGCTGCCCATCCATCCTGGTTGCTGTACTTTCCCCTCCTTTCCATAGCCCTAATCACTCTCTAACCTAAAACATATTTATTATATTCATTGTTTACTATTGCTACTCCTCCCCTCCAGATTGTAAGCCCTGAGAGGAGAGTAGTGCTTTTATGTTTTAATACTTTTTGAAGGATTAAACAAGAACATTATACACAGGAGGTGATTTCTAAAGTGATTTAAGGTAAAAATGAATGAGTCTATTATAGCTGCTTCTAATTTTAAGAAGAAAAACTCTAACATTTAAAGTTGCAGTGGTAGGTCATTTAAAATGGAAATTGTGTATATTTATAAAAAGACTATATTAAAGATAAACGTATTCCAGCTTCTTAGGTGGTCATGATATTGAACTATAGTTAGTTTCAGAGTGGTATGTAGTGGACCCATCAGACCTTATCTGGATGCATGAAATTATTGGCCTCATCCTCACTGATCCCTGAATATATTCCTTTTTGGTCTTTCATGAAACATGTGAGAAAGAAACAAAATGCATGAGAAAATATAGCTAAGAAATTACATAGGTGATAGCGTATTAGAGGCAGTGATAACAAATCTTTCTGAACTAAACTAAGAGCTATTTGGGGAATTTGGGAGATTATGATCCCCACAGAGGATCATTTGTCCCTTCTGCTTTTCATTTTGTAAGAGAAAGTCAAGAATATGTCCAGTTGCTGTTTAGATGAACTTGCTCCTTCCTACAGGACTCACAAGTCAAATTGCAAAATCTCTGGGCACATGCTTTTTGAGTGACTTGCCTGCTCCCTTTACAGCCCCTTGCCAAGGTTCCTGTGACCCCTGCCACACACATTGCTTTTGGAACCCTCTTCCATGAAAGACATTTGCCTTCCTCTTTTCCAGGAAACATCCTTTTCTTCTGGGAGATTCATTGTGAAACTGGGGCAGTTTACAGCTTTTCAGCCTGGGGTTATAAATCTTGAGAAGTATAGAAGGAAGTTTAATTTAAGATGACAGGAAAGCTCTGGTAATTTAAGCCCTCATGAACCTGGCTTCAATTAGTTGCTTAATTCAGCTCTGTGTTGTGGATTATAGTGTGCTCTTCAAAAACGACGGTGAATCAATTAAACTTTAAAGAAAATGAAACAACCAACAAAGACGTTTGTGAATCTCTTTTTTAATATCAGGATTTTTTTTATTCCCAGAGAGAAATAAGTGAAGGGAAAGAAATTATTCTTTAATTGATTGATTGAGGAAACCAAGAAAGGGTATAATAGTAAGAGTGTATGTACACACAGTGCTTGTGTTCTACGCTTTTATTCAGTGTTTTTAAAGCCTGACAGTTATTCATGGTTCTGCTGTTATGACGGGGTATCATCTGTATAGTTTTGGTTATTTTAGCATCTGGCAAACATGGGTTTCACTTCTGCCTCCCAATTCCCAGTGATGTGGCATGAGCCACGTTATTTTGACCTGCTCAAATAACAGTGTTCCTACCTCTAATAGTGGAATGGTGATAACTTTTTCAAAAGGGTATTGAGAAGACCACAGGACATAATTTGCATTTAAAGTGCCTCCTTAACACAACTCTTAGTGTGTAATAAACACTCAAACCAGCCATTGGCATCTTCCCTCCTCTCACTTTAAGGTCATAGCAATGTTTAATAAAATTATAGATCAAAATTAATACCTCAAGTCAACCTCTTCACTCTTCCTTTCTTTCCCACTTTCTCTGATCAGTTCTGTCCATTACACTTCTAACTTCTTTTATGCATTACATAAAAGTAGTTCAAAAGTATATCCTCACAATTTAAAAATGATGACCCAATGCTCAGAGCCTCCCAGGCCTGATCTAGCTAAACAGAGGTAACCCAATTCATTATTTTAGGCATTTCCTTTAGTAATTATTCCCCTATAGATAAATAAAGTGCTACTGCCACTAGTTTTTATTCATTAATTTGATCATTATTTTAAAAATTTTTATTGGCTGCATCAGGTCCCAGTTGCATCTTTCCTTGCAGCACACAGACTTCTAGCTGTGGCACGTGAGCTTAGTCACTATATGGCATGTGGAATCTTAGTTCCACATTGTTGTTGTTCAGTTACCAAGTCATGACCAACTCTTTGCAACCCCATGAACTTCAGTACACCAGGCCTCCCTGTCCCTCACCATGTCCTGGCATTTGCCCAAGTTCATGTCCATTACATTTGTGATGCCATCCAACCATCTCATCCTCTGTCACCATCTTTTTCTGCCTGTGACAGGCAAAATATACTCCAAGATACATTCTCCAGGCAAGAATACTGGAGAGGGTGAAAGTGAAAGTCGCCCAGTCTTGTCCCACTCTTTGCAACCTCGTGGACTATATTGTCCATGGAATTCTGCAGGGCAGAACACTGGAGTGAGTTGCTGTTCCCTTCTCCCGGGACTCTTCCCAACCCAGGGATCAAACCCAGGTCTCCCACATTGCAGATTCTTTACCAGCTGAGCCACAAGGGAAGTCGAAGAATACTGCAGTGGGTAGCCTATCCCTTTTCTAGAGGATCTTCCCGAACCAGAAACTGAACCCGGGTCTCCTGCATTGCAGGTGGATTCTTTACCGACTGAGCTATCAGAGAAGCCCACTGGAAGGGGTAGTCATTCTCTTCTCCAGGGGATCTTTCCCACCCAGGGATAGAACACAGGTCTCCAGCATTGCAGGCAGATTCTTTACCATCTGAATCACCAGGGGGCCCCTTAGTTCCTTGACCAGGGATCAAATCTACAAGCCCTGATGTATGCACTCTCCCATCTCTCCAATCCCCCATTAATATATTCAACAAATGTTTTTAAGCACTTAGGTGTTCCTGGCACTCTTCTAAACATTGGAGATACAGCAGAGGATAAAATAAATTGAAGAATCCTCGCCATTTTGGAGCTTATATTTAGTTATAGATAAATAATAAAAAAATATGTACTAGTAATTGAGCAGCTGTTGGAAGAGAAGCATAAATCAGAACAGGAGAAAGAAGATGTTTTTCTGCATTTCAACAGGCTTCTGGGAAAGTCCTCACTCAGATGATACTGAGCAAAGGGGGAAACAGAACTAGCTCTGCAGTTATCCTGTAGAAGAGAGTGTCAGGCAGACAGAAGAATAAGAGCTAAGACCTTGAGTTAGGAGTCTATCTGTTCTTTTTTTTTTTTTTCAAGAAGAGGAAATAACCCAATTTGGCTGTATCAGAAAGAAGGACATAGAAAAAGAGTAGGATATATTTCAGAGAAAGATCAGGTAGTATGACCCCGTTGCCATTTCAAGAACTGTGGATCTTATTCCAGGAGAGATGGGAAATTATAATACGCCATGTTGCTGCAAATGGCATTATTTTAAAGACTCTGATGCTGGGAGGGATTGGGGGCAGGAGGAGGAGGGGACGACAGAGGATGAGATGGCTGGATGGTATCACTGACTCGATGGACGTGAGTCTGAGTGAACTCCGGGAGTTGGTGATGGACGGGGAGGCCTGGCGTGGTGCAATTCATGGAGTCGCAAAGAGTCGGACACAACTGAGCGGCTGAACTGAACTGAAAACATTGCAGTAAAAGAACAGGCCATGGCTCATTTAATGTTGCTCTAGAGGGATATTATAAATTGAGGGACCCCTCTTTGCCAGCATCTTTTCTCTGGAATTATTTAGTTGTTATAGTTAAACTTGCTTCTTGTTTGTTTGGATGGTCAACTAGTTGGTTTGTTTATGTCTGGTCATAGAGTGAGCGGCAATAGTAATTGACATAAGTATTTGATTAATCTCCCTCCTTTTGTACCTCCTTCATCTTATCTGCAGTTTCCTAGTACAGCCTCCCTCTCTCTTATGGACTGACAGCCCCCCTCACCCTTACAGACTGAACCCCTCCTCCATGTGTATAGTAGAATGAGGCTTCCCCTGCTGTGTGTTCTCAAAAATACTTCATTTATTTTCAGTTGCCCAAAATCTGTTGAAGCCTCCTGGTCATTGATGGCCCCTTTTATCTGTAATGATATCCTTTGATGTTATGAGCTTAAACCTTGATTATTTTTTATCAATATGTTATGGCATCACATTCTTTGACAGAATCATTCTTCATTCTAATAACTTTATTATTTTCTTTAAATAAATGAAAATCAATTAGCTGAACTTATCCAGGGAGAAAATGAAAACATCACAATTAGCTCTACCTTCCCAAGGGAACTATGAGAATATATCTTTTAAATTATTAGACTTACTCCTAATTTAGAGAATTTAAGACTTGTGCTCTTTGTAACATACATGTCTAGATGAAAACAATATAAACCAATGTTTCATAATTTGGTGTTATAACTACCAAACATATTCATGTATCATCACAGATTCAAAATAATTAACTTGTGATTTATTTCTTGAATATTTTACTCCAGGACATTTTGATATCCTGGATTTTGATATGTATTGTATGAACTTTGTCTCCCAAACACTAGAAATTTTTCGTCCTATTCAATCTTTGCTATTTCTGGAACACTCTCTTCTCAAATAGAGCATTGATAATGTAGAGTTGAAGAAAGAAATGACAACCCATTCCAGTATTCTTGTGTGGATGGTCCCCTGGATATAGGAGTCTGGTGTGCTACAGTCCATAGGATTGCAAAGAGTCAGATATGAGTTAGTGACTGAACAAATGTAGAGTTGATAAGTATATCTGCAATTTTATACCATATGCAATGATTATGTATTAATCTGTTTTGCACTAACATCTGTGTATCAGAGATTCAACTTATTGTTTTACAGTGGAAAAATGCAACTGTCACAATCATTTCAGAATAACCATTGAATACTTTCCTGTGATAAGGTATACAGAGAAAGCCAAATTATAATCAGGATGACAGAATAAGCAAAGAATGAACTTGGGGGACTTGCATGTTTCTGCAGCTGAGATAGTCTTGCCATGGGTCAAGAGTCTTTCTTCATTGCAAAGCGCACTGTCAGCATTTTCCTTTTCATATTCCATGCCCTGTGCTTCTGCCTCTGGCCACCCTCATTGCCCACACCATGCCACCCCCCTGCACCCACATCTTTCTGGTTGACCTCTCAGTCTCAAAAGATGTATGAACACAACACTGTGGGGAGGACTCTGGATCAGAGTCCACCATCAGAAGTGTTTTGAGACCCTAGTCACCCCTTAACAATGTGAGACTTACTGTACTGATGCTTACATTTGCTTTGCGGTACATTGAGAGGAGCTCAATTGCAAGAACTCCTTGAAATCTACTTTCTCATAGACCTTCAAACATTTATATAACTATTTTATGTCATTTTCATGAATGTGTATACTAAGAAATAATTTGTTAATAAATTGTTGCTTACTACAATTCTTTTTAAGTGTTCAGAATTATTAAATAATCCAGATTTTTCACTCAGGGTAGTCTTTGCCAACATTTGCTATTTTATTTATTTTTTGCTTAAAATAGTAATAACCAATATATATAGAAAAGAATCTGAAAATTACATTGCAGATTCTCTTATATATATATATATATATATACACACACACACACATTAGTTTTCAGATTCCTTTATATATATATAATGGACTTCCTTGATGACTCAGACAGTAAAGAATCTGCCTGCAATGTGGGAGATCCAGGTTCGATCCCTGGGTCAGGAAGATCCCGTGGAGAAAGGAATGGCTACCCACTCTACTATTCTGGCCTGGAGAATTCCATGAAAAGAGGAGCCTGACAGGCTACAGCCCATGGGGTCACAAACAGTCAGACATGACTGAATGACTAACACACATTTATACATATTAACATATGGCTGAATCACTTTGCTGTACCCCTAAAGCTAGCACAACATGAAATCCACTATACTCCAACAGAAAACAATAATTATTTTTTTAAAATAGTTTTATCTAGATAGCAGTATTGAGAGTCCAGTTTTGGGGTTTTTTTTGAGGTAGTTGCATTAAAATGGACCTTTTGAATGGAGCACTGAATGCATTGGGATATAATTTTCCTCCACACTAAAAATTGTAAATGGAAAAGATCCATGCAGCAGCATAGTGTTTTGAGCTACATGTAAGTAGAAGCAGTGTGGAAAATCTAATTTGTGGTAACATTGTGAGAGAAATATGAGCCTGGTTTCCTGAGTTCTCCTTTATCTTGAAGTTCTGCATTCCTAAAAGAGCATGAGACTTTGATGCAGTAATATCCTATCCAGGCATCTCTCTCTGTAGTTACTGTTTTGAGATCCCACAAAAGCAGACCATGCAGGTGGCCTGATTAACTGTCAGCTGAAATTTAAGATTAGACAGAGGTTGTAAGATATTTACATACCATATTTCACTAATGGGATAAGTTATCACAGTAACCTGTCTCATGTGTAATCAGGATGATATTTCAGCCACCCAGCTGCTAAAAAGAAACACATGTGGATGAAGGCTAAGTTTCTGACTCATTTATGGATTAGGTAATAACTGTTTCTAGTGACGTCTCATCAAAATTTATGTGTAGGGACAATATATTTTTAAAAAATGCTCTGAAGTGAGTAGCTGTTACAGAATGTCTTAAATATTTTTGAATAAGGTACAAAAGCTATTTTGAAGTGTCTGAGCACTTTCCTCATTTTTAGAGCTATTACCTTGTCAGTTATCATTTTATAACAAGGGAACTATATCTACTAAAGGAAGAATTTGGTTTAAATAATATTTATTCTGAAGCTCTGGTTTAATTTCTACCCTTAGCAGTCATAGGATATATAAGGAAATATATTTCAATCTATCTCAGTCTTAAAAAATTTTAGGGAATGTGCCTTATTGTCATCAGTGTTTGTTATTTTGTATAAAAATCCTAATTTAAAACTTTTTGCAATGTGTTAATTATAGTACATCTTGGGTAATTTATTCCTGATTTCTCTCAAGCCTTATTTAGTAAATTTGAAAGGAAATAATCCCTATCTTCTTCACATGATACTGACTTATAAAAGAAAGGTAAAATTTGGAGGTAAAAAATTACACCAAAATTTATGCCCAAGAAATGTCTTGTTATAAAATTTGTTTCTTTGGCTGTTACAAAATGTCTTACCTCCTGTTGTAAAATTCCTCTTTGGCTACTTGGGAATAGTGTTGTTAAGAGAACAATGTGATGTTATGATTAAGCATCGTTTCCCTTTCTTTGGGAATAAAGTACTAAAGGTCTCACTGAGAGGGATTTTGTGTAGGGATTTCCACTCTTATAATATCTGTGTGACTCCAAGCCTAAAGTTATGTAGACTAAAGGGAGGAATGATAGTTGATTCTAAGATAGTTTTGTATAAGGTTTCTTAATATAGATGAGTTGTAAAAACCTACATAATATGAAAATTGTTCTGGTTAACATAGTCTATTCAGTTATTTATATTAAGTACATCTATTTTAAAAATTACTATTTTTCTGACTTATTTTTATGTTTGGTGAGCTAGTCACTATGCAGTTGGGCATAGTCCAAGAATACCATATGGCTTAATGAAAAACAATATTGTTCTAATGATCTTTCATATATTACCTTAGAGCACAATGTTCTTTTTTATTGGTGATTTAAAAGCTCATATGTGACCTTTCAGCAAATAAAGATTCAGCCCCCTCTATGCACGAAGAATTATGCTAGATATGCAGCTGAGGTCTGTCGCTGCTTTAATCTTTCACATCACCCACCAACTAATAGAGAACCTAGATGTTTAAACAGATGGTTCGGTGAAGTGTGCAGACTACTCCAACAGCATACAGGAGTCTAAACAAAGGCACTGGTGAAGGATGCCATTTCACACTCAGGAAGCTGCCACTTTTTGGCCGAGGAAGAACTGAAGGTAGAAATGTGTTCTAGGTATCTCTTGCTATATAAAGTATTTTGGCCCAAAGTGACAATGATTTTCTTATACTCAGAGATAATGTAGGCTTAGGAGTCAGACAGGGTGCAGCAGGAAAAGCTTCTCTCTACACCACTGTGTCTGGGACTTTCACAGCAAAGGGTGGAATGGCTGGCATGTCACAGACTGATAGGAGGCAAAACATCTTTGATTGGAGAATCACATCCAAGGTGACTTTTTCACTCACTCGTCCAGCAGCTTAATTGCAATAGTGACAGCATATATCCTCACCAGCATGGGCATCTCAGAGACATTGTACTTCAAACATGATGACCTACTGATCTAAAGGAGTGACAAGACCACCCATCTTCAAAGGGAGAGTGGGTGGGACAAAGACCACACATCTTTTTTTTATCATTAATTTTATTTTACTTTTAAAAATTAATTTATTTTTTAAATTTTATTATTTATTTTTTAACTGTACAATATTGTATTGCTTTTGCCATACATCAACATGAATCTGCCACAGGTGTACATGTGTTCCCAATCCTGAACCCTCCTCCCACCTCCCTCCCCATACCATCCCTCTGGGTCATTCCAGTGCACCAGCCCCAAGCATCCTGTATCCTGCATCGAACCTAGACTGGCGATTCATTTCTTATGATATACATGTTTCAATGCCATTCTCCCAAATCATCCCACCCTCTCCCTCTCCCACAGAGTCTAAAAGACTGTTCTATACATTTGTGTCTCTTTTGCTGTCTCACATACAGGGTTATTGTTACCATNTCCCTCCAGATCATCCCCACCCATCAGTCCCAAGCCTTGGGCATCGAACCTAGACCGGCAATCCGTTTCCCTTATGATACCATACATGTTACAATGCCATATTCCCAAATCCTCCCACCCTCACCCTCTCCCACAGAGTCCAAAAGCCTGTTCTACACATCTGTGTCTCTCTTGCTGTCTCACGTACAGGTTTAACACCACCATCTTTCTAAATTCCATATATGCGTGTTAGTATACTGTATTGGTGTTTTTCTTTCTGGCTCACTTCACTCATACAGTTTTTAAAAGCATAAAAATATACTGAAGTGATAATAGCACATCAACACAGTAGGTTAAAATTATCTATACAATAAGAACTCAACTGTCCACAAAATAAAAGTTTTTTAAAAATGAAATCTACTGTGATTTCAAATGTTTGTTTTCAAGTGGTGGCATTATGGGTAATTTTCCATCTTTATCTTTACCCTTCTCTGTGATTTCACATTTACAATGACACAGAACAGCTGAAAGACTCACCTATGCCCATGTCCAAATAATATCTGCCAAGAGACAGCATGTACAGATCCATGGAGCTCAAGATAATAGATTAAAAATGCTTCATGGTTTTTAAACAAATCCCTAATAGTTTCTCAACTTATTCCTCTGCTATTACATAGAATACACCAAGACAGAAAAACAATCTACACATATTATTCTAAAAACTATCTTTCCATCATGAAATCAAACTATAGTCTCAACATCTGGGCCCTTGATCTATCCGTGACTTCCAAAAGTGCTTGGAATAAAAACAAGCAAGTTTCTTTTAGATTAACTTGGAGTAAGCCCTCCAGAGTAGTGGATATACCATACCAACTATAAAAAGAAGACATTTTCCAAAGTTCCTTTTGAAAGGATATAAAAAAAGATTGGGCTGGTACAATCAGACCAGCTATTGGCATTCCTACCGTCATATTAGGGGACATGCTGTTCTTGACAAAAAGTTAGTGTTTTGAAGATCTAGTAATGATGGTGTCTTCTGGCAGAGAAATGACTTGGAAAATTATCCATCAGATGGCACATTTATAACTTAAACTTTCCTTTTTCAGTGAAGAGCTTGTGGTCTGATAAAAAGACTAAAGGCTCTGTAGTCAGACAGAATTTGCTTTATAGTTCACCTCTGTCATTTACTAGCCTTGCAAACTTGATAAGTTATCTTCCCTAAACTTCCTATAAACAGTGATAACAACAATCCCTCCCAAATATTCCAGTGAGGACTCAATAAACTAACAGAATGAAACCACTTAACACAGCAACTGGCACATACCATACCAATAATTCTAAATGACAGCTTTACCTTTTCATGCTTCTCTCAGTGTTCATTTCACCATTTCATTTGAAATAGTGGGAGAGGGAGAGGGTGGGATGATTTGGGAGAGTGGCATTGTAACACGTATGATAGCATAAGTGAAATGAATCACCAGTCTAGGTTCGATGCAGGATGCAGGATGCTTGGGACTGATGCATGGGGATGATCCGGGGAGATGGTGTGGAGGGGGAGTCGGGATTGGGAGCTCATGTACACTCGTGGCTGATTCATGTCAATGTAGAGCAAAACGAATACAGTATTGTAAAGCAAAACAAACTAAAAAATAAAATTAAAAAAAAAGAAGAAATAGTTTCCTCTGTAATACAGAGGTAGAAGGATTTTTAAATCATTGCTAAATTTGGACAAGCCAATTTTGAAAGAAATTGTCCTAAAATTTTAACTGAAGTTCAATCTTGAAATTCCTAAGAAATGCCATTTAACAATAGGAAACCTGATTAAAATCTAGGATAGCCAAAACACAGAGCGTGGGTCTTACCTTGATCAATCAAATGAGTGGATCTGGGGCTCCCTCAGTGGTACAATGCAGGGGACAGGGGTTCGATCCCTGGTCTGGGAAGATTCCATAGGCCGCAGAGTAACTAAGACTGTGTGCCACACTACTGAGGACCAAGCACCTAGAGCCTGCACCCCACAACGAGAGAAGCCACCTTGACTCGAGAAAGCCCACACACAGGAACGAGAACCCAACACAGCCATGAATAAATGTTTAAGAAAAAAAAAAAAAAAATGAGGAGACCAAACCACATGGAGCCTTGGAGTCATGACTTCACAGATCAACTCCACCCACCCCCAGCTGTTTGATCCTGGGCAACTCACTTAATCCTTGTCAATGCCAGTTCCCTGTACAAAAGAATGGAAAGAATAGTAACTAAGGTCGATGTGAGGATTAAGAAAAAAAATATATATATATATATATATAGCCTATGTAAATTGTCTGCACATCACAAGTAATCAATTGCTAGGATTGATATTTCATCAATGCTGCTCAGTTGGGGGTCTGAAAAAAAAAGGGGAATAAATCAATCTCGAAGCACTGCGGGCTACCCTGACCCTCAGTCTGTACTTACGTCGGCAGACCTTACAGCACTGGCCAGCAATGTGCACGGGGAGGGAGTCTGGAGAGCAGCTGAGCGGGGGACAGGACATCCTTCGGCATTCCACAGCCCCGCTCTGAGGAAGGAAAGGCAGGAAAAGGCATCTCAGCAGAGGTGACCTCAGCAGGACAAAGCTCACATTCCCTCCCAGAAGCTTCACCAGGAAAAGAGAAGTAGTGCGAGGAGTTCTTGAGGCTTCCCAGATGGCTCTAGTGCCAAAGAACCCTCCTGACAAAGCAGGAGACTTCAGAGATGCAGCTTCAGTCCTTGTCAGGAAGATCTCCTGGAGAAAGGCATGGCAACCCCCTCTACAAATAATTTTCTCCAGCCCACATGAAACCATCCCATCTCAATTACTTTTCTGGTATACATCACCTGCTTCATTCTGTCCATCAGACTTAACAGATTAGGCAGAAAACAAAAGCCTATTTTTACAAGATAAGTAACACCTTTTGCAGACCCTGAAATCACTGTTGAAGTACTAACAATCATTTTGTACTTTTGCAGACAAACAATGGCATTCTTTAGGCACTTATCAAATAATCTCAGCTTGACGGGGTTTACATACTAATGGGGGGTGAGGGTGGGGGTTCTTTAATTCTCCAAAACAGATCAAATGATAGATACAATTAATACAAATAATGGATAATCTGAGAGTCAGGGGGTCCTGCAATTCTCTAAAACAGAAAATAGACACCTTGTAAAATACAATGAAGACACCTAGAAACTAATTAACCTCTTTTTAAAATGTATTCTAGCAGAGAAAAGCTGTGACTCAAGTGAGCCACTCAGTTCAGCTCAGTTCAGTTGCTCAGTCGTGTCCGACTCTTTGTGACCCCATGAATCGCAGCACGCCAGGCCTCCCTATCTATCACCATCTCCCGGAGTTCACTCAAACTCATGTCCATCGAGTCCGTGATGCCATCCAGCCATCTCATCCTCTGTCATCCCCTGCTCCTCCTGCCTTCAAGCATTCCCAGCATCAGAGTCTTTTCCAAGGAGTCACTTCTTCACATCAGGTAGCCAAAGTATTGGAGTTTAACTTTCAGCACCATTCCTTCCAATGTATATTCAGGACTGATTTGCTTTAGGATGGACTGGTTGGATCTCCTTGCCGTCCAACGAACTCTCAAAAGTCTTCCCAACACCACAGTTCAAAAGCTTCAATTCTTCAGTGCTCAGCTTTCTTTATGGTCCAACTCTCACATCCATATATGATCACTGTAAAAATAATAATATTGACTAGATGGACCTTTGTTGGCAAAGTAATGTCTCTGCTTTTTAATATGCTGTCTATGTTGGTCATAAATTTTCTTCCAAGGAGTAAAGGTCTTTTAATTTCATGGCTGCAATCACCATCTGCAGTGATTTTGGAGCCCAGAAAAATAAAGTCTGACACTGTTTCCCCATCTATTTGCCATGAAGTGATGGGACCAGATGCCATGATCTTCATTTTCTGAATATTGAGCTTTAAGCCAACTTTTTCACTCTCCTCTTTCACTTTCATCAAGAGGCTCTTTACTTCTTCACTTTCTGCCATAAAGGTGGTGCCATCTGCATATCTGAGGTGATTGATATTTCTCCTGGCAATCTTGATTCCAGCTTGTGCTTCTTCCAGATCAGCATGGCTCGTGATGTACTCTGAAAATAAGTTAAATAAGCAGGGTGATGATATATAGCCTTGATGTACTCCTTTCCCCAATTTGGAACCAGTCTGTTGTTCCATGTCCAGTTCTAACTGTTGCTTTCTGACCTGCATCCAGATATCTCAAGAGGCAGGCCACGTGGTCTGGTATTCCCATCTCTTTCAGAATTTTCCACAGTTGTGATCCACATAGTCAAAGGCTTTGGCATAGTCAATAAAGCAGAAATAGATGTTTTTCTGGAACTCTCTTTCTTTTTTCATAATCCGGTGGATGTTGGCAATTTGATCTCTGGTTCCTCTGCCTTTCCTAAATACAGCTTGAACATCTGGAAGTTCTCAGTTCATGTACTGTTGAAGCCTGGCATGGAGGATTTTGAGCATTACTTTACTAGTGTGTGAAATGAGTGCAATTATGCAGTAGTTTGAATATTCTTTGGCATTGCCCTTCTTTGGGATTGCAATGAAAACTGATCTTTTCCAGTCCTGTGGCCACTGATGAGTTTTCCAAATTTGCTGACATATTGACTGCAGCACTTTTACAGCATCCTCTTTTAGGATTTGAAATCAGTCAACTGGAATTCCATCACCTCCACTAGCTTTGTTTGTAGTGATGCTTCCTAAGGCCCACTTGACTTGGCATTCTAGGATGTCTGGCTCTAAGTTAGTGAACACACTATCGTGATTCTCTGGGTCATGAAGATCTTTTTTGTACAGTTCTTCCATGTATTCTTGCTACCTCTTCTTAATATCTTCTGCTTCTGTTAGGTCCATACCATTTCTGTCCTTTATTGTGCCCATCTTTGCATGAAACGTTCCCTTGGTATCTCTACTTTTCTTGACGAGATCTCTGGTCTTTCCCATTCTGTTATATTCCTCTATTTCTTTGCATTGATCACTGAGGAAGGCTTTCTTGTCTCTCCTTGCTATTCTTTGGGACTCTGCATTCAAATGGGTATATCTTTCCTTTTCTGCTTTGCTTTTCACTTCTCTTATTTTCACAGCTATTGTAAGGCCTCCTCAAACAACCATTTTGCTTTTTTGCATTTCTTTTTCTTGGGGATGGTCTTCATCCCTGCCTCCTGTACAATGCCATGAACCTCCATCCATATTTCTTCAGGCACTCTATCAGATCTAATCCCTTGAATCTATTTGTCACTTCCACTGTATAGTTGTAAGGGATTTGATTTAGATCATACCTGAATGGTCTAGTGGTTTTCCCTACTTTCTTCAATTTAAGCCTGAATTTGGCAATCAGGAGTTCATTATCTGATCCAAAGTCAGCTCCTGGTCTTGTTTTTGCTGACTATATACAGCTTCTCCATCTTTGGCTGCAAAGAATATAATCAAGCTGATTTCGGTGTTGATCATCTGGTGATGTCCACGTGTAGAGTCATCTCGTGTTGTTGGAAGAGGGTATTTGCTATGACCAGTGCATTCTCTTGGCAAAATTCTACTAGCCCTTGCCCTGCTTCATTCTGTACGCCAAGGCCAAATTTGCCTGTTACTCTAGGTATCTCTTGACTTTGTACTTTTGCATTCTAGAAGGTCATGTAGGTCTTTACAGAACTGTTCAACTTTAGCTTCTTCAGCATTAACTGGTCAGGGCATAGACTTGGACTACTGTGATATTGAATGGTTCGCCTTGGAAACGAGCAGAGATCATTCTTTTTTCAGACTGCATCCAAGTATTGTATTTTGGACTCTTGTTGACTACGATGGCAACTCCATTTCTCTAAGGGATTCTCGCCCACAGTAGTAGATATGATGGTTAAATTCACCCACTGGGTAGTTTAAAACCAAAGGCATTCCTTCCGCCTCTGAGATTCTGATCTCCAAATAGTAAGATTCTTAACATTAGATCATGTTATTAGAGTGTGTTTGCTTTCCCTTGACAAGTACTTGTATTTATAATGACACTACAACTTACCTTTACAATTGCTGCTGTTAGTAAATAGGCACTTAGTAAAAAGGTAAGCTGGCTTTATAAAGAAACAGGTTACACAATAATCAGCAGAACTGCCCTCTTTAAACCGTCAGTCTGTTTATGTACAAAGAGGCTTACTTTGCATGTGCAGTTCCTGCAATGATCTCCGTCGACCCAGGAGTCTTGGTCTCTATAGAGCAGTCCACTCACTTGACAGGTCTTCTCACAATGACAGTTTTCCAATTGACTAAGTCTTGTTTCTGCATAGTTCAGCTGCAAACAAGAGTTGCTACATGTAATTTCTATAAATCAACTGTGTTGTCCTAACAAAGCTAATCGTAACAAGAAAAAATAAATCCAAGCAGGAGGGGGTAGGGGAGAAATGCTCAAAGCAGTTCACTGATTCTCAGCCAGATCTGTTTTTTGGGGTTTTGAAGGGTTTATTTTTTCTTTCTTTCTTTTTCTAATTTCACACAAGGTAGAATCATTCTCAACTGAAGACATATTGGCTCCCGTGGTCTAATGAGCACCAAATGAGACATTAAACTATCTCAGGGACCTCATGGGTGTGTATCAACACATGCATTCAGCTCAAGCCCACAAGAAACCACTTGCAATAAATGTGTTCCAGGACTTGTTTCACTGTTTACAGGTGATCTAATCAGCAACTCTGAAGCACTTACATTTATCTCCTACTATCCCGTCCCTGTTCTTCACACACTAACCAAAGCGTCATGGTTCACAAGCTGAGACATCACTGCTTCTTCTTTTATGAAAAATGTTGGAGAGCTGGAGCCAGAAAAGGGGTGAATCAGAGGCAGATCTGATTTCTCCCCAGTTCAGGATTCTCCACACAGAATGCCTCAGGAATGGAATCCACTTTGGCATTCAGACAAGGTCAAGAGAGGCAAACAAATCCCCAGGTGACATGAGGATTTTGCAAAATAACCTTTTCCTTTTTCTAGGTCACTCAACTGCTCCCATTACAAATCTCTGATTTGAAAGGGTTTATGACGTTTGAATGACGTCACAAGTAATCCCTTCAAGGGATCATCCAGCCTCTCTTTGCACACCTAACAGTGATAAGACATTCATTACCTCCCAAAGGAGGCTAATTCTCTTGGCTGGCAACCCACTCCAGTACTCTTGCCTGGAAAATCCCATGGACGGAGGAGCCTGGTGGCTGCAGTCCATGGGGTCGCTAAGGGTCAGACATGACTGAGTGACTTCACTTTCACTTTTCACTTTCATGCATTGGAGAAGGAAATGGCAACCCACTCCAGTGTTCTTGCCCGGAGAATCCCAGGGACGGGGGAGCCTGGTGGGCTGCCGTTTACGGGGCGCAGAGTCGGACACGGCTGAAGCGACTTAGCAGCAGCAGCTCAAGATGTCTGAAATGTCTTTCTGGCTTGAGCTGTGTAGTTTCTCTCCCTTTTCCCTATTAGATCTAGTTTTGCCTTGTAGCTGGTTCTGAGCAAGTCTAATCCCTCTACAAATATTTGAGGTTTCCTCAATGCCTGCTCCAGTGTCCCCAGTGCCTGCCCCTAACCACATTTGCTCCCACCAGATTCCCCTAATAGCTCCTCGTGATATGGTTCCAAACTTCTCTCCTGGTCATTTTCCATGTATGTGACTCCAGGTTACCTTCCAAAATACGGCACAAAAGGCCCACAATCTGGTATGATCTCTCTGTTGTCATATCCTTATTTATACTAAGGTGCAACTCAGCTGCATAGCAACCTCGCTCTTCTTCTTACACAAAGATCACCAAGAACAAATACCACTTTCTAAAAATGTATCCGTTTCTTTTCCTTCTCAATCATATTTATATTACACATCCCTGTCTTGAGTATTTTCCCCATACAGGAGATCAAATCAATTCTTGATCCAAACTAAGACTATTTCAGAGATATTTTAGTTACAATAGTTGAACCTGGCTAACGGCAACTTCTACCATCTTTTCTATATTTTCAATGGTCCTGTCCACACATGCTCCTCTCTCTTATCATATCACTATTCTCTGGAAATAGAATCCACGTGTAATTCCAACCTTAGTTTTTATCACTTATTCAGTCCTCTTCCTCTACACTTTTAAAATTTCTCAAGAAAAATTGTTCCTTGTCTGCCTGTCATGGGTAGTACCAAGAGGAAGGAAAAAGGTGAAAAAGGATCCTAAACAAACCACATGCAGTAAAATCAACCCTGAAAAAACTGAGGTGACTATGCCTGAAATATTAGCTTCCTAGGACATCTCTACTGTACAGGATCTTCTAAAAATTCAGGTCACATTTAAATCTTCAGCCTAGTCATGGAGCTTCCAGAAATGATGATAATTAAGTTATTTGGGAATTCTTTACAAAACACAGATAACATAGACTTCCAAAAGTCTGGTGACATCAAAACCATATATTGATAAGAGATAATAAGAAGGGGGGCTTCCCTTGTGGCTCAGCTGGTATAGAATCTGCCTGCAATGCAGGAGATCCGGGTTCAATCCCTGGGTTGGGAAGAACCCCTGGAGAGGGAAAGGCTAACCACTCCAGTGTTCTGGCCTGGAGAATTCCATGGCCTGTATAGTCCACGGGGCCACATAGAATCAGACACAACTGAGCAACTTTCTCGGATAAGAAGGGAGTGGTGACGCAGCACATGTTATCTTGACCGCATTTCTATCACCTCAGCAGTTCCTGCATAAGACAGTGACAGTCCTGTGACCTTGGAATGAACAAGAGCTGAACTGAAAGGGAATCTTTCCCAAAGGTAGTTCTGCATGAGGAATCCATGAGGAAACTGCCCGTCTTACTCTGAAACTCTGGAACAACTCTAGGGACTGTATCACTCTGAAGATACAGAAGAGAAGAGAACTTCTCAACGACAAGTCCAAAAGGCAATTCTGTATCTATCTCAGTTTCCCAAAAATCCAGGAACTTGTCTAAGGCAATATTGTCAATTTCCAGTACTACCCACTGAAGCTGAGTTATGCTCACCTCCAAAACTCAATTCCAAGGAAGAGCCTCAGTTTTAATACAGTGGAAGCTATTCCTATGGCTGGTTTTGTTTCCCTTCTGAGCTTTTTTCATTTTTAATATATTTAGCCTTCTCTGAAAACAATGAAAAGCCCTAATCTCTATAAAAATAAGAATGCATCAGACAGACTTTCAAAGACAAAGGAACACAGTAAAGCAAAAAGCTAATTTTTCAAAGGCACTTAATATGTAATCTTGCCTTCCTTTTCCCCCTGCTAAATCCTGAAGCAACAATAAAGGAAAAAAATAACTCTGAATCAAAAAAAAAAAAAAAAAAAGAATTACATTTTCTGTCACTGGCATTAACATGCTGAATTTCTACAAATTCATTTTCAAAAGCTATTTCTACACTACCTGCCATTTTCTCAAGGAATGCCTGCAGATCCAAAATAGATACGGTATCAAATCTGCATCTCTTTTCTGTTTTACCTTTGTTCAAGCATTTACCTAAGCTAACATGGAGCGAATCATTTATTCTTAATTCTACACATTCCAAGACAGGCAGCAGAGGCCTTTTTCACAGTAAGAGGTCAATGAATGAAACTAGGTACATTAGTCATGCAATAGATTGTTTTTTTTTCCCTTTCCTTTGGAATATTATTTATTTGGCATTTGCTCTATGAAAGGTAAAAAAAGAGCTCTATTGTATTAAACCTTTAAACTTAAATGAAAAATCACTATTGAGCTCCTGGAAACAAAGAAAATCTCAAAAATTAAATATGTTACAAGCTGAAATGCCACCCCAAGTGCTGCTTGATTTCCATAAGTAGATTTGTCAAAGATTTAGACAGAAGTAATCAAGAAACTACCCATCTTCAGCATCTTTTCTTCCTGAGCTTGAAGGGAGAATGGGATTACAGCACAAGTACGTTGCAAGATCAGGACACAGCCTGACCCAATCACTGTGTACCTAGCACAGCAGGTGTGTGGTTCTCAGTGTCAAGACTGCCTGGGACAATTTTTAGAATAGCAGATTAGTGGTCTCTAGTAGATTACTTAGGGGACGTGTCAGGGGAGGTGTTAGGGAAGGTACTTTGTTGCACTTTTTCCCTCTTGTAAAGGTAAGGCTTTGCCAGACTGTAGGGATTCTTCCCCTGGAGAAGGAAATGGCAACCCACTCCAGAATTCTTGCCTAGAGAATCCCATGAACAGTGGAGCCTGGTGGGCTACAGTCCACAGGGTCGAGAAGAGTCAGACACAACTGAGGAACGAACACACAGGGATTCTTTAAGAGGGCTCTTTTGTACCCTGGCTCCTGTTACCTGAAACTACATGTGAGCTGCTTCCCTGATCTGTCCTTTGACACATTTTCAATCATCCCTACTTTGAAAGGAGAAAAGAAACAGCAAGCCTGCCTAGGCCCACCCAGGAGGGGAAATTGCAGCTGGAAATGAGATCAGTGACTCATTCCAGGCTGCAAACATTGGAAGAAGTGATCAAAAAGACATTCAACATTAGATTAATCTCACTCCAAAGCCCATTTGTATCTCCACCAAGATCTGTATGACTAATGCCTATTTTAATCATCAGTTCAGTTCAGTCACTCAGTCGTGTCCGACTTTTTGTGACCCCATGAATAACAGCACACCAGGCCTCCCTGTCCATCACCAACTCCCAGAGTTCACTCAGACTCACGCCCATCGAGTCCATGATGCCATCCAGCCATCTCATCCTCTGTCGTCCCCTTCTCCTCCTGCCCCCAACCCCTCCCAGCATCAGAGTCTTTTCCAGTCAGTCAGCTCTTCGCATGAGGTGGCCAAAGTACTGGAGTTTCAGCTTCAATATCAATCCTTCCAATGAACACCCAGGATCTCCTTTAGGATGGACTGACCAGATCTCCTTGCAGTCTGAGGGACTCTCAAGAGTCTTCTCCAACAACACAGTTCAAAAGCATCAATTCTTCAGTGCTCCACTTTCTTCACAGTCCAATTCTCACATTCATACATGACCACTGGAAAAACCATAGCCTTGACTAGACAGACCTTAGTAGGCAAAGTAATGTCTCTGCTTTTTAATATGCTATCTAGTTTGGTCATAACTTTCCATACCAGGAGTAAGGATCTTTTAATTTCTTGGCTGCAGTCACCATCTGCAGTGATTTTGGAGCCCAAAAGAATAAAGTCTGATACTGTTTCCACTGTTGCCCCATCTATTTCCCATGAGGTGATGGAACCTGATGCCATGATCTTCGTTTTCNATCTAGTTTGGTCATAACTTTCCATACCAGGAGTAAGGATCTTTTAATTTCTTGGCTGCAGTCACCATCTGCAGTGATTTTGGAGCCCAAAAGAATAAAGTCTGATACTGTTTCCACTGTTGCCCCATCTATTTCCCATGAGGTGATGGAACCTGATGCCATGATCTTCGTTTTCTGAATGTTGAGCTTTAAGCCAACTTTTTCGCTCTCCTCTTTCACTTTCATCAAGAGGCTCTTTAGTTCTTCTTCACTTTCTGCCATAAGGGTGGTGTCATCTGCATATCTGAGGTTACTGATATTTCTCTGGGCAATCTTGATTNTGTTCATGGATCAGAAGAATCAATATAGTGAAAATGAGTATACTACCCAAAGCAATCTATAGATTCAAAAATTAATTTATTTTTTAATTGAAGGATAATTGCTTTACAGAATTTTGTTGTTTTTGTCAAACCTCAACATGAATCAGCCATAGATATACATATATCCCCTCCCTTTTGACCCTCCCTCCCATCTTCCTTCCCATCCCACCCCTCCAGGTTGATACAGAGCCTGTTTGTATTTCCTGAGCCATATAGCAAATTCCAGTTGTCTATCTATTTTACATATGGTAATGAAATTTCCATGTTACTCTTTCCATACATCTCACCCTCTCCTCCCCTCTCCCCATGTCCATAAGTATATTCTCTATGACTATTTCTCCATTGCTGCCCTGTAAATAAATTCTTCAGTACCATTTTTCTAGATTCCATGTATATGTGTTAGAATATGGTATCTACGTTTCTTTTTCTGACTTAATTCACTCTGTATAATAGGCTCTAGGTTCATCCATTTCATTAGAACTGACTCAAAGACAATTCCTTTTTATGGCTGAAAATATTCCATTGCCTATATGTACTACAACTTCTTTATCTATTCATCTGTCGATGAACATCTAGGTTGCTTCGATCCCTGGGTCGGGAAGATCCCCTGGAGAAGGAAATGGTAACCCACTCCAGTATTCTTGCCTGGAGAATTCCATGGACACAGGAGCCTGGCAGGCTACAGTCCACGGGGTCGCAAAGAGTCAGACATGACTGAGCGACTTCACTTCACTTCATAGTTTCCTTTGCTGTGCAAAAGCTTTGAAGTTTAATCAGGTCCCACTTGTTTACTTTTGTTTTTATTTTCATTATTCTTGGAGGTGGGTCATAGAGGATCTTGCTTTGATTTATGTCATCGAGTGTTCTGCCTATGTTTTCCTCTAAGAGTTTTTAATCCATTTTGAATTTATCTTTGTGTATGGTATTAGGAAGTGTTCTAATTTCCTTCTTTTACATGTAGCTGTCCAGTCTTCCCAGCACCATTTATTGAAGAGGCTGTCTTTGCCCCATTGTATATTCTTGCCTCCTTTGTCAAAAATAAGGTACCCATAGGTGCATGGGTTTTTTTCTGGGCTTTCTATCTTGTTCCATTGGTCTATATTTCTGTTTTTGTGCCAGTACCATACTGTCTTGATGACTGTAGCTTTGCAGTATAATCTGAAATCAGGAAGGTTAATTCCTCCAGCTCCACTCTTCTTTCTCAAGACTGCTTTGTCTAGTCAGGGTCTTCTGTTTTTCCATATGAATTGGGAAATTTTTTGTTCTAGTTCTGTGAAAAATGTCATTGGTAATTTGATAGAGATTGCATTGAATCTGTAGATTACATTTGGTAGTATAGTAATTTTCACAATATTGATTCTTCCTGCCCAGGAACATGGAATATCTCTCCATCTGTTTATGTTATCTTTGATTTCTTTCACCAGTGTCTTATAATTTTCTGTGTATAGTTCTTTTGTCTCTTTAGGTAAGTATATTCCTAGATATTTAATTCTTTTTGTTTCAATGGTGAATGAGATTGATTCCTTAATTTCTCTTTCTGATTTTTCATTGTTAGTATATATGTATATATACAAGTGATTTCTGTGTATTGATTTTGTATCCTGCAACTTTCCTAAATTCACTGATTAGTTCTAGTAATTTCCTGATGCTACCTTTAGGGTTTTCTATGTGCAGTATCATATCATCTGCAAACAATGAGAGCTTTACTTCTTCTTTTCCAGTCAGGATTCCTTTTATTTCTTTTTCTTCTCTGACTGCTATAGCTAGGACTTCCAGAATTATGTTGAATAATAGTAGTGAAAGTGGACCCCTTGTTCCTGATCTAAGGGGAAATGCTTTCAGTTTTTCACAATTGAGAATAGTGTTTGTTGTAGGTTTGTCATATATGGCCTTTACTATCTTGAGGTAGGTTCCTTCTATGCCTACTTTTTGCAGACTTTTCATCACAAAAGGATGCTGAATTTTGTCAAAGGCTTTTTCTGCATCTATTGAGAGTATCATATGGTTTTCATCTTTAAATTTGTTAATATGGTGTATCACATTGATTGATTTGTGTATATTGAAGAATCCTGGCATCCCAGGAATAGACCCTTGATCATGGTGTATGAGCTCTTTGATGTGTTGCTGAATTCTGTTAAAATTTTGTTGAGGATTATTGCATCTATGTTCATCAGTGATACTGGCCTGTAGTTTTCTTTTTGTGTGTTATCTTTGTCTGGTTTTGGTATCAGGGTGATGGTGGCCTCATAGAATGAGTTTGGAAGTGTTCCTTCCCCTGAAATTTCTTGTAAGAGTATTAGAAGGATAGGCATTAGCTCTTCCCAAGATGTTTGATAGAATTCTCCTGTGAAGCTATCTGGTCCTGGGCTTTTGTTTTTTGGGAGTTTTTGATCACAGCTTCAATTTCAGTCCTTGCAATTAGGTTGTTCATAATTTCTATTTCTTCCTGGTTCAATCTTGGAAGATTGAACTTTTTAAAGAATCTGTCCATTTCTTCCAGGTTATCCATTTTATTGCCATATAGTTTTTCATAATAGTCTTTTATAATCATTTGTATTTCTACAGTGTCTGTTGTAACCTCTCCTTTTTCATTTTTAATTTTGTTGATTTGATTCATCTCTCTCTTGATGACCCCGGCTAAAGGTTTGTCTGTTTTATCTTTTCAAAGAACCAGCTTTTAGATTTATTAATCTTTACTTTTGTTTGTTTTATTTCTGCACAGATCTTTATGATTTCTTTCCTTCTACTAATTTTGGGGGGTGGTTGTTCTTTTTTCAGTTGTTTTAGGTATAAAGTTAGGTTGTCTATTCGATGTTTTTCTTGTTTCTTGAGGTGGGATTGTATTGCTATAAACTTCCCTCTTAGAACGGCTTTTGATGCATCCCTTAGGTTTTTAGTTATCATGTTTTCATTGTCATTTGTTTCTAGAAATGTTTTGATTTCCCTTTTGATTTTTTCAGTAACGTGTTGGTTATTTAGAAATGTGTTGTTTAATCTCCATGTGTTTGTGTTTTTTACAGTTTTTTTTCTAGTAATTGATATCTAGTCTCAAAGCATGATGGTCAGAAAAGATTCTTGATATGATTTCAGTTTTCTTAAATTTACTGATGTTTGATTTGTGTCCCAAGATGTGGCCTATCCTGGAGAATGCTCCATGTGCATTTGAGAAGGTGTATTCTTCTGCATTTGGATGGAATGTCCTGAAGATATCAATGAGATCCATCTCATCTAATGTATCATTTAAGACTTGTGTTCCCTTACTAATTTTCTGTTTTGATGATCTGTCCCTTGGTATGAGTGGGGTGTTAAAGTCTCCTACTATTATTGTGTTACTGTCAATTTCTCCTTTTATGTCTATTAGTGTTTATCTTCTGCATTGAGGTGCTCCTATGTTGGATTCATAGATATTCACAGTTGTTATGTCTTCCTCTTGGATTGATCCCATGATCATTATGTAGTGTCCTTCCTTATCTCTTGTAATCTTCTTTATGTTAAGGTTTATTTTGTCTGATATGAGGATTGCTACTCCAGCTTTCTTTTGCTTCCCATGTGCATAGAATATATTTTTCTTTCCTCTTACTTTCCATCTATATGTGTTTTTAGGAATGAAATGGGTTTCTTGCATATGTATGAGTCTTGTTTTTATATCCATTCAGCCAGTCTGTGTCTTTTGGTTTAAAGTAATTGTTTATATATATGTTCCTCTTGCCATTTTCTTAATCGTTTGGGAGTGATTTTGTAGATCTTTTTTCTTTTGTACATCTTTTGTATTTCTTGACTATGTAAGTCCCTTTAATACTTATTGTATAGCTAGTTTGTGGTACTGAATTCTCTTAACTTTTGCTTGTCTGAAAAGCTTTTTATTTCTCCATCAATTTTGTATGATATCCTTGCCTGGTACAGTAATCTTGGTTGTAGATTTTCCCCTTTCAGTACTTTAAATATCTCCTGCCATTCCCTGCCTGGGCTGTAGAATTTCTGCTGAAAGATCAGCTGTTTAGTCTACGGGGTTTCCCTTTTATGTTGCTTGTTGCTTCTCTCTTGCTGCTTTTAATATTCTTTCTTTGTGTTTAATCTTTGTTAGTTTGATTAGTATGTGTCTTGGCATGTTTCTCCTTGGGTTTATCCTGTATGGGATGCTTTATGCCTCTTGAACTTGACTATTTTCTTTTCCATGTTGGGGAAATTTTCAATTATAATTTCTTCAAAAATTTTCTCATACCCTTTCTTTTCCTCTTCTTCTTCTGTGACCGCTATAATTCAAATTTTGGTATGTTTGATATTGTCCCGATGTCTCTGAGACTATCCTCAGTTCTTTTCTTTCTTTTTACTTTATTCTGCTCTTCAGACGTTATTTCTATCATTTTATATTCCTGCTCACAGGTTTGTTCTTCTGCTTCAGATATTCTGCTATTGATTCCTTCTCGAGTGTTTTTAATTTCAGTAATTGTGTTGTCTCTGTATGTTTATTCTTTAAATCTTCTAGGTTTTGTTACTTGATTCTTGCATTTGCCCCATTTTGTTGTCAAGTTTTTGATCATCTTTACTATCATTATTCTGAATTCTTTTTCATGTAGTTTGCCTATTTCCTCTTCATTTATTTGGACTTCTGTGTTTCTAGTTTGTTCCTTCATTTGTGTAGCATTTCTCTGCCTGTTCACTTTTTTTTTTTTTTTAACTTATTATGTTTGAGGTCTCCTTTTCCCAAGCTTCAAGGTTGAATTCTTTCTTCCTTTTGGTTTCTGCCCTCCTAAGGTTGGTCCAGTGGTTTGTGTAAGCTTAGAATAGGGTGAGATTTGTGCTCAGTATTTTTCTTTCCCCCTCTGATGGGCAAGGCTGAGTGAGATGGTAATCCTGTTTGCTGATAACTGGGCTTATATTTTTGTTTTGTTGTTTAGATGACAACCAATGTCTCAAACTTTATCAGGGGCAGAGGGGCCAACAGCCAATAGCAGGACCTCAGTGCTTGCCTTTTCTAATTTTCTGATATTTCACCTCTCCAAATTTCATGGTAGAGCCTGGGTGAAGAGTGAGGTCAGGCTTTTAAGGCTGCCTGCAGTAAATATAGTTGGTAGATATGGTTGCTCTGTGAAATGAAACCATCTCCAGCCATATCAACAAACAAGAAATGACACAGCCCTCAGCAATTTCTGGCCTCCAAACATGAATGAGGGCTCCCAAAAGTGCAGTCCAGCAGATGCTGCCACCCCTCACAGTGAATCCTGAGGAGCTCAAGACCCCACTTCTTAATGACAGGAGTACCAAGCAATTAATCATAGCTCTGGGTTTAAATTGTCACGGGGTTTGATGACAGGATAAAGAATGAGGCAGAGGTCAATTTATGGGTCTCTGGATGCTCCGTCTAGGAGCTGACTGTTCTTTCTTCAAGGTAAAGTGAGTTGCTTTGGGAATTTTATAACAGAAGAAAGATGATGCTATTTATAAATTGAGAACTTGACCTTGATGACAACAATGATATTCTTTGAGGAGCGGAGTTTAAACAGTTTAATGCTAGTAGGCATGAGGATAGCATGAGGAAAATGGATTTGGGCTGTTTGGAGATAAGGGCCAAAAAATCATCACGTTTCTAATTTTGCTGGATCATTGGTGGTGATGTCTTTTAATAAGGAAAAAATAATAATAATGCTGTGGTAGAAACACATGAGAAGGAGATGCAGAGAAGGAAGTTTAGCTTTGGCCTTTATGAATTTGATATTTCACTGGGACTTGTAGTTGGTGATATCAAATATGAGGCTCTGGAGTCCAGAGAAAAGGTCAAGGCCAGCTATATGGACCTGGGAACATTGACTTAGCAATGGTTTGTTGGTTGAAACAATAGAAATGGAACAGATTACTCAGAAAGAGAGGATCATGCTCTTCCCTTTCTGGAAAGAAAATGAGGTCTCAGAACAAACTCTGGAGACAGCAAAGGTTTATTGGTCAAGTAAGCAAACAAAAGATTGTTCCTTTTGTTTGTTTTGCCAAGTATTTAAATTGTGAGAGCCCATTAGCTACCTTCTTAAAGGCAAATTAATTTGTTGTTGTTTCTGAGGCATGTTATATTTGTCTTTCTAATTAGTTGTGAAATTTTGAGTACAGATCAAACACAAAACTGTGGTTGAATATTAAAGCAAATCTAGCATTAAACATATCAAAACTGTATTTTCATCTAATGGCATATCACAAAATAAAACATTTATGAAATTTATGTATTTGAGATACTTTGAGGGTTATATACAGTGCTGAGAATTATAGATTCTGGAAGGCTTACCCTCTGCATGTTGTGATGGGAATGGTGGTTCATGGGTGCCCTACTGGGATAATTTCTGATGATTCTTTATAATATTAGGACCTATAGGGCTGGCTACTACTGAGTTTAGGAAACAAAAAGAGTGAGTGGTATCCAGGGAGGTTTGAAAGGGATTAAGACAACTGTATTTGCTTACAAGAAACCATGAGACCATGGTAATTATAAAAAGTAATTATAAACCAGGAGACTGAGAGCCAGAGTTAAAGCTCACATACTGCCCTGAGTATGTGAATCCATGCTTGTTGGTCTTAGAGTAAGAATGTAATAACATTGAAAGTGATAGGTGGGACCAGAGAATGTGGTGTTGAGAATAATACCAAGCACAGGCGGGCAGGGTAATTATAAGAACATAGGAAGTTATATTGTACTGAATTCACCAGATATTTATAGAACCTCACATGGGGGCTTAGTGAATCCAGGGACTTGCAAACATTTGTCTGAATCCCACTGAGTTGTCTTTTCAACTGTTCCAACACTTATTTCTACTGGCCATCTTTCTAAGTGATTTACAATTTAATCCTTATGAAAACCATGAGGTAGGTAACACTGTCATCCTTATTTAACCCAAAAGGACACAGGCACAGAGAACAGCTGAGCTAGGATTCAGGTAGAGCATTCTAGAGACTGTGCTATTAACCAATATATTATGAGAGATCTTTACTACTGGCATTTCATTTTAATAATTCCAGAGAAAAAATATTTGAATGTGCCACATTTTGCCTAATATTGTCACACTTGCCTAATATTGTTGGGTTTCTCCTTCCAAGCTTGAAGTCAATTCAGTTTCCGTTAAATATCAAGTTATGTTTTTAGGAAAGGTTTTGAATTAAAATATATGGTCTTTAGGGTTATACTTCTGTGAGTGAAGTGGTGATTCCCGCATGCCTAAACCTAATTTCCATATTGAAACTTTGTGGTCAGAACAATGCTGATACTTTGTCAGTGGTCAATAATAGTGTTTTTAATGGTTTATTAATTGGTGGATAATATCAATCAATATATGCTTATTAGAATAAGCGGAACACAAAACTCAATCAAATTTCTCAATATCTATGTGCATCTGCCACTTTAAATACCGTAGGGGTATGAAGTCAGTGTCTTCTTTCTTTATTGATTCACTCAGTATCCAAAAGTCTTGTGTGCTTTATAAGAGAGCTATTATAAGAAGATCATGAAGTGATCTTTCTCTCTGCTGTGAAAGTGGATTTACCCACCTGTGAATATCCATCTTTCTAGTATTTCCTGTTTTTTATTCATCCTTTGACTAGTGACATAAGTTACAAGTGTAGTCTTTTTTTTCTTCTTCTTCTTTTTACACTGTATCAAGGATGTTAAATCTCTTTTCTCTGCTCTTATATAAATAACTGTACTACCCAGTACAAGCCAAGGTCCAGGAGCTGTCTTAGGTTTTTTCCTTCAGTTCCTACGTCCATGATTATAACTTATCTCATTAATCATTTTTTCTTATTTCCTGTGCCTCTGCCTCCATTTAGGCCCTCATCAAATCTTTCCTGAGCAGTAGCAGTGATTTCTTATGAGGTCTGGTTCCAAGCTTACTAAACATCCCAACCTCTTTTGTCCCCCAATTTTTTCATTACATATTGAAGAAAAGGATCTCACTAATGTGGAAATTTATTATTTATTCTACAATCTAAACTTTTTGGTATTCTATGCTATATTCAGTACAAAGTCTCAATTTGTTAGTAAGTTGATGTGCCTCTCCAGGTTCCTATCTGAGTATTTAATTATAATACTAATTAAGCACCAATTAAGACAACTCAAATATTAAACTGTCTCAAATGAGATTTATACAAGGCAGAGGAACCAGAAATCATATTGCCAATATCTGTTTGATCATAGAAAAAGCAACAGAATTCCAGAAAAACATCTGCTTCTGCTTCATTGACTATGCTAAAGCCTTTGACTGTGTGGATCACAACTGTGGAAAGTTCTTAAGGAGATGGGAATACCAGACCACCTTACCTACCTCCTGAGAAACCTGTACGCGTGTCAAGAAGCAATAGGTAGAATCAAACATGGAACAACAGACTTGGTCCAGATTGAGAAAAGTGTATGTCATGGCTATATGTTTTCACCCTGCTTATTCAAATTCCATGCAGAGTACATCATGAGAAATGCCAGCTGGATGAATTACAAGCTGGAATTAAGATTGCCAGGAGAAATATCAATAACCTCAGATATGCAGATGACACCACCCTAATGGCAGAAAGGAAAGAGGAACTAAAGAGTCTCTTGATGAAAGTGAAAGAGGAGAGGGAAAAAGCTGGCTTAAAACTCAGAATTCATAAAAGAAATATCATGACATCTGTTCCCATTATTTCATGGCAAATAGATGGGGAAAAAATGGAAAGAGTGACCGACTATTTTCTTTGTCTCCAAAATCACTCCGGATGGTGACTGAAGCCATGAAATTAAAAGATATTTGCTCCTTGGAAGAAAAGCTAAGACAAACCTAGACAACATATTAAAAAGCAGAGACATTACTTTGCCAACAAAGGTCTGTATAGTCAAAGATATGGTTTTCCCAGTAGTCATGTATGGATGTGGAAGTTGGGCCATAATGTTGGGCTGAGCAGCAAAAAATTGATGCTCTAAGATTGTGGTGCTGGAGAAGACTCCAGAGAGTCCTTTGGACTGCAAGGAGATCAAACCAGTCCATCCTAAAGGAAATCAACCCTGAATATTCATTGGAAAGACTGATGCTGAAGCTGAAGTTCTAGTACTTTGGCCAACTGATGCGAAAAGCTGACTCTTTGGAAAAACCCTGATGCTGGGAAAGATAGAGGGTGAGAGGAGGACGGGATGACAAAGGATAAGATGATTGGATGGCATCATCGACTCAGTGGACATGAATTTGACCAAACTCCAGGAGATAGTGAAGGATGAGGAAGCCTGGAGTGCTGCAGTTCATGGGGTCACAAAGAGTCAGACATGACTGAGTGACTGAAGAAATGAGATATTCAGAAGCTTATACCTGGGTCCATTTTGATTTTTGAAGATGAAAGCTAATTAATAAGATTATATAATTTTTACTGCTGTGTGAAAGTCCACTGTTAGAATAATTAGAACAGAAATAGAATCTTCTAAAAAGCCCTGCACCGAACCACTCAAAACTCTTCTTTATATTTTGATGGGAGCATGAAAGAGGGAATCAAGGAAGTTTTTACACTCATTCTAAGCCTTTTAATTAATATGAGTTCCTGGAATCCTGGCCAGAGATTTTGAGGTTACCATAGTGCTCAGCAGAAAAAGTTCAAAAGTTCTGTGATTGATTGCTTAATTATATGTGTAATGAACATAAGAGTGGCAAGTTATAAATAGTATGACTTATCTTCTAGTACTTACTAAAACGTGGCTTAAAAATTTTTAATACCGTGCTTAATTGGGGGATTTTTGAGGACAGCTGCCTGGATACTAAAAATATCTTACAGTTTAAAGTTTCTTTTACTGCCTGTTTAATATTTCTGCATAACGTAACCTGTTGAATGAAATGATCTAATACGCTCTCTCTGAATGCTGAAGAGTATCTATTGAAAGTAGATGTATTTGACACTGGAAAAGATGATACCCTAAAGGAGTTATTCACAAATCCAAAGGGCAATTAATTCATAGGAAAATAAGCATTAAAAGTTGCCAGTTGTAATTTTCAAGTAAATAATATGTCACAGTAGAACACAGCCTAGTTTATAGAATTCAACAGACAAACATTTAAATTTCAGTACTATCATTTATAAGATGCATAACTTGTACGAGTTAATGTTTAAAGGTATCGATTTCATATTTTTCAGTGAGGAATAGAGCATTAACTTTGCAGGACTACTGTGAATAATAAATGATAAAGGCTAACGTCACTTAATAAAGACACAATGAAGATGTGTTGTTTTCCTTTAGCATAATTTTGATAATTCCATTCTTAAAACAATTTCACTTGCTTATAAAATGGTGATGTAATTACCATTGTTGGATACTGCAGTGGGTTGCCATACCCTCCTCCAGGGATCTTCCTCACTCAGGGATTGAACAGATGTCTCTTCTCCCACATTGGGCAGGCATGTTCTCTACCACTAGAGCCACCTGGGAAGCCCATTATTGAATGATACTACTCTAGTACTCTTGCCTGAAAAATTCTGTGGATGGAGGAGCCTGGTAGAGTGCAGTCCATGGGGTCGCTAAGAGTCAGAATGACTGGCGACTTCACTTTCATGCATTGGAGAAGCAAATGGCAACCCACTCTGGTGTTCTTACCTGGAGAATCCCAGGGACAGGGGAGCCTGGTAGGCTGCCATCTATGGGATCACACAGAGTTGGACACAACTGAAGTGACTTAGCAGCAGCAGCAGCAGCCAGTAAATAGCAATGAATTATTTAGTATTAAACGCATGCCAACCCATGATGGGCTTCCCTGGTGGCTCAGAAGGTAAAGCATCTGCCTGCAGTGTGGGAGACCTCAGTTCGATCCCTGGGTTGGGAAAATCCCCTGGAGAAGGAAAGGGCAACCTGCTCCAGTATTCTTGCCTGGAAGATCCTGTGGATGGAGGAGCCTGGTAGGCTCTAGTCCACAGGGTTGCAAAGAGTCGGACACGACTGAGTGACTTCACTTTACTTCACTTCAAACCCATGACAGGAACTGGGCAGGCAGAAATGAACATACCATAACCCTTGTCCTGGTGAACAATGCCATCTTTTCAGGAGACAGACATTTACCCTGATAAATTTCCATATTAACCAAACCCTTAGAGATAAGTAAAGACCTGGGGACTCATGGAAAACAAAACTAACTCTACAGTACTTGAGAAATGCCTCAACAAGGAGGTGACATTTGAGTAGGATCTTAAAGTAGAAGTAAGATATCATAATGTGAGGAAGAGAAGTAATGGTGTTTTAGGTTGAAGGAAACCTCATGAGGAAATGCAGGGAGCTGGGAGAAGAGGCCCTAGGCCATGGCTGAGGTACGGTGACAATGGAGAACATGGGGTGGAGGATGTGCCGAGGAGAGGAAGCTGTAGGAAAGTCTGGAGACACACAGAAGCACTCTGTAAACCAGATCAGAGTTTGAACTTTGTCCTGCAGACAATGGGAAGTCAATAGCAAGTTCAGATAAAAATGTTGACATCTCTTCTTTCTTGGGAAAGTTAGTTATGTTGACTCTGAGGAGAATGAATTTGACTAGCTGTGAAAAAAAGGACTGATAACAAAGAAACTAGTCACCTGAGTTATTATTAGAATCCATGAGAAGGATGACACAGAGGAAAGAATGGAGTGGGTCATGATCAAGATGAAGTTCTTTGTTCAATGGAAATATATATATATATTTGACACTAAATTTAAATAGTAACAGCAAAGAGAAAGAGGATGATTTGGAAGAATAATGAATTGAGGTTTGAACATTTGGGGAATATCTGGGAGAAATCTATTAGTAGCTGGTAGAATATCTAGGAGATAATGAGATATTTTAGAAAAGAGGCTGAGTTTAGAATTGAGATTGGATTACAAAATAGAGATTTGATATAGTGTAGGAATAGATTAGCTGATGCCTAGGATTATGACTTTGAAAATATTCATGGTCATAGTACAGAATTGAGAAGGTGAGTATGGTGAGTGACCCTGAGTCTGGGAAGGAAGGGGAGGAGAAGCTCAAGAGAGAGCATTGTGTTGAGAAAGCTAGGGGAGATGATGCACGCTTAGTTTCTGCAGCCATCTGCAGCTCTCTGTGACCTTATGGGCTGTAGCCCACCAGACTCCTCTGACCATGGGATTCTCCAGGCAAGGACACTGGAATAGGTTGACATCCCCTCCTCCAGGGTATCTTCCTGACCCAGAGATGGAACCCATCTCCCATGGACTGAGGCGGGCTACAGGCTATGTCTTCTGCATTGATGAACTTGCATTCAGGCAGGTTCATTACCACTAGTGCCACCTGGGAAGCCAAATTATGTATAGGAATTCTGTTAAAATGCAGATTCTGAGTCAGTTGATTTGGAAACAGACCAGTATTTTAAGAAGGTCCATCCGACTCTTTGTGACCCCATGGACTATACAGTCCGTGGAATTCTCCAGGCCAGAATACTGGAGTGGGTCATTCCCTTCTCCAAGGGATCTTCCCAATCCAGGGATGGAACCCAGGTTTCCCACGTTGCAGGCAGATTCTTTACCAAATGAGCCACCAAGGAAGCCTCTAAGAAGGTCCATGTCATGCCAGTTCTGTTCATCTAAAGACAATACTTTGAGTAGTGAGACTCTGGTGGTTAATAAAAATAGGTAATCAAAATTCAGGATCTGTTTACTTTGAGAAGCATTCTTTCTTTATAAATAAGTGGATATTGTAATTCCACGTGTCGATTTGTGCTGAAGCTGTTTTAGATAGTTCTGGCAGTTGGGATCCTTCTGCGTTTTGAATACCAGATGAATTTCATCCTTTGTTTAATTGGCTATCTGGAAACTCCTCCTCTTCCCTTCCATGTTAGAGGAAATAAGAAGCATTCCCTTGATATTCTACCTCATTAGATAGATGAGAAGATGCTTCTTTAGTATAGGACCCACAGTGAGTTTCTAAACATTTTTTTGTTGTTGATCTTTTGTTTCTGATACATTTTGCCATCCAAATTATTAACTAGAAGAAGTTTCCTTTGATAACATTTCTGGAAAAGAAGACACAATCTTCCATCCAGACGTCTGCAAATCCTTAGTTGACTGATGCTCTAATTCATTTTATTTACCCCCACGTGCCTCATAGCTGTGTCTACATGTCCCTTGTGTCTATTTCATTAATAAATTGTTTTAACTGTATCCACTCACCTACTTTGTTACCAGCCAGTTTATAAAAATGAAACTAGGGAAATGGTATTATAAACACTGTGGGAAAAAAATATGTTTCTGCTGCACAGGGAGTCAGAGCCAGTTTAAAAAGAATTAAGAAAAATGAAAGGAACTAGAGTTGCTGTGGGAAGTGTTGAGGCTTGAGTTAGCATGGGAAACATGAAAATTGAGGGAGAACATGCTGCTGCTGGTGCTAAGTCACTTCAGTCATACCCAACTCTGTGCAACCCCAGAGATAGCAGCCCACTAGACTCCCCCGTCCCTGGGATTCTCCAGGCAAGAACACTGGAGTGGGTTGCCATTTCCTTCTCCAATGCATGAAAGTGAGAAGTGAAAGTGAAGTTGCTCAGTCTTGACTCTTCGCGACCCCATGGACTGCTGCCTACCCGGCTACTCCATCCATGGGATTTTCCAGGCAAGAGTACTGGAGTGGGGTGCCATTGCCAACATAGATACAAATAAATATGTAGAGGTTGAATCAGCATGTCAGGATATTGATTGCACATCTATAGTAATTAAAAGGAAGGAAAAAGGGAAGAGTTGACTACTGAGGTTTCAAGCCCAGAGGGTTGAATAAAATGGTGATCTTGTGAACAGAAATCGTGAATGAAAGAAGAGATCTATTAATAATAGAACTTGGGAGTTAAAAAAGAAAATGGTGAGTTTGGTGTGGTAGTTGATTTTGAAGGTCATGGAAATGGGTGTCTTTTATTCATTTGATGTTAATTACTGGCAATATGATGCAGATATTAACTCCAGCCTTCGATTATTAACCCCAGCAGGAACCAGGGTTCAATCCCCGGGTGGTGAAGATTCCCTGAATAAGGCTATGGTTGCTGCAGCTTAGTTGCTTCAGTCATGTCTGACTTTGTGTGACCCTATGGCCTACCAGGCCCTTCTGTCCATGGGATTCTCTAGGCAAGAGTACTAGAGTGGATTGCCATGCTCTACTCCAGGAGATCTTCCCGACCCAGGGATAGAACCTGCATTGCAGGCAGAGTCTTTACCACTGAGCCACCAGGAAAGCCCAAGAGTATGACTACCCACTCCAATATTCTTGCCTGGAGAATTCCATGGACTGAAGAGCCTAGCGAGCTACATTCCATGGGGTTGCAAAGAGTTGGACATGACTGAGCAACTAACACTTTCACTTTCTAGTTGATTTTACCTGAAATCTTATGTAAGACTCAAATGAAAGAATGCATACAAGTGCTTGAGGAAAGATAGCATATGAAAAAGCATATCTTTAAGAGATGGATAATGGAAGAGGTGAAGGAAAGAAAATGATCAAGAATGATGGTGGGCAGATGAATTGAGTTTATTTAGTATGACAGTCTATGAAAGAGAGTCAGAAAGGCAGAGGAAACAATATGGTCAAAGACATTAGAATATGTTAAGAACTCAAACTCTTGTGTTCTTCAAATAACGGCTTCACAATTGCAAGGAGAGAATAGAGCGGGAACCAAGTTTTAAAGAATGGGAATAGGGTACAAAAATATAGGCAACTTGTAGACTATTCCCTGATGTGCGTGTACTCAGTCATGTCCGACTCTTTGTGGCCCAGCGGACTGTAGCCCGCCAGCTCCTCTATCCATGGGATTTCCCAGGCAACTATACAGGAATGGGTTGCCATTTCCTCCTCCATGGGATCTTCCTGACCCACGGACCAAACTGCGTCTCCCGTGTTTCCTCCTTTGGCAGGTGGATTCTTTACTTTTAAGCCACCTAAGAAACCCTATATTCTCTGATACTTAAAAAACACGCATGGGCAATAAAATCAAATTGATTTTGGCCAATTAACTTCTCTCAATTTTGCTGTTGGTTTCCACTTCCATAGTAGAAATTATGATACTGTATAAATCATGGAGGAAAGTATCAATGAGGTGGCCTCAGCTCCCTTAGGGAACGTGCATTTTTTTATGGGCCTCTCTCCTGCTAATATTTGTCTTCAATTTGGAAGGTACAGGATAGAAGACATCAGGGTAAACCTTTAGTTAGTTCTCTTTTTCTCAGTTGACACATTCACTGAAGATTCTTTTTTCACTGCAGGTACTTTTACATTTAAATTTGAGTGAATGTCCCATTCCACTGTGATGCTCTGTTGTTTTTGTTTTTCAAGCTGTCCTCTGATGTTGTGGTAGTTGAGGTGTAGTTTGGCCATTGTGGCCAGCTGTCTTAGTGTCCAGTGCCGTTGGAATACAGAATGCGCTCTCTGCAAATGAGAATATATCATGTATCCTCTTGAAAACAAATGCTCTGAAAAGCTACGATATGAAGATGTATTTATTCCTCTCTAGCCAGGCAGTTCTAAGGACCTACATGCCTCCACCATAGGCTGCCTCTGTGGAGTCAGAGTTTACTTAGGAAACATGTCACCATTTTAAGGACACCATTAATCACCATTTTGATTACATACACTCTGCTTAGCAGCAAAGCAACTGGCTGAACAGCAGGGCTCCACACAACCCTTCTACCCTGATTCCAACACTCCTATGTTGTTCCTGTCTCCTTGGAGGCCTTGAAAACTGTGCATGTACAACTGGCTTCATGTAGAGGCATCATTCACCAGCACAGTGATTCCTACTCACACAGCAACCCATGGCCTTCACAGCACATGTGAAAATGTTTAGGTCCACTGGGTCTTACTGTGTCCTCAGAACTCTAGTTTCAGAGCCATTAGGTAATTCAGAAACCAGTTCAAACTGAAGCGCAGATGTTGAGTTTGTTTACAAAGTATCCACTGCTCTTCAAAGCTCATTTTCCATGATGCTCTTTGGTGTATTTTTGACCAAAGATTGTGATTTTAAAAATCATTAAGAATTGTAATTTAAGAATGCCCAGGAATTGTCCTAAGTAATTGTTCAGTCTGTTTTTGAAGAATTTGACTCCATTTTAATCTCAATTTTTGCATAGCTCTTTCTCCGGAAAGGTATCTTTTATTAACCACTTCCTTAAAATGTTGTATCCAGGACTGGAGATCAGCAATAACTTATTAGAGAGAAACCAGATATTTTAACTTTTGGATTTCAAAATAGTATTTAGGTTAAAATTTTCTAATTAGAGTTCATCAAATAATGACTCTCATTTCATACTTTTTTTTATTTGAATCTTTTTTTGAGAAAGAGATCTTGCTATGGTATAAGTCAAATTTTAGCTTTCCTGAAGTTTTCACTGTCATTTACAAAGGTTGAATTCTTTATAAGATGAAATACTACTACTTAAGAAGGCACTAATATTGTCACACAGCCATTATTTTACAGTTATTGACAATATACTTATTAAGGGGTACACAGCATTAATTCATAGTATGTTCATAATCAATGGTCATGATGTGTATGTTACATTATCATAATTTTCTAATTAATTTATTCTTTATGCACGTTTACACATGTTCCAATTGCATTTCATTAACTCATAGTTTTCTTGTAAGTTTGTACTTTCTTTCCATGTTCAAGGAATCTCTTTAATTCAATTTCTCTGTTTCTCCTCATACAGTCTGGCAGCCAGATATGCAACTCAGTCTAATCACAGTGGAATTGCAACCAGTCAAAAAAAGCCTACTAGGTCAGTTAATATCTCTAATTTATTGCTTATTAGTGAAAATAAAGTAAATGCCCAGTGATATTTTGTCCTATCATTCTAATTTTTTTTTTTTTTTTCAAAAAATGACATACTTCTGGATGAAAAGGTTAGAGTACTGAATTTTTCTAAGTAGATTTCCACATGACTTCTTGAGGATGAACTTGTGTTAAATAATGAAATGGATCTTGAGTTCCTCTAATTTAGTTTTGTTACACATAGTGCTACGACTGGGCTAAAGTCTAGGTTCAAGGCTTTAGAGAAAATCAAGGAAAAAAATTACTTTGAAGACCCTCTTCTTTCCAGGTCACAAATTCTGGAAGTAAAACAAGATTATAATTGCTTTTTGAAATGGCCTTGCATTGATTATTGCACATTTTGAAGCAGCACTGAGATACATTGGCAGATTTTTGTGGGGTAGTTAGCACCAGGTCAATCTGGGTCATTCTTTTATCTTTAACATTTAAAATTTTTTCTTTATGAAATACATATTTTAAAGTCAGTGTAGTATAATAAATGAGAGTGCATTATGTACTGTTTGGAAAATCAATAGTATATAAATGTGTGAAAACTGATCCTTTTTTAATGTTAATGATGGTACAGCTAAGTGAGGCCACAGCAAATGTGTTTTGCCCCCCTGACTATGATGTAGTTATTTGTGCCATCTCACTGGGAGAGTGTCTCACTGGAGGTTAACTAGTCACTACTCTAATAATGAATCATATTATGCATTGTTTGACCACAAGGACTGCTGATGGTGCCTTGACTTGAAATATTCTCCCCTTGTCTTGGTTTTCTAACTTATGCTCATTTCCATAGTAATTAAACTCATTCTGGATAGGCAAATTGAGAGGGTATTTAGTGAAAAAACAGAAGAAACGAGATAAATTAGGATGTGGAAAGAACAATGACCTTCCATGTTCAGTGAGCATTTTTTTTATTACTACTTCTGAGACTTATGAATGTAAAATGTATTTTAAGTACTTCTTCACTTTAATTGAACATCTCTTTTTTTTTTGGCTTCAATCTCATTTCTCTTTTTATTACTTTGATGAATGATCTAGAGCTCTGGCTGACTGTCAAATTAGGGTAATGAGAAGAGCAAATGGATTTTTTAATTTGTTTTAATTTGTTCTTCTGAGAACTAAAGATCACTTGGCTCCATGGGTCACAGTCATGATTAAAATGCAATTTAATTGCTTTCTAGAAACACATCAAGTTTCATTGCAATCGGGGCAAATTTTGTAACAAAATCTGTTTATAAAATGTGAGTTTGGACTGAACTTTCTAAGTCTGTGGCTGACTCTACAGGACTAGTTCTCATTTTTGTTGTGATTGGGACATTCAGCCAAATTAATTGAGTTCTACATAGTGCAATCACTGGTCTCCAAAATTCCTGGTGTCTGTGTTTATTGTGCTAGACTTACAAACCCTGTAGATCCATTTGAGCAAAAGTTAAATGCTGGAGTCATTTGAGAAAGATTCTAATCTTGTATATGACACAACCTCTAATTAGCAAAATAGCTGCAGGAACTATTAATAGCCATGTGTATTTAAACTCCAAAATACAGTCAACACTTTGAAGCTATTACCTATTCCAAGATATCAACATTTCTATTTCAGGCTGGTGTGTGTGCTTTCCTGATGTACATTCCTTTTGGCTATACCTGTTACTATTGTAAAATATTTACAGTACACATTTAAGAGTTTGATTTCCCAAGGATCTATGGAGATAGTATGTCAGGTAGTATAATAAGGCGAGTTAAATTTTGAATATGATAGCAAATGATTGTGAAAATATATTGGGTCCAGTATAACAGATATAAACATTCTTTTAAACTTTTTCTAAAGGATATCAGTAAAAATAAAATAAATTGCTACCTTTATAAGTTCTACATTATTTTTGTTACTTTTCTTTTAAAATAGAATTTATTAGAGCAGTACACAGTGACGTTCACATGGTGGCAGCAAAATCTAGCAAAGATGCTGGCAGTGCTTAATATCATGTTTTTAAATGTGTCTAGAATACCAATACTAGTTCTTAATTTCTAGCTTTACTTTATGTGGATTATTTATATTATAAATATGCAGTATACACTAAATAAAATATTATAATTGCATATTTTAGGCACCATCCTTGAAATAACTGAATACTTGAAATTTTAATATGGGAACTGTTTAAACAGTGAAATAAATGATCCAAACTGATGTTTAATTATAGTTGAAGTAAAACAACTTAAGTACATTAACTCTTGTCAAGCTTTCCCTAATTTTAAGATAGTCTACATGTATTTCCTCATCTCTTGTCCTTCATATAAAAAGAGATGAAGCAACAATCACTGCATGTGCGTTTTAAACTATCATTCTACTAACAGATTTTTTTTTTTCTTGTGAGACTTGCATCTTTTTTGTCATATGGCCTGTGTGATTATTAGCCACACTTGTGGAGTAACCAGGTAAAGTCCAGGTCTTCACTTTTGGCAAGCAAGTGAAAGTTTTTATGTGAGACAGGTGGGCCCAGTATGAACAAACTCATGACCCTGGTCTCCACACCATGTTTTAGCTCAGATATTCAGTAAGTGTTTGCTCTTTGCAGTTTATTATGTAACTGTATTCTTCTTGTTATTAATGTATAAGTTCATTTAAGATACAGCCACCTAAGATAAAAACAAATGTCCCATACATTGAAAAAACTTAACAATAATTGCAGGCAGCTGCTTAATATCCTGAGAACATAATAAAATATTATTATTTTCCTTGCTTTTCATAAAATTGTTACAGCCCCTTTAAGCAAAGTTGTATTCATCAGGCATGTGATAAGTGTGAATTTTTTAGTTAGAATTACTTTATTTCTAATTGTCTTGCATTATTAATATACTTTGGAGGCAGATTACATCATATAAAACAAGACTTTTCTGGTGATTCTCAAATGTTGTATTTAGCAATTTGTCGCTTAAACCAACAATTTTAGCTGAACTCCATAAATTATTATTTTCCCATTAACCCTTCCCAACTCAGAACCTCCTGTTCTCTTTTTGTAATGTAAAATAATGATGTAATTTTTCTTGTACTATTTCAGGCTTCCAGGTCCCTCTAGGGTGCCAGCTGCAGGCAACAGCAGCAAGATCCAGGGAGCCTCCAATTTAAATAGGAGAAGTCAGAGCTTTAACAGCATTGATAAAAACAAGCCTCCAAATTATGCAAATGGAAATGAAAAAGGTATGTGTTCTCCCCTTACATCATAAAGGCACAAGTGTAACCTATGAGCCTCGTAAATTACATGCTAAATCTAGCATGCAAGCAATATTACAGCATTTGGAGTGAAAATGTTATCAGTGGACTTTCTTATGTTTTCTAAGTGCATCCTCTTGAATTCCAGCTTTCTTCAGGACTTTTCTTATCTGGAGAATATTTTAAGGAAATGTAGTCATTTATATTAAAGCAGTTAGTGATATCCTCATGTTTAAAATCTGTTTCTGAAAGATTTCTTCCTGGATGCATGTAAATAACATTTGTCTTCTCATGTTTTGTGAATGTTTATTCTGAAGTCATAAACCTGTATAAAATGTCTCTGAATCCTTAGTTTTAGTTAACTAAATTAATTAAGTGCCCTAAGTGTTTGGGGAAGTTGAGTTTGAAGTAATCATAATTTAAGACATAATTATGAAGGATATTTAGTCTTTGGAAGCAGCAGGATAGATAAATATTATGACCTTAATTTTTCCTTTAAGAGACAAATTATTCAGGTTTGTTTTACTTTTTTGAAAGGGTATATGATAGAAATATCCAACCACATACTGATAAGGAAGACGGGATACAGTTGGAAGTGTGTTAAAGGCAGATTATATATTAACTCTATGATACACAGTTCTCTCTAGTGTGAGCAGAGTGTATTTAAAGAGGCTCTGGCTTGATGCATCTCTCTTTGGAGCACGCATCCAAGTGGGAGAATGTGTAATTTACATCTAAACCGTAAGAAAACCAAGAACCTCTGCTGTTGGGAGCACTGTGGCCCTGTGAGGGATGAGGGCATGTTGCAAGATTTTGAGGTAGTGTTTTCTAGTCAATAAAACTCCTCTTTGTAGTATTTAACTCTCCATGCAACAGGAAATTCAACAGTGACAAATATGCTTAGTGGCAGAACAGCTGGCAAGTTTAGTTTGACTAATTCAACCAGGTCAAAAGTTTTTTGGCTCTGATTAGAACATTTCCAGTTGCTTCATACGGATGATTTGATGAGACTTCTTTTACTCAGAATTGACAAGGGTAATCTATGGGTGATCTATACACTTTATAGGTGCATACACTTTATAGGTGATAATCTATGGGTGACCTATGGATGAATTGATAGGGGTGATCTATACACTTTACTGGAATTTTCTTACCCATTAAAACACAACTGGGCAGACTCTAAACCCCTATAGACCAAGCAGTGTAATATCCCCAGTTCTTGCATTAAATGGAAAAAGAAGAACATAATATGTATTTGGAGGTTAGGATTTTGTCTTTAAAATAGACAATAAAATCTTTGATTTGCGAACCTAAGAAGTATTTCTGAAGACTTATACTTCTCCTGGACAGCAGTTTCTTATCACAAAAATATCTCCCTCATTTTGTGACTTTTCTAGAAAGTGTCAATGGCCTTTATGTGCTGTGAAATTCTAAGGGAAAGTAAACAGGCTTAAACCATATATGCTGAGTGGAATGCTCAGGTGTCCAATTTAGCTACATGATATCTAGAAAGTGTCAATGGCCTTTATGTGCTGTGAAATTCTAAGGGAAAGTAAACAGGCTTAAACCATATATGCTGAGTGGAATGCTCAGGTGTCCAATTTAGCTACATGATACTACAGTTACATAATATTTTTTGTAAGAAATGACTAGTAACATTGGCAAAGAAACCTATAAATGCTTTAGATGACCTAACACTTTGATATAACAATGTATTTTTCTGTCATTTAAAAGTGAAATACTTTTTAAATTTCTGGTATCCAAAAGTAAAAATCCAAAGATAGCCAAATACTCCTATTTTTCCATAGCCATTCAGCCTCTCTAAAAAGTAGCAGTATTTACAATAACCGCAAGGTGGAGACAGATGACATACATTATGTGATTTTTGACCATAAGCAGATTTCCTTACGTCGGTCTCAAGAGCAAAAGTTTTCCTGGTGAATTATAGCCATTACTTTTAATTCCAACAAAGTAAAATACTAAAACCTTTAAAGTGGATGATCTCACACTCACAAATATTTATAATATATTAAATGTAGGCATTAAATGGTCTGAAACTGTCAATAATAAAGCTTAAATTGCATTATATAATACAGAGCTTTCTTCATAGCTCAGTTGGTGGAGAATCCACCTGCAATGCAGGAGACCCTGGTTCAATTCCTGGGTTAGAAAGATCCACTGGAGAAGGGATAGGCTATCCACTCCAGCATTCTTGGGCTTTCCTTGTGGCTCAGGTGGTAAAGAATCCACCTGCAATGTGGGAGACCTGGGTTTGATCCCTAGGTTGGGAAGATCCCCTGGAGAAGGGAAAGGCTACCCACTCCAGTATTCTGGCCTGGAGAATTTGTTTTATATGTTATGTGACATTTTATATTAACATGGAGAGTGCAACTTCATGTCAATAATTCCAATATCATTTTTAAATTGATCATTGCTATTTTATATTGCCAACTGTGTGTGCGTGCTGTCATTTCAGTTGTGCCCAACTCTGTGCAACCCTATGGACTGTAGTCCACCAGGAGTTTTGCCAGGCAAGAGATGGGATTCTCTAGGCAAGAGNGAGTAACCAGGTAAAGTCCAGGTCTTCACTTTTGGCAAGCAAGTGAAAGTTTTTATGTGAGACAGGTGGGCCCAGTATGAACAAACTCATGACCCTGGTCTCCACACCATGTTTTAGCTCAGATATTCAGTAAGTGTTTGCTCTTTGCAGTTTATTATGTAACTGTATTCTTCTTGTTATTAATGTATAAGTTCATTTAAGATACAGCCACCTAAGATAAAAACAAATGTCCCATACATTGAAAAAACTTAACAATAATTGCAGGCAGCTGCTTAATATCCTGAGAACATAATAAAATATTATTATTTTCCTTGCTTTTCATAAAATTGTTACAGCCCCTTTAAGCAAAGTTGTATTCATCAGGCATGTGATAAGTGTGAATTTTTTAGTTAGAATTACTTTATTTCTAATTGTCTTGCATTATTAATATACTTTGGAGGCAGATTACATCATATAAAACAAGACTTTTCTGGTGATTCTCAAATGTTGTATTTAGCAATTTGTCGCTTAAACCAACAATTTTAGCTGAACTCCATAAATTATTATTTTCCCATTAACCCTTCCCAACTCAGAACCTCCTGTTCTCTTTTTGTAATGTAAAATAATGATGTAATTTTTCTTGTACTATTTCAGGCTTCCAGGTCCCTCTAGGGTGCCAGCTGCAGGCAACAGCAGCAAGATCCAGGGAGCCTCCAATTTAAATAGGAGAAGTCAGAGCTTTAACAGCATTGATAAAAACAAGCCTCCAAATTATGCAAATGGAAATGAAAAAGGTATGTGTTCTCCCCTTACATCATAAAGGCACAAGTGTAACCTATGAGCCTCGTAAATTACATGCTAAATCTAGCATGCAAGCAATATTACAGCATTTGGAGTGAAAATGTTATCAGTGGACTTTCTTATGTTTTCTAAGTGCATCCTCTTGAATTCCAGCTTTCTTCAGGACTTTTCTTATCTGGAGAATATTTTAAGGAAATGTAGTCATTTATATTAAAGCAGTTAGTGATATCCTCATGTTTAAAATCTGTTTCTGAAAGATTTCTTCCTGGATGCATGTAAATAACATTTGTCTTCTCATGTTTTGTGAATGTTTATTCTGAAGTCATAAACCTGTATAAAATGTCTCTGAATCCTTAGTTTTAGTTAACTAAATTAATTAAGTGCCCTAAGTGTTTGGGGAAGTTGAGTTTGAAGTAATCATAATTTAAGACATAATTATGAAGGATATTTAGTCTTTGGAAGCAGCAGGATAGATAAATATTATGACCTTAATTTTTCCTTTAAGAGACAAATTATTCAGGTTTGTTTTACTTTTTTGAAAGGGTATATGATAGAAATATCCAACCACATACTGATAAGGAAGACGGGATACAGTTGGAAGTGTGTTAAAGGCAGATTATATATTAACTCTATGATACACAGTTCTCTCTAGTGTGAGCAGAGTGTATTTAAAGAGGCTCTGGCTTGATGCATCTCTCTTTGGAGCACGCATCCAAGTGGGAGAATGTGTAATTTACATCTAAACCGTAAGAAAACCAAGAACCTCTGCTGTTGGGAGCACTGTGGCCCTGTGAGGGATGAGGGCATGTTGCAAGATTTTGAGGTAGTGTTTTCTAGTCAATAAAACTCCTCTTTGTAGTATTTAACTCTCCATGCAACAGGAAATTCAACAGTGACAAATATGCTTAGTGGCAGAACAGCTGGCAAGTTTAGTTTGACTAATTCAACCAGGTCAAAAGTTTTTTGGCTCTGATTAGAACATTTCCAGTTGCTTCATACGGATGATTTGATGAGACTTCTTTTACTCAGAATTGACAAGGGTAATCTATGGGTGATCTATACACTTTATAGGTGCATACACTTTATAGGTGATAATCTATGGGTGACCTATGGATGAATTGATAGGGGTGATCTATACACTTTACTGGAATTTTCTTACCCATTAAAACACAACTGGGCAGACTCTAAACCCCTATAGACCAAGCAGTGTAATATCCCCAGTTCTTGCATTAAATGGAAAAAGAAGAACATAATATGTATTTGGAGGTTAGGATTTTGTCTTTAAAATAGACAATAAAATCTTTGATTTGCGAACCTAAGAAGTATTTCTGAAGACTTATACTTCTCCTGGACAGCAGTTTCTTATCACAAAAATATCTCCCTCATTTTGTGACTTTTCTAGAAAGTGTCAATGGCCTTTATGTGCTGTGAAATTCTAAGGGAAAGTAAACAGGCTTAAACCATATATGCTGAGTGGAATGCTCAGGTGTCCAATTTAGCTACATGATATCTAGAAAGTGTCAATGGCCTTTATGTGCTGTGAAATTCTAAGGGAAAGTAAACAGGCTTAAACCATATATGCTGAGTGGAATGCTCAGGTGTCCAATTTAGCTACATGATACTACAGTTACATAATATTTTTTGTAAGAAATGACTAGTAACATTGGCAAAGAAACCTATAAATGCTTTAGATGACCTAACACTTTGATATAACAATGTATTTTTCTGTCATTTAAAAGTGAAATACTTTTTAAATTTCTGGTATCCAAAAGTAAAAATCCAAAGATAGCCAAATACTCCTATTTTTCCATAGCCATTCAGCCTCTCTAAAAAGTAGCAGTATTTACAATAACCGCAAGGTGGAGACAGATGACATACATTATGTGATTTTTGACCATAAGCAGATTTCCTTACGTCGGTCTCAAGAGCAAAAGTTTTCCTGGTGAATTATAGCCATTACTTTTAATTCCAACAAAGTAAAATACTAAAACCTTTAAAGTGGATGATCTCACACTCACAAATATTTATAATATATTAAATGTAGGCATTAAATGGTCTGAAACTGTCAATAATAAAGCTTAAATTGCATTATATAATACAGAGCTTTCTTCATAGCTCAGTTGGTGGAGAATCCACCTGCAATGCAGGAGACCCTGGTTCAATTCCTGGGTTAGAAAGATCCACTGGAGAAGGGATAGGCTATCCACTCCAGCATTCTTGGGCTTTCCTTGTGGCTCAGGTGGTAAAGAATCCACCTGCAATGTGGGAGACCTGGGTTTGATCCCTAGGTTGGGAAGATCCCCTGGAGAAGGGAAAGGCTACCCACTCCAGTATTCTGGCCTGGAGAATTTGTTTTATATGTTATGTGACATTTTATATTAACATGGAGAGTGCAACTTCATGTCAATAATTCCAATATCATTTTTAAATTGATCATTGCTATTTTATATTGCCAACTGTGTGTGCGTGCTGTCATTTCAGTTGTGCCCAACTCTGTGCAACCCTATGGACTGTAGTCCACCAGGAGTTTTGCCAGGCAAGAGATGGGATTCTCTAGGCAAGAGTACTGGAGTGGTTTGCCATGTCTTCCTCCAAGGAATCTTCCTAATCCAGGGATTGAACCTGTGTCTCTTAGGTCTCCTGCATTGGCAGGCACGTTCTTTAACACTAGTGCTACCTGGGAAGCCACATGGCCAAAATATTATCTTAAACTATAGAGCAAACAAAGCAAATATAAACATCACATATGAAACAGTTCATAATTTATCCTTTCGACTGTTCCTGTGGTACATCTTTTTGGATCAGAATTATTTAACCTTTTTGACATGGAGATGTTTTGTGGTAGGATAACATCTAAAAATATTCTATCAGATAATAAGTTGATCTCTGTGACCAACTAGTTTGCATACATATCTTGGGCATGTCCAAATAAGGTGAAAGTTAAACAAGATTTTTCAAAGATTACAGTGTTACAATGACAGAATTCAGAAAGTACTGACTTGAGTATTGTAGTTGCCTTTTCTTTTTAGTTATTAGAAAGTATAACACTTATGTTTAATAAATATTTTGCTAGAAAAAATAATCATACTATCTGTAATGTGCTCCCTGAATGCTTCTAAATTAAAAATGTACTTTCTACTTTCCTTAAGTCTTAAATGATGAGTTATATGAATTAATTTGGGAATCTTTAGAATTTGTAATAGATAGTAAAGACTTATTCACAATTAAAACAATTTCACTTCTTATTTAAAAACATAATTTTGAAAGCATAGTAGCTTCTCACATGTTTGGGATGGTAAAAATAGCTTATTTGGAATTTTGTGACTTATATAATAAAAAATCAGTAGAGAATCACAAATTCAAATGATACATCTAATATCATCTTAATAATAATACAAACCAAAAAATAGTGTGCTCCTTTCACCAAATGGATTAAAGTATCAGTGAACATGGCCATAGATTAATTATCACTTGCAGAGAAGGCTAAATAGAAACATTGTTGAATAGAAAGCAATGCCATCCACCATTCTGTTGAAATGGAATGTAGTAGGGACAAATTTCACAGAACAAATGGTGAAATGAAGACAGCATTGTTTGTAGAGAAGCATATCTTTGGGGAGTCCAAGTTTCTTTCCTTGATGACCTGCCATTCAGAAACTGACAATGAATAATATATTCTGACACTAGCATTTAGCAGTTTGCTTGTGGAGCCTATAAATTTACTCTAGACAAATGTATGCTTTAAAGAAAAATCAAATACCTATTCAGTGGAAATCAGGGATCCTATGGGAAAAAATGCCGTGGTTCATTTGGACATATTTTTTATGTCTGAAGTAGTTTATCTTAATAATTGTTTTATAAATTTGACATGATAAATAGGAAAACAGCTTAACAGTTTAGTGTTATCATGAATGTAAATATTCCTGGCTCTATTTGGAATTCACTTTCTGAATTATGATCCGTGAACACATATTACTTGACAGAGTTTCTTAGCATAGAGGTTTTTCTGTGTTGCTAAGAAACATGCCACAGCAGCATAGGGCATGCTCCTGTCTCTTTATATTTCTCCCATGTGATTCTTACATGGTACCTGCACATCTCCAAAGGAGATTTGTTTTCTGTTTTCCTAGATTCTAATGAAGTAGCTTCTGGTGTGGAGGTGTTTTCTTTCACTTACATTCAATATAGATTTGGTAGACGTGATACAGAGAATTTAGCAAAATTGATTTTTTTAAACTACAGGTTTAATGTAAATGTTGTATTACTCATGGTTTTTTAAAACACTGTTATCTAGTTCTTAAGTATTTTTTAAAAATTACTCTGAAATTACTATAAGACAAAAACATGAACTTTTATTTTCTTTTCAATGCAATGCAAATATATTTTACTTATTATGTCCCTTTACTGGTGATTTATGTATTCTGCCATGACTTTTTGCTTTATTTCCTTAATTATTATATAAACCTATAATAACATGATAACTTCACATTAATCTTGGGGATTTTTATGAGGTAATGTAATTACGTACATACATCAAGTGATATGATTAAATAGACAAATATGTTGTTTTCTATGTATACATGCTCACATATTGAGGTGTACACATATTATACATCCTTATACATAAATTAGGTATGTTTCAAGAATCTGGCTGGTGAACTGAAGCTTCCCTAAATCTTGCAGTAGTCCACAAAACAGCACTCTCACCTTAAATATGGTACAATATCTACACGTGCAGAATGGACAGAGCCTTTACAATCCCTGTAACAGCATTCCATGTTTCTGTTGAGTCATCATAAAACTGATGATTGAGGCATTTTGAAAACTATCATTTATGGGAGACAGTGTGGTGAGGTAAACCAGGGCCAGTTGATAACAAGCCATATTTAAATCTGAATGCTCCTTTTTTTAACTTTCAAAATGTTCAAAGTATTTTGGTATATTATTATAAAATGAGAATTTAATTATTTACCAAGCTAATTACCATGACTACATTGATCAATCATTTCCTCCCTTCCATAGTGATCTGAATATTTAGTAGGGATCATACATGTCACTGACCACAGTGCCGGCTAGACAGTGAATACTTTAAAAAGGGAGGTGCTGTTGTTATTTTTGGTGGTAGTTACTTTGTCATTGGGCTTCCAAGGTGACCCAGTGGTAAAGAACCCACCTGCCAATACAGGGGATGGGGTTTGGTCCCTGGGTTGCGAAGATCTCCTGGAGGAGGAAATGGCAACCCACTCCAGTATTCTTGCCTGAAAAATCCCATGGACAGAGGAGGGGGCTACATCCATGGGGTCGCAAAGAGTCAGACACGACTGAGTGACTGAATACACATGCGCTTTGTCCTTACTTTGTAACTTGAAATTGGTTTGTTTGCATCTGAACAGCATAGTGCTGAGTGAGGAAGAAGAGAGAAATAACTGAGGGTGCTCCCTGGTCCATTTCTCAGCCAGCAGTACTGTTGGCAGCATGCCTCTAAGCTCTGAAGCTGACCCGCCAAATTTCCCCAGAGAATCATCTTTATCTAAACTTCCCATATGCCTGTTGTGACTGCCACATTTACCTCCGTGTAGTAATTTTAGAACAGATTGGCATTTTTCCCAGGTCATCAAAGTTATTTTTTTGCAATATGAACTAACTAAAAATTAACTCTGTGGATTTAGCTGTTTTCTGAGCAAGAATTAAAATCTTCTCTAACATCAGCTCAGAAGGATGGTGTCAGTAGGATGTCCCAGGAGATAGTATATGGCTAGCTGAATAGTATCTTGTGTGATATGCTCCCCATGTATATTCTCCTCTACTTGTTGAGGAAGAAAGAACCCGCACTTCAGGGAGTTATCCGATTGCCTTCACTGTTGTGACAAGTGTGACTTTCTGGAGAGCCGTACTGGCAGATTTTCTGGGTGGGCCACAGACATATGGAAAGAAGAGAGTATCAAAATCTTCCAAATTTTGGAGTCACACAAGCCTCGTTTCCAATTTTGAGTCTCTTTTCTAAATTTTACTGTATGTATGATTTGGAGCAAGTTGCTTTAAAATGGCAACCCACTCCAGTATTCTTGCCTAGAGAATCCTATGGATGGAGGAGCCTGGTGGGCTGCAGTCCATAGGGTTGCACAGAGTTGGACATGACTGAGGCAACTTAGCATGCATGCATGCATTGGAGAAGGAAATGGCAACCCACTCCAGTGTTCTTGCCTGGAGAATCCCAGGGACAGAGGATCCTGGTGGGCTGCCATCTATGGGGTCACACAGAGTCAGACATGACTGAAGTGACTTAGCAGCAGCAGTAGCAGCTTTCTCTGACCTTCAATTTTCTCATATATAATAGTAGAAATCATAATTATATCGTAGGTTATTATGAATTTAAATGAGGCATGTTGTTAGAGCTCTCAGAGTAATACCATATATCAAAGTATCTGGGGAAAGTAAGCCGTTAGTAAATAATTGGTTATTGGTTGTAATGGAATTGGTGGTGGTGGAGAAGGGGGAGGAAAAGAACTGGAGTGCATCTTTCTCTTTGGAGATCAGAGACAAGGAACAGTTATAGGCAGAGAGGAGCCCCTGCAAACACAGGCTACAAGTTTGTTGCAGGAATGCCTTTAGATGTGTGCTGTACATAGCTGTGCTTTTCCCCATACCCAGCTAACCATTCATAGAAGCTGAGTTAACAACACTCAGAAATGTATCTGTGAGACCAGGCTGCTTACTACCGAAGACGTAAATGGAACAGAGCAGAACGTGTGGCGGCCCCTACTCTGTCAGAGCTGAAAGGCTGTCATTTCAGTGGCTATTGTTCTGCAGCCTTTCTTGTGAGAAGCCCAGAGACACTCATTATTCTAATGTTCCCTGGATGCACAGTGACCTATGAATTGTGCTCTTCATGAAACCTGAAGCGCCTCAGTGCAACTGTGTCGAGATGGGGGCAGACTGGGAGTTGAGCTCAGAGAAGTGTCTTCTCTGTGTACTCATCTGAGGACAACTGTACAGCTGTTGTATGACTGAGACTGTGGGCTGGATATAGATGTCATAATTTGAAGTCCCTCCTGTCTCATTTTCGACTGTGATGATGTTGAATCTCCCCTCTACTTGAACGGTGATAGCAGTCTATCTAGCTAACATTAGCATGCTTAAAGAGCATCCTGACTGGTCCTTTTTTGACCCTCTCCTCTCATCTTCACCAAAGATGCCAGGCAGGCAGCAGAGGAATCCCCGGACTTCTTAACCTGATTGCAGAAACAGAAGATACACACTAAGTATGTGCGAAAATGATGAAATAAAAGACACTAGGAAAACCTGATAGGCTTTTTAGTGGTCCCTTACCACAAACTGCCAAGCATCTGGGGGAAGGTTGAACTGGCCAAGGTTCCAGAAGTTCACAGAGTAAACAATATTAATGCTGCATAGGTGTGGAAAGTTTAATGAATTTAGCTAATTTGGACACTATCATAAGAAACAGTTCTTTTAAAGCTGATAATTTCAGCAGTTGCCCTGATTTCCCAATCTGTTCAAACTCTATTACTCAAAGCATGGTCTGTACCAGCAGCATTGGCATCACGTGGTAGCTTGTTAGAAATGCAGGATCTCAGGGCCTCCTGCAGATCTGCTAAAGCACAAGTGATGGGCATTCAGTAGGATCCCCAGTGACTGAAGCACACACTGAAGTCTGAGACCCTTACATTACACACTTAGAATGTCACATATTGTACGGCCACAACAGAGCTTGGGCTCTAGAATCACACACACTAAGTCGCTTCAGTGTTGTCCGACTCTGATGCCATGGACTGTAGCCCGCCAGGCTCCTCTGTCCATCGGATTCTCCAGGCAAGAATACTGGAGTGGGTTGCCATTCTCTTCTCCTGGAGAGGTCTTCCTAACACAGGAATTGAACCCATGTCTCTTATATCTTCTGCAGGTGGGTTCTTTACCACGAACACTAACTAGGAACTAGAATCACACATGTGGAATCAATTCTAGCCACACAATAATTACTAACTAGTTGTGTACCACTGAATGAGTTGTTTAGACCCTCAAACCCTTGGCTTACACAAGCGTGTATTAGAAATAGAAGCCCTTCCCCCCCCCATAAAATAGGCAAAGTAATTATAAAATTGTACATTAAAAAAAAGCCCAAAAAAACAGATAGGAACCCTTCTCATCTCATCAGGTTGTGGTGAATGCTAATGTGAGAAAATATAAAGAACCTTCAATAAAACATTAGTAGCTAGTAGGCATTATTACATTTGTAATAATTATTAATAATATTTTCATTCTAGAATAAGAAATATTGCAAATAACTTTTGGGATCAATGTAAGAAAGTGAAAAGAAATTCAATATGAGGCCATTATGTTCCTATAAACAATAATACAGCACACTATGCTTTCATTTTGGGGGTACTTTGTTTCTCTCCAACTCTGAATCCCAATATGAATATGTGCATATTATTTAAAAGCAAATACATAGAATGAATTTTCACATAGTTTCCTGGAAAAATCCTATATTCCTCCTGCCATGAATGTCTGTGTATCTCCCTTAGCTCATTTGTCTTGATCTTATTTAATATTGTATAGCCCTTGGTGCACTTCTGAACTCTTCCATTTTCTTTCCCACCTGCTACTCATTTAACACTTAGTATATGTCATTCATCTTTTGTGAATCCAGTTTCTTTCCTCTGACCAGATTGTGTCTTGGGGCATCTAGGACTTTGCACAATATAGCTACTCAGTAAACTGTAACAGCTGTTGTACCTAGATTCATGTCCTAGAGATCATAGGAACTAAATAGCATGGATTAATATTTCTGTAGATAGTCAAAACAGAGCCATTGATGTTGACAAAAATCACTGAAATAGTAAGTTCACTCTGAAATTCACAGGCATGTACACAAGTCACTGAACTTGAGAAAATTCATCTTGCTTGGGTGTATTCTTAGTTTCCAGTTAAACCCAGGTAATCAAGAAATAAAGTTCATTTGGCAATTCTATTCAAGGCATTAGTTTGACACTGACTATCTTCTGTGTTTCCAGAGTCCAGGAACAGTGTTATTCCTTATCACTTTCAGAAACTGTAAAATTGTATTTAGCACTATATAAATTTGAAAATATTATGACATAGTCGTTGACAGAATTAACTTAGAACCCCAAGCTAAATTCAGTTCTCAAACTTGTCACTTACAAATTTTGTAATGTTGGCCACGTTATTTAACCTCATTGTGCTTCAGTTTCTTCACATGCAAAATGAGGGTAATGATGAAAATTTCATGCAGTTTGTTGGAAAGATTGAACTAATGAATGTCAGATACTTAGTGTCCTACACATAGAAGGTACTGTGTACATAGTATAGAACTATGCATAATATAGACCATAATATATGGTCTGTGCTTTCATGGACCATATATATAGATGTAGTAGAAGAAACAGACAATTACAGTGAAGTTATAATGGCTATAATAAGAGAAATAAAAAACTATGGTAGGGGCTTTCCAGTTGACGCAGAGGTATAGAAAATACCTGCCAACGCAGGAGACTCAAGAGGTGCGGGTTCGATACCTGGGTCGGTAAGATCCCCTCATGTAGGAATGGCAACCCACTCCATTCTTGCCTGGAAAATTGCATAGATAAAGGCGCCTGGTGGGCTACAGTCCATGGGGTGGCCATGAGCTGGATATGACTGAGTTAGCACACAAGAGTTGTCACCTAACCCAGACTTAATGCTAGGGAGAGTAGAGGGGAGGGTGGAGATGATGTTTTTGTTTTTGTTTTTGTTTTGCAGAGGAAGTGAGGTGAAAGTGAGACCTGACCAATAAGTAGGAGCTGTTCTGAAGAAATGTTTGATAGGCATTTCTAACTGTAGGTGATTACAATGAAATGTTAACAGTTTCTGAAAGGAATCTGTAAGTGAAGTAAATTTGGAATAACCTATACTTAAAACAGATACAAGGAAAGAATTGAAATCCATTCACAGAGACTGAAGGTATTTGAGACATTGGACATTTGAATCTTGTTTGGATTTGTCTGTCTGTAATTAGTCAGATACTTCTACTGTTTAAGAATATCTTACTGTTTGTGTATGAACCAAATGGAGCCTTACAAATATTTTAGAAACGGACACAATTACAGACTCTAAATACTGTAAAAAAAAAATCACTGTATTGTCCTATGCTTTCAAATTTAATACACCATGTAAGCGTATTGGGTTATCAGTGAACTACTACATTTTAGTGAAGCATTTTTAAACACAGAATTACACCAATTTTTATAGTTAAAATGTGGAATTGTAGGAAACATAGTGAGAATTAGGAATCAATGTTGGTATACCAACATTGTTGTTGTTTTAGTCACTAAATCATATCCGACTCTTGTGACCCCACGGACTATAGCCTGCCAGGCTCCTATGTTCATGGGTTTTTCCAGGCAGGGATACTGGAGTGGATTGCTGATTCCTTCTCCAGGGGATCTTCCCAACCCAGGGATCAAACCTACGGTTCCTGCTGCATCTCCTATATTGCAGGTGGATTCTTTATTGCTGAGCCACCAGTGAAGCCCACATTTGTCTATACAAGTTGTTTTTATTAATATAAACTTCACAAATCTACTATATTATTTTAGGCACATTAAAAAAGAAAAACTTATACAAAAATTCAATAAGCAATTTAACCTCTTTTTATGTCTCTAACTTCTTTATTAACTTTTTATGTAAATTTTTCTTCTGAAAAATAGGTAAGACAAGTATTCTATACCAATTGACTTAACTGCATGTTTTTTATCATGCATTTTGATACTGTTGAAGAAAACATTTAAAAGTGAAAGCATTGTAGTTTTATATTTATTAATATTTAATTGGTTTAATGGACTCCAACCCTTGAATATTATTAAAAGATTCTCTAGTAAACTATTTCCTGTGGACATTTCATCAAGACAACTTTGCATTAATTTGACAATATTTAGTATGTTAACAGTATCATTGTTGCCTTTTTTACATAAATAGATAATTTAATTTTTTTTCACTCCATTTCTCAGAAAAAGAGGATGGAAGAGGGAGGTATTTATGGTAGATGAAACTTCAGGTAAATAACATGACCAGAATTATATGGTTCTCAAATGCTATATAGTTCTCAAATTTATGCTGAGATCTCTTAACTCCAAACTCATTTTTTTTCTTCTATATATTATAAAATCTTTTTTTTGGTTTAGTTTTTTAAGGCTTTTAATCTAGCATTCGTCAGTGTTGTAATAGTCATATAAAACTTCATATCATAATGAGATTGCTGAGTGGGAAGTAAGTTAACACTAGTGCACTGTAAGTATTTATATGACAATAGGCCTTGTTTTCTAGCCCTCAAAAAGTAGCTTGATATAAATGATCGAAAACTAATCAGCCTTTTAAAAATGTTTGTTCTTAACCATGTCCAGATCCCTCCAAAGGACCTCAACCATCTTCAGGGGTAAATGGTAACATGCAGCCTCCAGGAACTGCGGGGCAGCCCCCTGCCTCAGCCATCCCTTCCCCGAGCACCAGCAAGCCATGGCGCAGCAAGTCCATGAATGCCAAGCACAGCGCCACCTCCACCATGCTCACCGTGAAGCAGGCGAGCCCAGCCACCTCTCCCACACCATCTGCAGACAGACTGAAGCCCCCTGCCTCAGAAGGGGTCAAAACAGCTCCCTCAGGACAGAAATCCATGCTTGAGAAATTCAAGCTGGTCAATGCCCGGACTGCTTTACGCCCCCCGCAGTCAGCCAGTTCAGGACCCAGTGATGGCGTGAAGGAAGATGATGCCTTTTCTGAATCTGGTGAAATGGAAGGTTTGAACAGTGGTCTCAATAGCGGTGGCTCAACAAACAGCAGCCCCAAAGTGTCACCGAAATTAGCCCCTCCAAAAGCTGGAAGCAAAAATCTCAGCAATAAAAAGTCTTTGCTACAGCCAAAGGAAAAAGAGGAAAAGAACAGGGACAAAAGTAAAGTTTGTACTGAAAAGCTGGTCAAGGACGAGAAAGATCAGGTGATGGAGACGGCTCCAAAAAAGACCTCTAAAATTGCAAGCTTAATCCCAAAGGGTAGCAAGACGACAGCAGCCAAGAAGGAAAGCTTAATCCCCTCTTCCAGTGGAATTCCAAAGCCGGGCTCAAAGATGCCAACAGCAAAGCAGACTGTTTCACCTGGCAACTCAGCAAGCAAAGAGTCTGAAAAATTCAGGACTACCAAGGGAAGCCCTTCCCAGTCCTTCCCTAAGCCCATAACCACTGAGAAAGCAAGCACATCCAGTTGCCCCGCTCCCTTGGAAGGAAGGGAAACCAGCCATGCTTCTCTGGCGGGTTCCTCTGTTGGTTTAGTGGTGCAAGGCAGTGGGCAGAGCATGGGAAATGGTGCTGTCCAACTCCCTCAGCAGCAGCAACACAGCCACCCAAATACCGCCACTGTGGCTCCCTTCATCTATAGGTAAGGTGGCCTCTCTTCTCCACAGCTTTAAACAATGACAGGTCTGCGTACTCAGAGTGTCCTGGGGAAGGTTGCAGAGTCCTATTTCACATAGTCGTTGTGAAACAATGGTTCATTCTGAAGTTAGAGGCCCAGAGTGACACATTTTAAAAGAAAAGCTCCCATATCTAGTCTGCTAGTCCTCTTGTCCTTTCCCTCTCCCCCTATTGTCCCCCTCTCTACTCAAGAAATGGAGGCCTTTGAAAGGGAAACAACTCGTTGTCCAAGGCAGAATGGAACCCAGGTGCCATGACTTTTTTTCTTGGGCCTCTTACTATTAATCATTCAAAATAATTTTATTAGTCATTTAAAATAATTCTTGTTTTTATGGAGTTTAGGGATATTTCACCCATGGGAGAAAGTAGACCCTAATGGTTAAGGGTGCAGGTTCTAGAATCCGGCATATGTAGATTTGATAGCCAGGTCTGCCACTTAGCAGCTATATGCCTTTGGACAATGAATTTAATATCCTTAATCTCATTATTTTCAAGTGTCAAAAAGGAATAGTATCTAACTTGCTGAGTTGGGAAGAATAGCAGGCATAATGCATATAAGATGCTTATTATATATTCCGGCCCCTTGTACATGTTATATGTTGTTTATAAGGCATTGTTTTCCCAACATAAAATGTATATTAACTTTCCACAGCTAGGCCTGTGTTTCTAGGTACAAATAATGATCTATGTAATTATTATATTTATACTTCATTAACTTTTTGTTTATATTTTAGTTTTCATGTATTAAAATATATAGCACATGCTACATTTTCCAATATATATCCTACTATACAGCTCCAAAAAGAATACGTTTTGCCTATTGTTTTGTGGTAAGTTTTAATCAGTTAGAAATGTCAGTGCTGCTGTGTCACCATTTTCATTCCCTGTCTTTTCAGTGAAGAGGTTGCTGGAGAGGAATAACTTTGGCAGTTGTATAGTTTATCTACAGGAAAAATAGGATGTAGCATTTACTACAAATAGGAAATGATCACAATTATATTATTTCAAATTTTATTACATTTATTGCATGTATGAGTTTTTCAGTAAAGAAGATAATTATAATGCTTTGTTTTCCCTCCCTGAAAAACCTAAGTGCTTTAAGTGATCCCCACCCCCTCCACCCCCCACCAGGGTTTTATGTACTCATCCAAACAAATGTTCAGTTACCGAATTTCAGATCTTAGCTTACCTTTTTTAAGTTTGCTCTTCTGACTAATAACAATGATCCATTTAAAACATCCATGATCGCATGGTGTTATGGAGCCCAAGCTCACTCTGCTCGCGGCAAGGCAGGGCAGTAAATCCAGAGATGGGTCGCTGGGTCAAGGAATAATGAGTTTAATCAGAAAGCTAGCTTTCATGCATTGGAGAAGGAAATGGCAACCCACTCCAGTGTTCTTGCCTGGAGAATCCCAGGGACGGGAGCCTGGTGGGCTGCCATCTATGGGGTCGCGCAGAGTCAGACACGACTGACGTGACTCAGCAGCAGCAGCAGCAGACCAAGAAGATGGCAGACTAGTGTCTCAAAGCCATCTTCCCTCAGTTGGAATTCAGACTCTTTTCATATGGGGCGGGGGGAGGGACCTACTGCAGCGTCAGCCAATGTGTGAGCGGGATCAGTAACAGTTGCTCCCTGACAGTTGCTCTAACGGCCACTCGCTTGGGGGAGGGGCATACTGGGCTGCAGACCAGTGGCTGAGCCGGACCGCTCATGGCTGCCTCACCCTCATTACAGCGGGAGTCAGCAGATCCTTTTAACTCCAGAGACCCTACCTGAAAAAAAAAAAAAATTAAGATGTGAGAATCATAATCCACATTTCAACGCTATAATAAGAACTTATAAAGTTTGAAATATGCCACACTCAACACACTTTTGGCTCTCAAGTATATTCTGTAAAAATGTCCCTCATTTCAAATCACCACAGATGAATTTCAACAAGAAAGTATAAATCTAAGCAGAAAGGACATACCCACCAATTTAGCAAGCGTCTTTCTGTAAGTAGCAGCAGATGTTTGGGTTGTTTGCAATAACATATCCATTGGGTACAGATTTAGTGATTTCCATTTGAAAGTATCAGTTCAGTTCAGTCGTTCAGTCGTGTCCGACTCTTTGCAACCCCATGAATTGCAGCACGCCAGGCCTCCCTGTCCATCACCAAATCCCGGAGTTCACTCAGACTCACGTCCATCGTGTCAGTGATGCCATCCAGCCATCTCATCCTCTGTCGTCCCCTTCTCCTCCTGCCCTTTGCTATTTAAAAGCGGAAGCAGCATAGTTTAGAGGTTGAAGTGTGAATCAGCTGTGTGACTTTGCCAAATTCTCCAGCCTCTTTCAGTTTCTGTTTGCACTCTTTAAAATGAAGACTATAAACCTGAGGTAATATAGTCGAGTGGCTAGGATTTCAGGCTGTCAAGTCTGTGTGTTCTACCATGGTTCAGAAATAGCACCTTGTGTTGTTGAGACAGTGGCCCCAAGAGCCAGGGTCCCTGGGTTGAAATCTTGATGACATCATTTTTTGATCATGTGACTTTGTGTAATACATTTAAAGACTCTGGACCTCAGTTTTTATAATCTGTAAAATGGAGGTAGTGATAATAGAAGCTTCCTCATAAGGCAATTTGAAGGTTAAATGAGTTGATACTTATACAGGGCTAGGAACAGTACCTACCACATTGTAAACGACCTTCCCCAGACTTCAGTTTCTAACCCGTAGAAACTGTAAAGTATGGTTGAATATCTACCTCATTTGGTTGTTTTACAGATTAAATTAGGACAATCTTGTGTAAAGACTTAAGCACAGAGCCAGATTCAGAATAAATTGCTTATAAATGTCATTAATTCTGTGTTTTATTTTCAATAATTTAAAGTAATTGAAAAAAAATAAAATCATTGAATCAAAAATGTCATATCATAATCTACATATGAGGCAAAGGTTGCTTGAACTGTTTTATAAGTTCAGAATAGTTTTATTAATGATAATATAAATCATCTTAGAGTAGACAATATTCAAGCTTCGTAACGGTCAGTGAAAGTTGTAGAGTCACATCATATGGCTTTTGTGACCCCAATGTCTTTTCAACTCTGACTACTCCAACACCATTTACAAATTTTCTTGGAAAATTTTCTGTCAGGAAATTTTCCTGACCGACTTTCCTAGTGTTGCTAATCCTTTGATAAGATAATAGTAATAATGTACTATTTTATAATGGTGTTTGTGAGTGCTTACTTAATGCAAGTCTCTATTACAAAATTTATATTCATTTTTTTTCATTTAAACTGTGTCATAAACCCATGACAAAGGGATATAACAGCATTTTACAGGGATGAAGAAGCAGCAATTTCGAGGCACAATAATGATAATCCCTTAAAGTCACAGGGCTAGCAGGAGTTTGCCTTTGAATGCATATATGCCTGAATCTCTAGTGTGTTCTCCTTTGCTTCACAGTTCTTTCTGTACATGTAGAAATAGGAGATATTGTTACTAGGGAAATTCTGGCTGGGAAAATGTCAATAGCAGATTTGCAGATATCTCCATCAGAATTCATTTATAATGGGAAATACTTTACTGCTTTTAAGTAGAAGAAATTTAAAACACATATTTATGTGTGTGTGTGTGTGTATATATATATATAAACATGCATATGTTTGATATTTAAAGAAAATTAAATAACCTTTATATAATGAGAAGATTGATGGGTCATGTATATGTTTCCTTGTTCTCAGTCTACTTCTAGGTCATGCTGATTATTAATTATTCCTTTGGGGACTTTATATTTGCTTCATAATATTCTTTACTGCAAACTGAATTTTCAGTGTCCTATAAATATAATGTTGAGTTTTAGAAGTTAATGAATTTTATATTAGACATACTCCTTATAGTGCAAGGATATTCTATATTAAGTTCCTGTAGCTCATTTATCACTACAATGTGATAAAAGTCGTTCTGAATTTGGCATACCTTATCCATTTAGTGTGTGATTAGCACTAAAATCAAGATGAAAACTTGAAAAAGATTTTAATTCACTGTAAGAAGTTTCCAATATTTAGACCTGTATGAATGGATTAAGCTGTCTTAAGTGTTAAGGTGACTACTGAAGATTCTTCACTGATACAGTGACCAGTTTCCATAGTTTAAGTAAAAGAAAATCACCAAAGGTTTTTTTTTCTTTTATGTACTCATCACTCATTCTNGCAGAGTCAGACACGACTGACGTGACTCAGCAGCAGCAGCAGCAGACCAAGAAGATGGCAGACTAGTGTCTCAAAGCCATCTTCCCTCAGTTGGAATTCAGACTCTTTTCATATGGGGCGGGGGGAGGGACCTACTGCAGCGTCAGCCAATGTGTGAGCGGGATCAGTAACAGTTGCTCCCTGACAGTTGCTCTAACGGCCACTCGCTTGGGGGAGGGGCATACTGGGCTGCAGACCAGTGGCTGAGCCGGACCGCTCATGGCTGCCTCACCCTCATTACAGCGGGAGTCAGCAGATCCTTTTAACTCCAGAGACCCTACCTGAAAAAAAAAAAAAATTAAGATGTGAGAATCATAATCCACATTTCAACGCTATAATAAGAACTTATAAAGTTTGAAATATGCCACACTCAACACACTTTTGGCTCTCAAGTATATTCTGTAAAAATGTCCCTCATTTCAAATCACCACAGATGAATTTCAACAAGAAAGTATAAATCTAAGCAGAAAGGACATACCCACCAATTTAGCAAGCGTCTTTCTGTAAGTAGCAGCAGATGTTTGGGTTGTTTGCAATAACATATCCATTGGGTACAGATTTAGTGATTTCCATTTGAAAGTATCAGTTCAGTTCAGTCGTTCAGTCGTGTCCGACTCTTTGCAACCCCATGAATTGCAGCACGCCAGGCCTCCCTGTCCATCACCAAATCCCGGAGTTCACTCAGACTCACGTCCATCGTGTCAGTGATGCCATCCAGCCATCTCATCCTCTGTCGTCCCCTTCTCCTCCTGCCCTTTGCTATTTAAAAGCGGAAGCAGCATAGTTTAGAGGTTGAAGTGTGAATCAGCTGTGTGACTTTGCCAAATTCTCCAGCCTCTTTCAGTTTCTGTTTGCACTCTTTAAAATGAAGACTATAAACCTGAGGTAATATAGTCGAGTGGCTAGGATTTCAGGCTGTCAAGTCTGTGTGTTCTACCATGGTTCAGAAATAGCACCTTGTGTTGTTGAGACAGTGGCCCCAAGAGCCAGGGTCCCTGGGTTGAAATCTTGATGACATCATTTTTTGATCATGTGACTTTGTGTAATACATTTAAAGACTCTGGACCTCAGTTTTTATAATCTGTAAAATGGAGGTAGTGATAATAGAAGCTTCCTCATAAGGCAATTTGAAGGTTAAATGAGTTGATACTTATACAGGGCTAGGAACAGTACCTACCACATTGTAAACGACCTTCCCCAGACTTCAGTTTCTAACCCGTAGAAACTGTAAAGTATGGTTGAATATCTACCTCATTTGGTTGTTTTACAGATTAAATTAGGACAATCTTGTGTAAAGACTTAAGCACAGAGCCAGATTCAGAATAAATTGCTTATAAATGTCATTAATTCTGTGTTTTATTTTCAATAATTTAAAGTAATTGAAAAAAAATAAAATCATTGAATCAAAAATGTCATATCATAATCTACATATGAGGCAAAGGTTGCTTGAACTGTTTTATAAGTTCAGAATAGTTTTATTAATGATAATATAAATCATCTTAGAGTAGACAATATTCAAGCTTCGTAACGGTCAGTGAAAGTTGTAGAGTCACATCATATGGCTTTTGTGACCCCAATGTCTTTTCAACTCTGACTACTCCAACACCATTTACAAATTTTCTTGGAAAATTTTCTGTCAGGAAATTTTCCTGACCGACTTTCCTAGTGTTGCTAATCCTTTGATAAGATAATAGTAATAATGTACTATTTTATAATGGTGTTTGTGAGTGCTTACTTAATGCAAGTCTCTATTACAAAATTTATATTCATTTTTTTTCATTTAAACTGTGTCATAAACCCATGACAAAGGGATATAACAGCATTTTACAGGGATGAAGAAGCAGCAATTTCGAGGCACAATAATGATAATCCCTTAAAGTCACAGGGCTAGCAGGAGTTTGCCTTTGAATGCATATATGCCTGAATCTCTAGTGTGTTCTCCTTTGCTTCACAGTTCTTTCTGTACATGTAGAAATAGGAGATATTGTTACTAGGGAAATTCTGGCTGGGAAAATGTCAATAGCAGATTTGCAGATATCTCCATCAGAATTCATTTATAATGGGAAATACTTTACTGCTTTTAAGTAGAAGAAATTTAAAACACATATTTATGTGTGTGTGTGTGTGTATATATATATATAAACATGCATATGTTTGATATTTAAAGAAAATTAAATAACCTTTATATAATGAGAAGATTGATGGGTCATGTATATGTTTCCTTGTTCTCAGTCTACTTCTAGGTCATGCTGATTATTAATTATTCCTTTGGGGACTTTATATTTGCTTCATAATATTCTTTACTGCAAACTGAATTTTCAGTGTCCTATAAATATAATGTTGAGTTTTAGAAGTTAATGAATTTTATATTAGACATACTCCTTATAGTGCAAGGATATTCTATATTAAGTTCCTGTAGCTCATTTATCACTACAATGTGATAAAAGTCGTTCTGAATTTGGCATACCTTATCCATTTAGTGTGTGATTAGCACTAAAATCAAGATGAAAACTTGAAAAAGATTTTAATTCACTGTAAGAAGTTTCCAATATTTAGACCTGTATGAATGGATTAAGCTGTCTTAAGTGTTAAGGTGACTACTGAAGATTCTTCACTGATACAGTGACCAGTTTCCATAGTTTAAGTAAAAGAAAATCACCAAAGGTTTTTTTTTCTTTTATGTACTCATCACTCATTCTGAAAATACTGTGTTATAACAGTTACAAAGAGTAAAAAAGTCTCTGCTCTGCGGGGGTTCAGTATCTTGGTGATACTGATAAGAATTTAATCAAGAACTTAAAAAAATTGTTCTCATGGAAATATACACAACAAATAATATAGAAGAGTTTTCCTGACTCTTGTGTGAGGGTGGAGTCAATGTATGCATTAAAGAAAAGGTGAAAGAACAGATAAGATTTAAAAGATGAGTTAAAATTTGTCAGGTGGAAGGAAGAATATTATGGCATCAACCAAACTTGACATTTTTACAATCAAAGCATGATGGAAAAAATAACAGGCAAATTGCTAAGTAATATGCAAATGCTAGTAACCAAAACTGCTAGAAACTAGAGGTTAGAATCCATGATTACTTCACTGGGAAACTAGGAAGAAAATTTAGAATGAATCCATACTTCATTTTTCTCTTTCAACCATTCCCTGCCAACACATCTTATTTTCAGCTAGTCCTATTGTCTCTTTTTCTAAAACATCCCTTAGTTGTACATTTCTTTCTATTTCCACCCTCCTTCCCTTGGCCCAAGACATGGTACCACCAATTTTCACCTAGTTTCCAGTGACTCTTCTAGCATCTCCCGTTGGCTCTTTCCAGTAACATCCTTCACACAACAGGGACTCTAATCTTCTAAAAGAAATTTTATGTCATTTAAATTCATAAGACGGTCTGTTGGCTTTCCACTACATGTAGTAAAACCCAAGCTTCTTACCAAGCCCTATTAGTTCCTCAACAATCTGGCCTCTATCTCACCTCTCTCTAGCCCTTATACCACAGTCCCTGCATGCCTGCGTTCCTTCTGTTCTCAGCAAACTCACTTGTCCTCCTTTGGGGACTTTGTCATAGGTATTCTCTCTGCCTGTAAGGAGTTTCTCCTGGATCAGAGCAGGCTCTTTTTCATCAGAGCTCTACTTACATGATGCTTATTAACACAGTCTATTTTCAGCTATCTAATCTAAAGGAACACTCACAATACCTCTTGCCAGAATTGTATGCTATATTGTCTTCTTGTGTCTTGTTCATAGTTTATGACCATCCACTGTTGTTTTTCTTTTTTTTGTCGTTGGTTTATTTATTAACAAGTGTGAATCAGCCACCTCCAACTATAACGTAAACTCATTGAAGAACAAGAGTCTTGTCTGTTTTTATTTGATAGCATAATTGCCCAGGACAAGCCTCCCACTATAGGAACCAAATAAAAATTGAGTGAAGCACCATCATCATGGCTTAGACTCACCCACTATAGAGAAATGAAACACTGCTGAAAATGTACAATGGAATAAGAGAAAGTCAGAAGTCATTTATTCCTATAGATGGTAAAGTTTAGTTGAAATATAAACAACTTTAAAATGTTTACAAAATGAAACCATATCTACTCTTCAGGACATTAATTCATGTATCCCCCTGCCCTTCTGACTCCCTGCTAATTAGCTTTACTTTATTAAGGTATCAGGATCAGAGTGAAACGTCACACATCCCATATGTTATTTTTTTCTTTCTATGGTCCACAGTGTAGTAGAAAAGAGATTGACTCAAACATAACCACAGAATGAAGCAGGAAATGTTAAAAAAAAAAAAAAAAAAGTAGTGAACCAGATTTGGCAACTGAGATTTCGAAAAATGGAAAATTACTGCTAGTTGTTGGAATCAGAAAGTAGCACTTAAGCTGGATTCTGAAAGAGAAGTGAGAGTTGGACATTTAGAGATGAGAGGGACAGAAAAGGAAATGTAAGACTGAAGGAGCCAAATATACAGGATCGGCACAAGATATGTAGGTTGTTGGCAAGATCAGTGTTCCTAGAAAACAAAGACTGATTGCAGCCTGATTGTAGCAGAAACTCTTGAACGTCAAAAACTTTAGACTTTGTGTGAGTGTGTAGTCTAGCACTTGAGAGCATGGGTGTGCGGCACAATCTGAAAATGTACTTTGTCTTCTTGTGTAAGTAAATTGTTAGTGGGAGAGGTCAGGGAGGATATACCAGGTTCAGTGGCTGGATGAAGGAGACATTTACTGACTTTCAGAGTCAGCTTTGTTAAACTTGAATTAGAGGTACTGATTATAGGAGAAGAAAGATAAAGAGTAAGAACATACTTAAGAAGATAAAGCTTACTTTTCCATGTTCCTCTTCTTTCTTGGCGTCTACCCTCTGTGTTACAGTCTTCAAACTTGTTTTCCTTGCCTGGAATTCAAAAATTGTTACCTTAGCTCCTTGGGACCTTCAAAATGGCCTCCCCTCTTTCCATGTGTCATTTTTTTCTTCTACTTCTTTTACTTTCATTATTTCACAGCTATACTTTTTGTGCTTATAAAGTTACATGAATAGTGAAGTTAGTCAAGGAGGCATGAAAGACCTGTACATTTTCTCTAAACCTCAGTATTTTTAACAGCACCCAATAAATTTCAAAATAGCTATTAACCAGATTCATAACTTACGAGTTTGTGGAGATTTATGTGCTTTTTCTTATTTTCTGACCATTTGTGGTGAATGTCAAGAAAAGAGTGGTTTGGACATAGAGCAAACATCTAAAGGCAAAGAGAGAGAATCGGGGTGGGGGGAACATTTCACAAAGGAAAAAAAAATGAACTCAACCTTTAGATAAGGCAAAACATTGTTAAACTGAGAGAAAAATCAATGTGCTTCTTAAACCCATTGATTATTAAATATAAGCAGAAACCTTCTACACACCCTTGGTTTATAAAATCAGGTGAAGAAGGTCTGAATTTAGAGGTTGCCTTTTGTTTGATATAATGTGTCTTGAACAACAGCATTAGGGGTTTTGGGGAAAGATTTAGGTTATAACAAGATTTTGGAGATCTCAGATTTGCCTAGAAAGTGACACAGAAAATTGGCACCTGAATATATGATGTTCTGAAAGGCAAAGAATGCAAAACCTTAGTTTTGAAAATGCTTACTCATATGATTTTAAGTTTAACTTGTTTGTTGAACCAGTATATTGAGTAGGAGGTTGTGAGTTTACAAAGATTGATGTGAAGTATTTAACCATCTTGCAGATAAAACTTTTGTAAGCCCTGCAGCCCTGTAGCTATTATTCAGAGAAGGCGATGGCACCCCACTCCAGTACTCTTGCCTGGAAAATCCCATGGGCAGAGGAGCCTGGTAGGCTGCAGTCCATGCAGTCGCGAATTTGGACACGACTGAGCAACTTCACTTTCACTTTTCACTTTCACGCATTGGAGAAGGAAATGGCAACCCACTCCAGTGTTCTTGCCTGGAGAATCCCAGGGACGGGGGAGCCTGGTAGGCTGCCGTCTATGGGGTTGCACAGAGTCGGACATGACTGAAGTGACTTAGCAGCAGCAGCAGCTATTATTACAGATGACACTGCACTTGTGGTTTTGTGTGAACTGGGCATAATTGGTCATCAGCACAAAGTAAAGCTTATTGAAAGCTCTGCTAAATTTGATATATATATCTGCCTAGGGTAGAGGGTAGCAGTTTAACCTCCCTCACACAGCAGTATNGCAGCAGCAGCAGCTATTATTACAGATGACACTGCACTTGTGGTTTTGTGTGAACTGGGCATAATTGGTCATCAGCACAAAGTAAAGCTTATTGAAAGCTCTGCTAAATTTGATATATATATCTGCCTAGGGTAGAGGGTAGCAGTTTAACCTCCCTCACACAGCAGTATTTTAAGCAGGAAGACAGAGCCGATGCTAGAAGAGGTCTGTTGTGTAGAAGATAGCCATGAGTTGGCATTTCTTCAGAGAGAAGCTTGGTAAACTGCCCTTTCTATATTTAGCTTACAAGCTTCAGTGCCAGATTGCCCAACCAAACCACTACTGTTTCTTCTTCCTATATTTCATCTTTTCTTGGAAAAAATATATATATATTTTACTTCACAGCATGTAAGGTCTTATTTCCCTCACCAGGGGCTGAACTGGAGTCCCTTTCATTTGGAGCACGAAGTCTCAACCCCTGGACTACCAGGGAAGTCCTTGAAGGCAAGCATTTTAAAGACTGTTTCTTAGTGTGGGGTTGTTTGATAGTTTCTCATGATTAGACCCACAAATATACTTTTTGTCTAGAATGTCACAGAAATGATGCTGGATTTCTTTTCTGTTTCCTTCCTTTCAGGTATCAATAATACTAATATTTTCCATTTTAGTGATGCTGAATTTGATCACTTGTTTGAGATATTGTTTGCTAGTTTTCTACTCTATAGTTATTTTGCCCCATTTCTATTTCACAGATATTTTTATGGGAAGATATTTGGAGACTCTATAAAAATTCTATTCCTGATCCACTTTCACCCATAGGATTTTAGCACGCATTGAGGTTTCTTGCCTAAAGTAATCATTTACTCCAGTTGGCATCATGTGATTTCTAATTCCGTCTGTATGTATGTCTTGCCATTCAACTTTTAGAAAACCATGTCCCTTCTTATTTTTCTCCTCTTTCCCCTCTTCCTTTTCCTTCTCCTATACTCTGTCCCTCTCCTTCACTTTAAATTTTATGGACTGATGGACTCCTCTTGTCTTCAGTGGATTATAATCTATCGATAATGACTCTTTATAGTGATGTTTAAATTTTCTCAAATCAGGCTACTGGGATCCACTTCACATTGACTTCTGCTCACTCCATTATTCTTTCATAACTTTGTTTCATTTTGGCTCAAGCTTATCTAGACTTATCATGTACTCTGTCTCACTGCCTTGACTTGAGCTTTTACCTATGATGCCTTGAGTTCTTTTGTGAAGAATAATATTTAGAAGCCTGATCTCACTGCCCCTAGGTTTCCTAAATGGTGAAACAAATAGGTGTATATATAACACAGATACTCATCTGTCTCAATAACAGTGAGGTATCTGTTAGAGAATTCACAATGCCTCCAATTCCAAATCAACATGCAGAGTTTCGTCTTGCTTTCTCCTTTCCATGCTTGCACCTTCTTTTGTCACCTGAGAAGCCTGGTTCCCGCTGTCCTCAGTATACTTTCTTATTTGCTCGGCACCCTCCTGCAACACGCAGATCTAACAAATGTCCCGTCTGTCCCGGCCTGCTCATTATTCTGACAGATTGCTGGCCTTTGCCTGGCTGCCACCTGACTGCCGCCCACCAATAAGGAAATAACTGCTTTTAGAAAGATACTTGATTTTTCTTTATTTTCTATTGAATTTATAAAGCAGGAACTGTAAGACCATTCATTAATGTTGCTGATTCAAACCAGTTTTGCTTGTGTCCACATTTGTGACTGGTATATCCATATAAAGATGAGTTGATATGGATAGATTTTTTATATAAACCAATGTGCAACACCTCTATTTTTGAAATTGAAAAACTGAACACTGATAGTATCTAGATGTATTGCTGAATTCCTTTAGATGGCATAGATAATAGCTTCCTTTTCTTAAAAGTAAACATTTAAAGTAGTAAAGAGTAAAATTAAGGTTAGATCATGGAGTACGGTTAAATTATTAACTTTTAGTTAATAACTTAGTGGCCAAGCTATCTGTTATCTGGGGAGACATCACATACATTAACATACTCAGTGTCCAGAGACACTTGGATGGAGTTAAATTGTAGGGTAGTGGTTCATAGAACAATATTTATAAGATGCCAGGTTTAAATACAGCTTAAGAATCTACCAGCTTGTTATACAGGGAAAATTGTTACAACTCTAAAACCCTTCATTTATCCACAGCACCTATGTTACCAGTGTCTTAATCTGTTCTGGCTACTCTAACAAGAATACTATAGACTAGGCAGCTGAAACAACTAACATTTATTTCTCATAGTTCTGGAGGCTGAGAAGTCTAAGATCAGAGTGCCAGCAGATTCGGTATCTGGTGAGAGCATGGTTCCTGGTTTTTGATGACCGTCTTCTCATTCTGTCCTCACAATAGTAGCAAGGGTGAGGGGCCTCTCCAAGGTCTCTTTTATAATGGTGCTAATCCCATACAGAAGGGCTCCATCCTCATGATCCTATCACCTCCCAAAGGCTCTACCTCCTAGTATCATCACATCGGTTTCAACACATGAATTTTGGAAGCAACCAGACACTAAGAAAATAGTGACAGTATTGCTGTGGAGTTTGATATGCCCTAGATAAAACACTAGGCATAGCACTTGGCACATAGTGAGTGCACTTAAACGGGGAAATAAATTTTATGTTAATCGTTGGTGAAATCTACTTTTACCTACAAAGACTCTTAGTAACAGATGCTAGCACTAACATATTAATATTAGAACTCTAAATAAATTAAATGGTGTTTTTGCCATGCCCTATCAATAAGTACTTTTAACATGTTGACCATGTTGTAAATGCACAGTCAGATGGCCTGCACAAGATAATGTCTTCTGAACAGTTTGAAGGAACCTCATGATATTCATTTTCTTTCCTTTTCCCAGTCAATATGAGGAGAATTCAATATCATTCTACATGGAAGCAGTGAATGATGCCACTGTGACTGTACCTTTTGATTAGAGAACACTATTGATTCTTAAGTCTTCGTGAGTTATTTTATGAATCATCTCTGGAGCTTTTTATTTTACTGGAATGAACCGTGTGCAAAAATAGAGGACGTGCTGAGAGAATTCAGAGTTTAAACTGAACTTCTTTGATCATTTATATAAAACTTGAATCTTTACCAGTTAGTGTTGATTGCCCCTCTAGAGACTAGAGTTAAAGTCTGACTCCACTTTAACAAATAATGAGGTGCAAATTGTGGAGATATGGATGGTTTGTAACATATGTCGAACAGGAGGTCTGGAACCATATACATGTGAATACAAACCAAAGATGATTTCTCGGGGTCTTTTTATAGTTATTTGAAGTTTAACTTATCTATGTTCCTCCCCTTAGTCAATCTGTTGCTCTATCATTGCTATTGTAGGTAGCTCAGATAGGGAATATAGTGACACATACACTAAAGAATGTGAAAATATGGTATAAATAAAATTATCTCTTATGACCTAAATTAAAAACAACAAATGGGAAAAAAAAGTTAAAGAGCAAATCAGCCAGAAATGTTCACTGTCACATTAAAAAATAAAACAAAGGTTTTTAAGACTGAAGTTTGAATGTTTTTATCTAAGGGTGGGGACTTAGCCAGTGGAATTAATACCGGGTTTCATATACTGAGGAAGATAGCCATACGCTGAGAAGTACTTTTTAAGTTGTGTTTATTTGCAGCGAAGCAAAACTCTGCTCTCAAAATACATTTTACATATTCTTTTGCTCTGTAGAGATTTTCCTAGAGGGAGGTGCTCTGTATCTTTATAACTAAGGCTACAAGTATTCTGATTCCTGAGATAGCTCAGGTTTTGTTCTAGGAAGACCCAGTTGGCATTGGGCATTGGACAACCATCTTAGAGAACTGCTCTCTGTGACTCAGTGTCTGACAGGCCAGGCTATGAATTCTGACCTGTGTGACTATAGACCACCCTGGCTCCCGGCCAGCTCTAACTGCCCATTCCTCTCAGAGACTCCTTGGCAGGCAGCCAGTACACTCTCTTGGGGTCTCCTATTTCACTATATACTATCAATTTAAACTTCTTCTGCAAGTAATAACAATCCTTAGAAAATGTCAGAGGAATATTTCCCCCCTCTTTCATACATACCAGGCTAAAGAATAGGCCAGGGAGGTGCAATGGTTCACAAGTAAAGAGCCCAAGTGGAGGAATAGATGAAAATGAACTTTGGAAGTGAGTGGGCATGGGCGATAGACAGGGAACTAGGAGACCCTGGGGGCCACGGAAGAAAGTAAGTGGCACAGAGAGCCAGACATACTCCCCACATTTTAACACTGGCCAGAGTCCCACAAGCCCCAAGAGAATGGTTTTCGAGACCTTTAGTAATTATAGTGCATGAGCTCACAACTATTTTGTGAAGAACATATTTTTCTTTACTTTTGTACATAAGCAAATTGAGGTTCAGAGGAACTAAGTAACTTAACAAGGTCACATGAGTTAATAACTGCTTAGAGAGCCAAGTTTCCAACCAGACCCAAAGCATGCATCATGATCCCATGCTTCCTTCCATATATTTTACCCACCAAGAAGACTGTTTTTATATCACCACTGATAAGACTTATTCATTCATTCATATACATGCTAGATGTGGGGCTAGGCATTGGGATATAATGGTGAGCTCAAAAATGGAGAATGGACTCTACTTTGGAGATGAACATTTATCAAATAATTCCACAAATGTCACATTGTGAGTATGAAGTGTTGTCAAAATAGGAGAAAAATAAGAATTTGTAATTTGGGACTTTGCCTGAAAATTGGGAATGTCTGCCAGAAATCACTGGAGATCAAGGCACAGCTTTCTATGAACTCTTACATGCCTCTATCTTTCTTTTATTATATCAATTCCTGTATACATACATACAGCATTTAATTTTCCATGATTTTTTAAGATGCTAATGAATTTTTCAGACTTTCTAGACATGTCCCACAAAAAAAAGATATTTCTAACATCAGTGACTATATTTTCTCTTAAACAAAACCAGGATTTAAAATAAAAGTAAGATATTAGGTAAAAATTTATTAAAGATATACTGAATTTTTCTTTCACATATAAATATTCTTTTCAGATTTTTTTTAAAGTAAGAAATATTTAGTGATTACTTTCTATGGTCCAAACCCTGTAGGAATGGGACCCCAAACAAATGAGGTAACTATGAAGAACAAAGTCCAGTATACAATGCTGTATTGTCTTGTCTCCTTCTTTCTCTTGGACTTCATAGGGTGGACTTTCTAAATATGTGGTATTCTTGACCAAATATATGTAGATTTTGAAACTGCACAAGGAGAGAGAGCACCTCTTAAAACGTTCGTCTGTGCATAAAAGGAAGAAGCATTGCGTGAAGACTGGACTATCAAAACATATGCAGTCCTTCTGTGGAGAGCCTTTCATTTAATTAGATCCAATCTTTACATATTAATTACACACAAATACATGTCTATGTACATATATAGACAAATATAAAACAATATAAATGAGGGTTTTCAGAATGAGAATATCTTTTTGATTGACTTTTTTCTGAAATGAAAACATCATAGTGACATTTAGAGCCCATACCAGAGTCAATATTTATTTTATATATACTTTGTATTTTAGGATATATTTTATAGAATTTGCAGGGAAAGAATATTTGGGTTATTTTCAATGCTTTTATTATTCTCAGAAGAACACAATTTAACCAGACTTTCTCTAAAACAGCAAAAAGAAAAAAAGAATCTTTTGAAACCTTTTGTCAAAAAAGAATACTTTGGTAATTACAAGCTTTCAAACTTAGAATAGTCTGAGAAATCTGATTTAACATCTCATTACAACTTGGGTTGTATGTGAAAAATAAGGAACTCTGATTTAATATCTCACTACAACCAGTGTATCTCAGTTTTATGTGAAAAATAAAGAAATTTCTCAGACATAAAGAAATGCTCATTCACCTTAATAGAAAACTTTTAATGCATTAATTTCTTCCTGTATTAGAGAACTTTGATGAGTCACTGATGACAGCAATCTGCATTTCTGTCCTCTTGGTTCATTTCAGAGCTCACCCAGAAAATGAAGGGACCTCTTTACCATCTGCCGACTCCTGCACCAGCCCCACTAAGATGGATTTATCATACAGTAAGACAGCTAAGCAGTGCCTAGAGGAGATATCTGGTAAGTGACCTGATTGATGCATAGGCCAAACTCAGAATTCTTGTAGTCTCTCTACATAAGTCTTTTTTATTAAGTCATATTTGTGCTATGCTGTTTTCCCTTAGGCGTATATGGACTGTGTACATTTCATGCTTCAGAGATGTTTAGGTATTTGACTGTTTTGCCTAGAATGATCTCTTTGTTGTTCTGTAAAGAATTCTGTAAAGAAGGGTAGTGCTCTCAGAGGCTGAAATTTTAAGTAATTGTTGCCCTCAGTCAAGTTGAATACTCTCAGAGACAATCTGGAGAAACTTCTGTTGTTAATAAGGCAGTCCTTGGGTGTATTTTACAGATTTTAAAAATATTAATGATCATGTGGGAATGTTAAATTTTCATGGCCAGTCCAACCCTACTTTACCTTCAGTTCTGTATTATTTTGTATATTTCTGCAGAGTGGCTGTAAATGTGTATTCTGTGAAAAATCTAATTATGGAAAATTTTTTCATTTTATATAAATAATTTTTTTTAAAAAATGCCATATACCCATTCCAGACCCAATTTGTCAGATTCTCAGCATTAGTGCATTGTTTTTCCTAGGATCTGGATAAGCCTAGGCACATAGCAAAGGCTTTTGGTATAATTTTATTATATACAGGTCAATATTCATGAGGAGGGAAGTAGGCTCTTAACACAATACAATGCTCCTAAAGAGAAAAAGTCCCTGATTCTGGGAAATATCGAGGGCAGAAGGAGAAGGCAGAAATCAGAGGATGAGATCACTGGACAGCATCACTGATGTGATGAACATGAACTTGGGCAAACTCCAGGAGATGGTGAGGGACAGGGAAGCTTGGCATGCTGCAGTCCATGGGGTCGCAAAGGGTTGGACATGACTGGGAGACTGAACAACAACAACAAGGGGGAAGAGGGTTGAAGAACGTTTTATCTGTTTCCAAGTATAAGAATGCATAGACGTAGAGGTATGTTTGTTAGTTCAATAAATCTCTGGCTCAGCCGTTGTCTATTTCTAAGGAAAAAACTAAAAGAACTATTTAATTTTTTAAAGAATTACTCAGTACTCCAAGGACTCAAAATACTGCTCTGAAGCTCATGAGCCTAACCATGTCACAAATTTGGAAGTTAAGAAATGTCCTCATTCATCAGACTTTAAACACTTTGGCAAGCATTAGCCGTTACTTCAGTAACCACCCATGGATATTGAAAATGATGACAGCACAGCATCCCAAAGGTTCCTTTCTGGAATTAATATTCATGGTATTATTAGACTTTAGAGTTTTCATGTGGGAATTAAAATGGGTCAGTGCAGGTAAGGGCTGAAATGGTAATGCCAAGGCATAGCTATGGGGATGTTATGGGGGGGATTGCTTGAACAATTTCTAGTTTTATTTCAATCACTAGGAGAAGGTGTTGGTTTCCCATAGTTCCAGATAACCCCATGGTGATTGATGATATGTATCTGTATTGTGACTATATATTATTTAAACATAGTGTGGTATGGAGATGTATATGTTTTACACCTTTCTTTATTCATGAATGCCTTAAAATAGTATCAGTAAGCCTACAAATTACAAGAACTCAAATCTGTAGGAGAAAATGCATTTATTACACTTTGACTTCAGATTTTGATGTGAATTTTACAAAGAAACTTGTTTTTCTGAAATTAATATATCACTTAGTATCTCTGAACATGTTTCTTTCTTCAGTTTTTTTTTATTCTTTTGACCATTTGATTATTTTTTCATACTTCCAGCTAATATTTCTACTTATGTAAGTCAAATCATTATGTTGTACACCTTAAACTTATATGCCAATTCTATCTCAATAAAACTGGATTTTTTTTAAATTTCCATTTAATATTCTGGTTTTAATAAAATATTTGAAAGTGAAATATAAACTACGCTTTAACATTATACAATAGCCTGATGGATTTAATAGAAGGTATAATATTAGTTTTTACAATCATTATTGTTGTAGAATTATAGATTTGAGTCAATAATTTAGACAGGAATATAATAAAAGAAAATGGCAAATAAGAGCCTAAATGAGGCTGATTTGCTTGTATCATTCTTATGATCATGTGTTTAAAGTGAGTCTGTGGTTGCAATATTGAAAATTTCTGTCAATGCAAACTGGAGATTTCATGAAGGAAAGATATTTCCTTATATTCAGTAAGCTATCATTCAGTTCAGTTCAGTCACTCAGTCGTGTCCGACTCTTTGTGACCCCATGAATTGCAGCACGCCAGGCCTCCTTGTCCATCACCAACTCCCAGAGTTCACTCAGACTCACGCCCATCGAGTCAGTGATGCCATCCAGCCATCTCATCCTCTGTCGTCCCATTCTCCTCNCTTCCACTGTATAATCATAAGGGATTTTATTTAGGTCATACATGAATGGTCTAGTGGTTTTCCCTACTTAAATCTAGGTGAGAGAATACTGGTACAGCAGTGATGAAAGGATGATAGTCATAGGGAAGTAGACCAATGAGATGGCAAACCGTGGTGTTTCTTCTAATGATCTTGTCTTCTTATCCCTCCTTGAGCTACTTACTCTCTTGTTCATGCCCTAGATCTGGGCATCATCAGAATCTGCACCTTCTCTATAATCCCCCTTGCACGCAGCCCACTCGTGTTCATGACAACCTCCTTTCTTTTCAGTGCGTTCCCTTTCAATCTTTGCCAACACCAATGTTTCTAAGATGTCTAAATCTTTGATCCCACTACCTTTTACTTACCCTCACCAGACTCTACATGTCCTTTCTTCCTTCCTTAGTCAGATGAATTCTGATAGTGATGGAATATGACTTTACTTTCGCATGTACTCTTTATTCCCTTACCCCTCTCTTACTTCATTGTACTCATTGGATGAAGCCATAGACCTAGTGACATTCAAATCTCCACCTAGTCTGTACCAGCACTGAATGAACCTGGAGAAAAACACATGACATGTTGATGTGATTTGCTTTAAATTCATGACCACCAACCTCACCTGAGTAATTAATGCTGTCTGGCAATCATTCTATATTTCTCTCGTGCATTTATTCTTTTTTTTTTTCCATCTGGGAACAATCTCAAGGTTTTGGATGACAATTTTATACCTTTTCTCTGCTTCTCAAATCTCCAGTACCACTTAAGCAGAGAAAAAAAGAATTTCACAAACCCCTGCCACCATACCTACCCTTGCCCAGCATTTATACTTATTTGTTGTTGTTCAGTTGCTAAGTCATATTCAACTCTTTGTGACTGCATGGACTGCAACACTCCAGGCATCCCTGTCCTTCACTATCTCCCAGAGCTTGCTCAAACTCATGTCCATTGAGTCAGTGATACCATCCAACTATCTCATCCTCTGTCGTCTGCTTCTCCTCCTGCCTTCAATCTTTCCCAGCATCAGGGTCTTTTCTAATGGTCAGCTTGTATATCTGTTTATTCCACTTTTACTTGAATTAGTTTCTTTTCTACCTCTTTAATATCTCCCTCAATACCAAATCACTCTATAGCCCACAGGATGCTGCTACCTCTCCAGTCATAATAAAAACAACAACTTTTTTCAATCCCTTCCACCACTTTCTTTCTCTTTCTGATTTCTCTTAATGCTGCAGAAACCACAAAGTACACAAACACTTGATATACCTTAGACTGGCCCATAGAATATTTCTTCAAAGACAGTGTGAGATATGAGAAGGTAAATGTTCTAGGAAGTAGAAAAAAATAATTCTGGCTTTTGCTTTGCTATTATTTAGCTGTTTGAACTGTTCCTTGGCTCCCTTTTATTTTTTTTATAATGAGGTGACTATAATGATGCTTAATAAACTCACGGGATTGTTGTGAGACAGGATTTTATTCCATTCATCTTTTCAGTAATCATCATCGGTACTTTATAAATGCCAAGCATGCCAAAGACTAGGAAAACAAACATGACTAAGACATGAGTTCTCCTATAGAGGAATAAGTGACAAACTTTAACACCATGAATAATTGAATTACTAGATTTATGGGAACAACTAACTGCTGTAAAGATTTATTAGGGCTTAAAAGAAGATCACACGTGTAAGTAGAATTCTAATGGATAAAGAAATCAGTAAATAATATTCCAGGAAAAGGCAACTTCAATGAAAAAATTTTGAAAAAAAAAAATTACTTACCTTACTATTTTCATCTATTTCTTGTTGTAAAACTGAGCACATTTGGGATTTTCTTAACCCACAGTTTCAATGCTAGTGTTATTGTTGAACCTTTACTGCTAAATGTTGCTGTGGGGACCTCATACATGTAAATAATATAGAACTCCTCTGATGCAGTTAGTCTTGGCTGGATAAGATCAGATTTTGTGAATTTTTAGAGGCTATACAATTTGGAAAATCCTGAATATAATTTTAAAAATACAAAATTGCATTGTTTAGAAAGGGGCTCAATCAAGTTAGAAGCTCTGTATCGTAAATATCATTGGCTTCATAGAGGACATACCTTGATGTCCTGGTGCAGTCTTACCTGACCACATTGCCACATCTTCTAAAACCAGTGTCTTGATTTTCTTTTTGGAAACCAACCACAGCCTCATCAACCTTTGTTCATGTGGTTCAGATGAAATTTACCCAAGCAGATCCTTTCAGAATAACCCATTCTGTTGACCACAGTGACTCTTTCAGGGGTAGACATGTGATCCAATTCAGTTGAATTGGAACCAGTGAGAATCAGTCTCAGAACTTTACTTGACTGTTAGGAAAGAGACCTGTGTTTTTCCACTAGATATGAAGTTAATCAAAAGAAAGCTTGGAGGTGCTAACAGCTACCTTCACCCTCCCATGAAACAAATGTAGAGAAAACAGAACCTGAAGTAGGAGAAAATTAGCTCAATGTCTGAGCTCTTGAACAAGCCTTGTCAGAAACTCTCTCCCCCTTCTTCCCTGCACTTTTATGTTGTGTTACCCAAGAAAATCCCCGTTTGTGCTTAAACAAACATTAAAAGCACCTCTATTGAATGACCTGTGAGATGCATGACCTGTAAAGTTCTCTGATACTGTTAAGGAGAAAACCTAAATGGTTCATTTTGAAAAGTAGAATTGTTAGAGGGATTCACTAAGTTACCTAGGAAGCTCAGCTTGTTGTATAACTCATGTGAATTTATAAGAACATGATTAAATGTTCCCAGAAGTAAAAATTTTGTTAAATTGAGGTATAAATATATCAGAAATGAATGACACTCGATAAAATAGCATTTTCTAGAGAAATCCCAAGACTTTTACAGTTTGGAAACCTTATATCCCTCCAAAGTCTTTATATGTTTCTCCCAAGTTTCCTATTGTTTCTCATGTTCCTGGGGAGCAAACTAGTAATACTCACCCAATCTGATGATGATGTTTCTATTAAATATTGCAGTCAGGTGATGTGTTTCATGAAATTTGTGACACAGAGTGAGTAAGCTTCTTGCTTCCAGCCTATTCTTTAGGAGTCATGCCATGCTCACAATATTACAAGTTCAGCTGAAATAGCGGTTTAGATTTTACTGCTTGGCTTTATTGGTTTTATTCTCTATTTCATTGACAAAAAGAATTTGGCCTCAGAAACCATCCCTTTCATCAAGTATCAAGAGATTCTGCCAGATGTAAAGCGGGCTTTACCTTCCATTTCACTGGAATCATTGAGAAAGTTTTTAGATATTTTTTAGTACATACATCCACACATGTCCCTTTTTTTGCATAAGGCTATATATCAATATGTATCACATTTATTTAATCCACTTTTCCACCTTTATCTAGAATTTATATTCAACTGAAAAATGATGGTAGATGCCAAACTGAAACAGAATCAGCAAAGCCAATATGTCATTTGTAAAAATGTAATTAAATAATTGGATGGACTCAGGAAGTAAGAATTTAGATTAAACAGAGAGATAAACTAATGGTTACATGTGTCTTTTTCTGACTTTCCAGACTTTGTATTGAATAATAGGAAATACTTCATATTTAAGATCTTTGTAAATGATCATTTATCTTGCCTCTTTCTTGGACGTTTATAAAGACTAAGATGATAAAGCTCAGGTAATTTTAAATCAGTTTAGATCTTCTACTTAAATAGTTACTTTATAATTATGCTTACTAAAGAGCTCAAAAACATTCCTTCTCAGAACATTGTAGTAGCTATGTTTTACATGAGGTATTGGCTAGAGTGATTCACATCTAATTGATTGGGGGTGTTTGTCTCTTATGCCCTGAGGCTTCCTCTTCCACCTTGTGTAACATACATTTAAACAGTTTAATATATGAATACACCCAAGTTTAAATGTACTCCCAAAGCAAGAGGAGATAACTGCCTTTAGAGAAGCAATAATTAGGTTCCCAGCTGCTGTTCAGGGTAAACTTAAGGCCTTGAGGATATAGTTTCCAGAGGAAGAACTACTATAACTGCAAGTTGACAGTGCCTTTAAACAAAGAAACAAACACAAATGCCCTTTTGATGCTTTTCTCTATTAGGTTTATGTCTTCAAAATAACCAGCCCCTCATTACTGAATCCAGTGAACTTAGCCACCTCTTCCTAAATTTACTCCTACAGGAAGATTATGTTTTGCCCCACTGAATCAGAATGGACTATGTGGATTCGTTTGACCAATAATCATGAATGGAAAAATGACATGAGCCATTCTTGAGCAGAATTTTGTATTTCTCATCTCTTTTTCCCTCTTTCATGTCAACATATCCCAGACTATGGGAAGTTGGTCTTTTAGTATGGTTCTTAGTATGAAGGATACCTGGATCAGAACTGCCACCAACGTAGAGTGGAGCAAAAGTGCATCTTTGTTACTGTAAGCCACTGACATTTCTAAATCATTTATAAATACAGTATAACTTAATCTAAGCCAGAATTTCTCAATCTTGGAACCACTGACATGTAGTCTGCATAATTCTTTGTTGGGTGGGAGGAGTGTCATTGTGTGTCATTGTGGCGTATGTAGCAGCATCATTGGCCTCTTCCTCCCAGGTGTCAGAAGCACCACACCCCCATTTGTGACAAACAAAACTGTCTCCTGATTCTGCTAACTGTCCCCTCAGGAGGACCCAGTTAAAAGCCACTGGTCTCAGCCTATAAGTTCTTAAAGAGGGGTTCCAGAGCCAGCAGTATCTGCTACATCACCTGGGAATATGTTAGAAATGCAGCGTCTCAAGCTCCTTTCAGACTGTCTGAATGAATAGGGCTGGGGATGGGGCACTGCTGGCTAAGTGGTAATAAACCCTCAGAGAGGTTCTGAACATCCAGGTTTGAGAATCGCTGGTCTAAGCTGACTGGTACACAAGTTTCCTTGTATAAAGAGAGGGCATCATTATTGCTTTTACTTATATATGCTCAACTCTTGATGCCTAAAGCATAAGAATTCCATTTTTGGTGAATCTGTAAGACTTTAGAAGATGATACATGTGCACTTCAGCATAATACCTATCAAACAAATTAATGTTTTCTAACCTTAACAAATTTACTCTGGTCTTGTAACCTAGTGATTCACTGGATCGCGATAACTCCAAATGAAGAAAAAAAGAGCAAAACAAAACTCCAAAGTGGAGTAGCATTCTAATCTTTAGAAAAACACTATAAAATGATGTAGAAGGACAATTTTCAGTTTCTGCAATTTAGCGTTTGTACCTTTGTTTTATTTAAACACGATATATTTATGTATTTATTTATTTATGGCTGTGCCAGGTCTTTGTTGCAACACAGTCTTTTCTCTGGTTGCCACCAGCAGGGCTGCTCTTTAGTTTCCGTGTGCAAGCTTGTAGTTGGGTGGCTCCTCTTGTTGCAGAGCACAGATTCTAGGGCAGGCAGGCTTCAGTAGATGCCACTCCCAGGCCCGAGGGCACAGATTCAAGAGCTGTGGTGCTTAGTTGATCTGCATGCAGCAGGTTGGATCTCCCAGCATCAGAGACTAGACCTGAAGCTCTAACATTAGCAGGTGGATTCTTTACCACTGAGCCACCAGGGGAGACTTAAGCACATTTTATAGAAACATAATGTATTTTTGACAAGTGGAGAATTGAGAATCTGTACTTAAAATTCATAGGTTCATTTAATTGCAAAATTTTTTATCACAAATAATTGCTGTTATTTCCATCTGATTCTCTTTTATGTATCTGTGTACTCATGGTCCCTCTTGAGCTTGGGCATAAGAAACAATTAATTTTGCAAAGTAAGTTGTTATCTATGTAAAGGTGTAGGCAGTGTACATTATAATGATAATTTATATAGTTAGAAGATTGGGCATCCCCCTACCCCCAGCTTTGGCCTTCCCTGGTGGCTCAGTGGTAAAGAATTCACCTGCTAATGCAGGAGACATGGGTTTGATCCCTGGATCAGGAAGATCCCCTGGGGAAGGAAATGGCTAATCCACTCCAGTATTCTTGCCTGGTGAATCCAATGGACAGAGGAGCCTGACGGGCTACAGTCCATGTGGTTGCAAAAGAATCTGACATGACTGAGCAAATAACAACAACAACATCTAGTTGAAGTTAGCAATATGAGGTGAAAAATCAGAATTAATTTGGTCATATTAGCTCAGAAAATTATGTGCTAGGGAATTATATCACTTTGAATGACACAAATATTTTAATCTGTTTCTCCATACTTCTCCCTTTTGGAGAGGAATGTTTATGAACAGAAACAATCTCATAAGCTTTTCCTTGATATTTCTTCTCATTAGCTCTCAGTAGAACATGGTCTCTACTACACTTGATAAGTATTTTCAAAGTCTTCCTAAAATCAGAATTTCAGGATGGTAATTGTAACCAGTGCAAGATAAATACAAGAAACTTACCCTTTAGGTTTTTTGCTTTTTATCAAAAGATTAAAAATAAAGAGCCGATTATTACACAGTGGTAAGCTTATAGAATAGACTAGGGAAAATGTTCCATGTCAGAAAACATAATATACATTTTATGTTTTTGGCACATCACTGTCTTCCACACACTTAGCCATTAACTCTCAATTATATACTTTAAGTAAAAATATCCCTTCTCAAAATTAAAAAAACCACAACTTTTAAAGATTTTTTTTTAATAGGAAGAAATGTTGATTTTTACTGTACAGTAGGATTGTGTAATACTAAATATCTTCAAAATAAAAAGCCCTTGATTTTCCTCTTTAAAAGAGAAGGTGAGGTCTTTCCCTTTAAACCATTATCTGCCTGCCGGTGGAGTGTCATGCTCTGTTTTTTAGGTCCTTTACACTCTTGAATTTGATTTGTGCTTTTATAGCACAAATTCCAACATTCAGAAGGCAGCCTGCTTCGGCTGCCTGCAGCTATGGAGAATTAGTCTGTCATTCTCAGTGTCGTGGAGTGTGTGTTATGTGTGAGAGTGAGTGAGTGAGTGTGTGTGTGCGGGGGAGGTGAGTGCGCGCGCGCGCGCGTGCCTCCGTATCTGAGGCGGGGTAGCCTAGAGTGATTTAAACGTGAAGAGGGTTAATCGTGTAGCATCTCATTCAGGCTTGGCTTTGAAACCTGTGGCATGCTAGGCTGGACAGCCGCTTCCGTGCCTCTGTTTTAATTTAGCAGGATGTTTGCTGCCATGGCAGCCAGCAGCATCCACTGCAGCAGCACGGAAGAGCCGTAGATCTGCGAATGCAGGTGGAATACTAAAACACGAGAGGCTCATGCAGGGCTGGCTTCAGTGCTTAATCTGCAGTTACGGGGCTCTGATAAGGAGGCTGTGCATGCTACACCATGTCAGTCCCTCTAGAGTTAAGGGCTGCAGACCCAGATCAGTAAAGGGCTGGTGAGAGACAGGCGAAAAAAAAAAGCACAGTCAGAGACATCTGGGGAGCTTGTGCTTCACTTCCTCGTGTTTGGGAATACAGAAGCGATAGAGGGAAATGTGGACCCATCTCCCTACTGAGACATGCGATTGGATGAAGACTGGAAAACGTGGTGGCTTCCTGTGCTACTTTGCAGCTGGAGAAGTGTCTGGTGAACTCTCTTCTGCTTCCGATATGTCCAAGCAAAATGTTTGTGAGTACTGCTGATGAGGGCGATGACGTGGCAAGCTGAATTGTGGGCAACTCATTGATTGTGCTATAGCTCTAGAATCTAATATGAATGTCTGAGCCTGGCCTGAGCTTTTCTTGAAGTGCATGTGTTAATTATAAGCAAAAGGGCCAGTTGGCATCTCTGTGCAGAAGCACAATATGAAGTCTAATTGAGAAAGAAGCCAATAAAGAGAACCATGCAGCGGCCAGCTGAACTCTCTGTGTTTCGGGGCAAAGAAGTAAGGCCAAAGAGAGCTTGTCTTCAGAAGCAGAAATCTCTGACCAGTCTGTCCCTCACCAGTGAGGGGGAGAGGCGCCCTGCTGTGCGCATTTCCAACTGGTTTGGAAATGCCGCCAAGGCCAGCCAGAGGGAATCCAGCTATGCAGAGAGGCACTCACTCTCCAGGTGCTCGTCCCGCTCCGTGCAGTCCCTGTACCACACAAGCCTCCCTGGGGCCTGGAGCCTCCTGCCCGCCAGCCACTCAGGCAGCGAGAACTTAGAGGAGTGGACTTCCAGAAGAGGCTTAGAAGGTGAGAGCGATGAAGACAGCCGGTCTGAAGACGAAAATGTGTCCTCCAGGACTGGCAGTCTCAGCCGGAGCTGGGCTGAGGAGGAGGGAGAAAGCTGCCTGCGGGAAGGCACAGCCCATCTGGATGAAGATGTCATCCTGACGATGCTGGGCGATCTGGAAGAGGCCCTTTACACTGACTTGTTAGGTAAGTCCGGTCTGCTCCTGAAAGGAGGATGGAGTTTTAAGGAGCTGCCCTTTTGCATGAGCCATAGAGCTTCTGTTCTTCCTACTGACTTTAAAAAAAAAAAAAAAAACATGACTCAAAAGAATTTTAAATTCCTTGTGTCTTGAAATGATTGATTGTCTTTGGCAACTGAACTATAAAAAGTAGTTGTAAAGTCGACATGGAGAAAGTAAGTAGCAAGCACCTGCCCTGGGCATTATTGGCTCGGAATCTAGATAGCCAGAATTAAGTGTTCACGATTTAAAACTCCAAATGTGCTTTTTACTTAGTCATCAGTAGGGCCTATTTGTTCAACTTCTCTCAAGGTGATCTCACCACAGATTTGGAATGGAGAATGATGGAGCTCGTGGGTCAATTTTTTGTGTGTAGTCAACTTTCTCCTGCTGTCTCCCTGGTGTCTGAATAGATGGCTTTGTTTGTGCCTCAGTGACAAGCACCATGCACTCTAGTTACACTTCCAGAAATTCAGAACTCTTCTGACAGCTTGACTCACTTTTTAAAAAGTGTTGGGCAAAAATATTTCTGAGTGTGTACATTGTAACTATTCAAATCACGATGTAGATTAGCGTGAACTATTCTGATGCTTTACAAACTAGGCCTTTTTGATGACATGATTGTTAGGAGTAACTTCTGATATAATCTTTAATTAACTAGGTATGAATAAATCTGAAGTAACTCTTTAGTTCGCCACTTGCCTGAATAGGTAAACTATATGAAAGTGAAGTGAAATACTTTAAATCCAGTGCTCTACTGTACCATATTTATATCATAGGGTGCCTTCTTCAAAAACTCTTTAGTATTTATCCATTGACCACATCCTCTTTTATATCAGTGTGTTTATTTCCACAAAGGCCTTATAATCACAAGAATTAAACCAGACCAGTGATCTGTTTCTGATTCCTTCAGCTGATGCCAAATATAGGTTTGCTTTTATTCTCTTTGTAGACCTTCCTGTTACAAGAAGTTTTATGAGATTTTCTGGAATCTCAGTGAATCAGCTTCAGAAGAAGCAAGCTTAGAGAGACAGCAGAGGCAAATATCGCTCCATTTTGCATGTCAGTTTAGCTTTAAAAGAAGAATCTTTCTGCAGTTGAAGGAATGGTGATTTCTGAATCTGAATATCCTAGGTGATCAGACACTGAAGATTTATTTCTTCACCATTGTGTGATTTCTGTGATGAAAGCTTCTCATAAAAACAAACAAACAAAACTGCATCCAGTACAAAGGCAAGAGAAGGAGTCTTAATCCTTAAGACCACTTTTTCTTCTCTTGATCCTCTGAAATCAAGAATCAAGAATCTAGAATCAAGTCACATTTGATTTTGCCTTGAAAATGGTAGCATTTATCTTGTTTTGAGTAGCTCTTATGTAAGTATTCTCAAAGATATGACCAGAGTGAAGTCTTCTGACAGCGTGTGTTGGTTGTTCTGTTAAATTATAGCAGGCTGTGTGTGGGTGTGTATATGACACATGCCTTTTTGTGCATAAATAACTTGGAGCATTACTGTCAGAGGGTCAGCTCTCCATAAGTATCTATGTAGTCCATGGTTTTTAAACAGAGTATCTGCTCATTGTATTTGTGGGATTGTTCTCCGTAAGGCTTTTTTCTCCCCCAACAGATGCCAGTATTCAAAAATGCAGATGAGAAAGTAAGAGGAAGAGTTTATTCAAACAGCTCTGATATGAATAATCATATCAGGATAATGAAGCATTGCAAAGCAATTCCCTAAATAATGATGCATTTTAAGTTGGTAAATATATCTGAGCCCATAGCACACAGGAATTTCAGGATTTCTGCCAGGTGCTTAAGTGGGTTCTGCTTCTAACTCAAAATGGCCTCTTCCAAGTTAGTTTTTAAGTAGAGTTCCCTGAGTTCACTTCTTTATTCTTATATATTCTAATAAATCAGACAGACTAGAATTTGTGTTATAACTATATAGGAGAATATTGAAAAGGTAGCTAGTAAAACTGCTAGTTATATTTTGCTATTTTTGCCCCCCAAAGTGTCTGGTTTACCCTGATGAGTTGAAAAATTTTGTATCCAACTCCCTGTTGGGGGTAATCCACAAAACTAGGGTGATTTCTACAAATAAATCAGACAGCTAAACTCTAAAAATAATGTTTGTAATATGACTACTGTAGAAGATATAATTCTCTGTGAATAAGGTTATTAAGAGTTTACTCATTGGAAAAGACTCTGATGCTGGCAGGGATTGGGGGCAGGAGGAGAAGGGGACAAAGAGGATGAGATGGCTGGATGGCATCACCGACTCGATGCACATGAGTTTGGGTGAACTCTGGGAGTTGATGATGGACAGAGAGCCCTGGCATGCTGCGGTTCATGGGATCGCAAAGAGTCAGACACGACTGAGTGACTGAACTGAACTGAACTGAAGGTTCGTTCATATATAATTTGTTTTCCTCCTAAAAGATAATAAGACTGGCAGTGTTAATTACAATGCATGTAATTAAAGCCTGAAAAATAAGAGCAAGAGCACACAGTTTAAATGGTCTGTCTGCCATTACTTAATTCAGAAGCACCAAACTGAGCCTGTTATTCTGTGTCCTGCTCAGAGAAGAGATGTTACAAGCCGAGAGAAAACAGTTCACACTAATGTTGAAAACTCAAAGTGAATTTCAGAATATGGCCTTCTGGAAAATGTGTGTATAAGCCTTTATTACTTTGTCTGACACTTAGGAGGCTTCCTTCAGGAATAATAGCTAGATTTAAGGTTATAAAAGTGAAACGGAATACATTTTTAATACTAAACACCTTTCTCACTGAATACATTTTCTTCTAACTTTTGTTACTAAATATTTCATATTATTTGTGCTTTTATATTTGACCTTTTAGGTTGACATTCTCTCCCTACCACCATTTCTCTAGACATCACTTGGATACAAATTTACAGGCTGTTTCAAGCTTGTGCCATCCTTAGGGGGGTTGCTGCTAAGTCACTTCAGTCGTGTCCGACTCTGCGAAAACATAGATGGCAGCCCACCAGGCTCCCCCGTCCCTGGGATTCTCCAGGCAAGAGTACTGGAGTGGGTTGCCATTTCCTTCTCCAATGCATGAAAGTGAAAAGTGAAAGTGAAGTCGCTCAGTTTTGTCCGACTCTTTGCGACCCCATGGACTGCAGCCTACCAGGCTCCTCCGCCCATGGGATTTTCCAAGCAAGAGTACTGGAGTGGGATGCCATTGCCTTCTCCAAGTACATTTAACTTTATCTTGCCTTTTGTGGGTCATTGAGAACATTTACTGCAATAAATTTTGATTTGGTTATTATCTTTCCTGACATGAATGAGGCAGCGATTATGTTCTGCTCAGTAAGTGCTAGGAGGAAAATGTCCATTTGTCTGATGGTTATGAGTGGTGCAGTGTCATGAGTGGATGTCATAGGAGAAAAACCAGAAGAAGGAGAGAGGTGATGGTTCTGAAACATGAGGGAAGCTGTGTAAACAAGCAATGGATTCAATGGGAAGAATCCAAGCACTTAAGATGTTGGATTGGAAGAAGGAAACTTAAAACGTGATAAAGATGTTTAAAAAAAAAATGCTGAGTGAAAATGGAATGTCTGAAAATATAGTGTTCTTAAAGTTTATGTAAAAAATGTTGAAATTAATTCAAATATCAGTGTTATTAATATTAAGAAATTGGCAGGTAGATGATTGAAATGCAGTTTGATTGCAATGTGAAAGTTCTCCCTGAGGGAAAGGGCTTGGTGACAGGGTACATATAGAGGTATATTTTGGAAAACTTGTACAAGGGCAATATTGTTCTTTCTTTACTCCCTGCGGTAAAAAAGTCATCTCGACACCTTCTTCTTTAAGACTCTTCATCTCTCCCCATCACTTAGAGTTACCGGCTTCTCTACTGTGTGACGTGTTAGATACACCACCACATCAGTATTAACTCTAGTGTGTCTTCAATTCGGTCTCATCCTTCACTATTCTTTTTTCTGCCACTTTTGGTAAAGCCCCTCTTTACCTCTGCCTTGCCTTTGACTCTAGTGATATTTTTTGTTGTTGTTGTTTGGTCACTCAGTCATGTCCGCGTCTTTGCAAGCCCGTGGTCTGCAGCGCACCAGGCTTCCCTGTCCTCCACTATCTCCCGAAGTTCGCTCAAACTCATGTACGTTGAGTCATGATGCTATTTAACCATCTCATCCTCTGACACCCTCTTCTCCTTTTGCCTTCAGTCTTTCCCAGCATCAGGGACTCTTCTAATGAGTTGGCTCTTCACATCAGGTGGCCAAAGTATTGGAACTTTAGCATCAGTCCTTCCAATGAATAATCAGGATTATTTCCTTTAGGATTGACTGGTTTGATCTCCTTGCAGTCCAAGGGACTCTCAAGAGTCTTCTCCAGCACTCTTCTAAAACACAGTTCTAAAGCATCAATTCTTCAGTGCTCAGCCTTCTTTATGGTCCAACTCTCACATCCATACATGATTACTGGAAAAAATCATAGCTTTGACTAGACAGACCTTTTTTGGAAAAAGGTAATGTCTCTGCTTTTTAATACACTGTCTAGGTTTGTCATAACTTTTTTTCCAAGGAGCAAGTGTCTTTTAATTTCATGGCTGTAGTCACTCTTTAAGATTTTTCTTATAAAGCCTTCCTTTTCCTTCAGGGTTCTGCCAGATTATTTGGAAATAAGAGATAGACTTCTTTATAACCGTTTCTCTAATACACTGTGTTGTATTTATTAAGAGAATAGGAAGGATTTCTGGAGAAGGTATAATTAGATTCTTAAGGGCTAACTTAAATACAGTTCTGATATTTAAACATATATTAATTTACTAGGTTAGAAATCACATGGATTAGGATTGGAAAAGTTTATGCCATGTGAATGAGGATACAATGGGTGACTTTTTTATTTCTTTTTTTTTTATTGAAGTAGAGTTGATTTACCATGTGTTCCTTTCAGGTGTACAACAAAGTGATTCAGTTATATATACATATATAATGTATGCATGCTCACATAGTTTTTTCAGATTCTTTTCTCATACAGGTTATTACTAAATATTGAGTGAAGTTCCCTGTGCTATACAGGAGGTCCTTGTTTAATTTATATATATAGTAGCGAGTATATGTTACTCCCAAATTCCTAATTTATCCCCTCCAGCCTTTCCCATTTGGTAGCCATTAGTTTGCTTTCTATGTCAGCTTCTGTTTGTTTGTTTTAATTTTTACTTTTACTTTATTTTACTTTACAGTACTGTATTGGTTTTGCCGTACATTGACATGAATCCGCCACGGGTGTACATGAGTTCCCAATCCTGAACCCCCCTCCCACCCCATATCATCTCTCTGGATCATCCCCGTGCACCAGCCCCAAGCATCCTGTATTCTATATTGAACATAGACTGGCGATTCGTTTCTTACATGATAGTATACATGTTTCAGTGCCACTCTCCCAAATCATCCCACCCTCTCCCTATGCCTCAGAGTCCAAAAGTCCGTTCTATACATCTGTGTCTCTTTTGCTGTCTCGCATACAGGGTTATCATTGCCATCTTTCTAAATTCCTTATATATGTGTTAGTATGCTGTATTGGTGTTTTTCTTTCTGGCTTACTTCACTCTGTATAATCGGTTCCAGTTTCATCCATCTCATTAGAACTGATTTAAATGTATTCTTTTTAATGACTGAGTAATACTCCATTGTGTATATGTACCACAGCTTTCTTATCCATTCATCTGATGATGGACATCTAAGTTGCTTCCACGTCCTGGCTATTATAAACAGTGCTGCCATGAACATTGGGGGGCATGTGTCTCTTTCAATTCTGGTTTCCTCACTGTGTATGCCCAGCAGTGGGATTGCTGGGTCATATGGCAGTTCTATTTGCAATTTTTTAAGGAATCTCCACACTGTTCTCCATAGCTGCTGTACTAGTTTGCATTCCCACCAACAGTGTAAGAGGGTTCCCTTTTCTCCACACCCTCTCCAGCATTTATTNGTCTCTTTCAATTCTGGTTTCCTGGGTGTGTATGCCCAGCAGTGGGATTGCTGGGTCATATGGCAGTTCTATTTGCCGTTTTTTAAGGAATCTCCACACTGTTCTCCATAGTGGCTGTACTAGTTTGCATTCCCACCAACAGTGTAAGAGGGTTCCCTTTTTTCCACACCCTCTTCAGCATTTATCGCTTGTAGACTTTTGGATCGCAGCCATTCTGACTGATGTGAAATGGTACTTCACTGTGGTCTTGATTTGCATTTCTCTGATAATGAGTGATGTTGAGCATCTTTTCATGCTTTTGTTTGCCATCCCTATGTCTTCTTTGGAGAAATGTCTATTTAGTTCTTTGGCCCATGTTTTGATTGGGTAGTTTATTTTTCTGGAATTGAGCTATAGGAGTTGCTTGTGTATATTTGAGATTAGTAGTTTGTCAGTTGCTTCATTTGCTATTATTTTCTCCCATTCAGAAGGCTGTCTTTTCACCTTTGTATCATTTCTTTTAGATTCCACATATAAGTGGTTTCATATGATATTTGTCTTTGTATGATTTACTTTACATAATATGATAATTTCTAAGTTCATACATGTTGCTGCAAATGGCATTATTTCATTCTTTTTATGACTGAGTAACATTCCGGTGTGTGTGTGTGTGTGTGTGTGTGTGTACGCATGCATGCATCTTCCATATAGTTAATTAGGGAGGTTTTTCAATATTTTCTAGGTTTAAAATAATAATACAGTTATTAATCATATTTCAGCAATTCAAATAGTTGGTAAATAAAAAGGAAGAGATTTGCAGACTGGCAGAAGAGTGGTGGTTGCTTTGACAACCACACAGGATGAAGAAAAACAAACAAGGTAGTAATGTTTGGCTGAACAGGGAATTAGCAGTTGTCTTTTTGAGGGGCCACCGTGGTAAAGAAGTGTAAAGTTGTTTTGTTGGTTTCAGAGTTATTGGGATCCCTGGGTGGAAGTTAAATGGAGAGAAATTATTACTCATCCTCAGAGTTGATTTTATAATTAGATCTAATTAGTCTAATATTGGAAAGAATCAGCTCTTACTGTAGAAGAGGAAGTCTTTCTAATCTTAGAGGTTTCAGACAGAAACACATGGCCACCTGGCTAGTGAGACAAAGATTTGTTTCTTCATTGGCTGAGAGGTAAGGCCAGAGAATCTCTGAAGTCCCCACCAACAGTAAGTTTCTAGTATAGATGTTAAATGCTATATAGATGTTAAATGGGTACAATTTTTCTGTATTAAAAAAAATATGGCATAAATATTGTGGAAGAAAAGTGAACAGGTTGACTACCTGTATTCTTAAAGCAGATGGTAGATATATGGCATAAATATTGTGGAAGAAAAGCGAACAGGTTGACTACCTGTATTCTTAAAGCAGATGGTAGATATTTGGCTTGTTTATGTCACAGTCTTTATTCTGGAATTTAATATATACTGTTTTCTACCTTCACTTTTCCATCGTGTTTTTTTTCTTTTCCCTCCTTCCCTTTTGCATCTCCTTCCCGCCATCCCCTCCTTTGTCGTCTTCTTCCTCCCTCTCAGCCCCATACTTTGTCTCCTTCATTCATTCATTCCCCTTCCTCTCACCTTTCTTTTTTAATTCTTTCTATTTAAAATTCCTGATCATTGGGACATACTCCTGAGCTAAATTGAACAAAATGGAGACTATGATTTCTCTCCTTCCTTTTCATGTTCTTCTTATTTCCAGATTCACCAGCTTGAGATGGTCATTGGCCTGGACTTTATTGCATGGCCATAAACAAACTGGCTTAATGTCCCCTCTGCCCCCAAATGATATGTTGAGGTTGTAAAGGGCCAGCACTTGTCACCCTGCAGAACTGTTTATTTTACCTGTAGACTTGTTCCTGGATTAGATGCCTGGGACTTTGTTCGAACTCTTGGTGACACTTGTGCATGATCTGGTTCCCTGTAGAAAGTGGTGGAGAAATAATTACAGATCCAGTTCTGAATCTTTGTTCATTAGTCTATTGAAAGACTTGAAAAGATATTGCTTCTCTGAGAAAAGGCCTTCATCTTATTCCCCTAAATCCAAATGTATACTTGCTACATAAGGTTATCTCAGCTACTCTGAGCACACTTTAAAGCCAGTGATTATGGAAATGATTAGGATCCAAATAGTTGCAGATTTTTAAATTAAGCTCAGAAACATGGAGCTGGTGACTCTCATTTTGCAACAATTAAACTCATAGACCTAAGAAATATTATTATATTATCACCACTTGAAATTTTTACTTTTCCCATTATATTTGTTTCTATTCCCATTTTGTTTGTAGAACAAAGAATTATAATTTCAGATGATATAGTTATTTGAAATTTTCTACCTATTATTTTAGTTTTGATGAAAGGAACTCATATATACATATACACAATAAATGACATGAATAACAAATCGTTGTGTTACTTTTCTAGGTGAAGACCCTGAAACAAGAAGAATGAGAACAGTTAAAAACATAGCAGATTTGAGGCAGAATTTAGAAGAGACGATGTCTAGTCTTCGTGGGACCCAGATAAGCCACAGGTCTTCACTTCTGCCTGTTTGGGGGCCAATAAAGAAAAAATTAAAGCAAGCACTTAACTTCTTATAACGATAAAGAAGGGATTTAGTTTCCCTTTACTCTTTCCTCGCTTAAATTTTATGTGACAATCAACTGGTGACTTCTCAGTACCTATCCAGTGATGTTTTTTACTCCTAACCATCTCTTCATATAATTTGCCATTCAGACTGAATTAGCTACGGAACTACCACCATCACTGCTACATGGATTTTCAGTCCTGCCTTAAATAACAATGGCAGATGTTGTAGTTAAAAATGCATCTGAGGAGGGATGTTAGAGAGTCTTTCAAACTAATTGTCGTTAACTTCCAGAAAAGTTCCAGGAAGGCTACAGTGAGTTAAATTAAGGGTTAGTTGAGAATATGAAACATTGTTTTACCTAAAATGTAATGATGGCCTTTCTTGGAAAGCAAAAAAGAAAAAGCTGTAGTGAATGCCCCTTCCTACATTTTGATACCTACAGAGGTGTTTAGAAATCTCAAAATGAATGTATAATTTGACTTCCATGAAAGTGGACATCGCTCCAAGAAATGACTCTCAACTATAAGCCTTCCCGTGCTCATGCGCTCTGGGTCTGTGGCCCTAGGTGAGCTAGTGTCTAGTGATTTCTCTATTTTATTTGACAGCACCCTGGAGACAACATTTGACAGCACTGTAACAACGGAAGTGAACGGCAGGACCATACCCAACTTGACAGGTCGACCCACCCCCATGACCTGGAGGTTGGGCCAGGCATGCCCTCGACTTCAAGCTGGAGATGCTCCGTCCCTGGGTGCCGGCTACCCTCGCAGCGGTACTGGGAGATTCATCCACACAGACCCCTCAAGGTTCATGTACACTACGCCTCTCCGTCGAGCTGCTGTCTCTCGACTGGGAAACATGTCACAGATTGACATGAGTGAGAAAGCAAGCAGTGACCTGGACATGTCTGCTGAAGTTGACGTTGGTGGATATATGAGCGATGGTGATATCCTCGGGAAAAGTCTCAGGACTGATGACATCAACAGTGGGTAAGTTGCCCTGGGCCCCAGGCTCCAACAGAATTGTGCAAAGAGGGTGGTCTGCCGAGATGCATTAGCTATGGGAAGGGAATTTGTTGTTGTATAGTCGCTAAGTCCTATCTGACTCTTGCGACTCCATGGACTGTAACTCACCAGGCTCCTCTGTCCATGAGATTTCCCAGGCAAGAATACTGGAGTGGGTTGACATTCCCTTCTCCAGGGCATCGTTCTAACCCAGGGACTGAAACTGTGTCTCCTGCATTGGCAGGCAGAATCTCTACCACTGATCCACCTGGTAAGCCTCCAGGAAGGGAGTATATAAGGCTAGTTAATAAAGTTGTTAGAAAATGTGAGAAATCTAAGGTTATGTGGGGGTATTTCAGCCTTCTTTTCTGATCACTCATGAACAGTAAGATATCCAAAATGCCTCTAAAATCTTTTCATTATAATCCATTAACTTTACATGAGTTTGAGTGAACTCCGGGAGTTGGTGATGGATAGGGAAGCCTGGTGTGCTGCAATTCATGGGGTCGTAAAACGTCGGACACGACTGAACGACTGAACTGAACTGATTGTTAATTCAGAGAAACACATGTGCTGAATGTTTTTCAGAGTGATTTTCACATGCTTCTTAAATCACAGATTTTGTAGTGAAAGATATGGGAAGGAGACAGGAGGAGTTTTGCTGAACTGCTTAAGTTTTGGAGGGCTTGTCAAAGCTGCCTGTAACTTCTCTGAGGAACACATATTTTCTAGCATTCTTAATTATGCACCTCTGATCTAACTTTTACGTTTGAAAGTTTCCATCTGTTTATTCTCTTTTTTGTTGGCATCTTAGCCCTTTTTCCTCTGTTTCCTATTACATTCCAAAAAAAAAAAAATATTGTGATATAAAACTCTCCAAAAGTATTTTGGCAATTTGGAATATTTAGTTCAATCTTAGGGTGATCCCTAGTGGCAGAAATATAATAGTCTATTAAAACTATTTCTAGTAATGACTGTATTTGCCACTTGGAAAACTTATTACCTACTTCACTCTTGTTAAGTTCTTTAAGGACATTGTCATTTAACCAACCCTCCACTAACAACCCTTATGAGGTATGTATTTTTAAACCTGTTTTACAGGTAAGGAAACTGATCACAGTTGGCCCCAACTGTATTAAAGCTAAGGAAAGACTAAAATGGCATTGGAACTCAGATACATCTGACTTCAAAACCCAGGCTCTGTAATACAAGGAAAAACTTTCGAATTAACTTTATCTATGTTTTTCATGTGAGTCTGGGTTTTGACCTCTTCTTTGTCCTTATGCTTCTGAGAGGACTAGTCTCAGAAGATATTCTTTATACAAGTAACCTTTCCTGACTTCATTCATGAAAAACTTGTTTGAATGGGGACAAGACCTTAAAAAGTACAAAAGAGCTTTTGATCAGACTCATAGCTCTGCTTTGATATCCTGATACCCACCAGTGCACTCCTGGTGGCCACCTTCTTTGAGCTTCTAAGGAGCTAGAATTAGGGAGACAGGTTATTGTTAATTAGGGTGGAAGGTAGTTGAGTTGCCACTGGAGTGATAGTGTCTAAATTAAATCTCCTTCTAGCATGTGCTGTCTGTGATCTCCTTGAGAGCTTAATTTATCCAAATTCCTCTCTGTAATAAGACAGAATTGCAGAATCTTCATTAAATTGTTAGGAATGAAGAAAAACCCACAAACTGTCCTTAGCACAAAGTCTTTCACAATGTAAGTATTCAGTAAATTATCATTGTCATCACAATTAGATTTTTATCAGTAAAATTATTAACCTGATGATTAATAACCTAATAATCATAGGGTATGATCTCATATAGGAGATAGTTGAAATTGTGAGAGGTATGAAGAAAGAATTCTGGGAAAATAATAGAGAAGAGAGATCATGAGATGAGTTATATATGTACCTATTAGAAAAATTTGTTGAGTTCTTCCTATGTGTAAAGCAACATTCTAGGCACTGTGTGTTCAGTGGTGAACATACAGACACAGTATCAGCCCATGTATTATTCACATGTTAGTTTTTTTATATTTTATGTGTTCATTTATTCAATAAATGAATAGTAATATATATATGTGTGTGTATATATACATTCTTAGATAAGTAGATTTTGAAGGCATTTTTTTAAAAAAACTGAGTTCTGCTTCTAGTAATTTTACCAGCATGTACATACTCAGGAGCTATATTAGGTAACTAACTTCTGTAGCAGAGAAATTTCAAAATCTCAGCAACTTAACACAAAGAAGTTAATTTCTCCTTCACATAAAACCCTTCCTGGCGTGTCTGGTCATCAGTCGGGAAACGTGTATATAAGACACAGTCTTTCAGAGACTAGGATGAGAGATAACATGGCTATTGCCCAGGCAGACAGCCAGTGTCACCCTGGGGGTTGATTTCAATAAGCAGATGACAGATAGAGAGCCGGGGTGTAAGAATATTTCATATGCATGAGGCCTGGAAGTGGGGGTATGACTTTTGTTCACATTGCCTCATGCAGAACTGAGGTGGCTGCATCTAATAGTCAGTGCAGCCAGGGACCATTGTTCAGCTATGTGCCCCGAAGGAAGAGGAAGCTGGTTGGATAAGAGCTGACTAGTCTCTGCAGAACTCTCTAATAAGAAATTTTAAAAATACCGTTATATCCCTTTTCCTTCTTGCTTGTTTCCTGACTCATTGGAAACCTGTTTCTCATTTCTGTTCTCCGGTTTTGTTTGCTATTGGTCTTTCAAAGGAGGTCTTGAACAGTCCCACAAATGAGTCTGTAGAAATACGTGTTCATGGTCTGCATGTGTTGTGTTGACCACCCAAGTCACCCATATTCAGGGACTAAAGTAGAAGATGAAGGGAAAAAAAAACCAAGTAAAAACAACCCAAAGCTTGTTTGAAAGCTCCCTCTGATGATGTTGATGTGCTTGGCCTTATGCACGCTCTCTTTCCTGTGCTGGGGTGCAGACATGGGAATGTGGCACGTGGCTCAGAGTCCTGACCCCGAGTAGAGGGTGGTGAGCGTGGCAGAGGCAGGGCCACTGGTCCCGGTTCAGCGCTGGCTGGGGTTGTGGGGACGCCCAGGATGTGCTGTGTGCCCTCACCGCTCAGCTCTGAATGTGCTGTGCCCATCGACGTTGGAAGCATGAGGTCCAGTGTGTCAGCCTGAAACGAAGAGATAGGAAGACGTGCTCAAGGGAATATTAATCTGATATTTTCCTTAAGATAAAGGGCCTAGAAATGTCTGTGCTACAACTCATGAAAAAATACTGAATCACAAAGTTAACTGTCTGTTCCCAATTTTTAGAAGTATGTTTTAGTGATTAAATGGACAAAAAGTTCAAAAGGCATAGCAGTGAATGAAGATGTTTAACTTAGGATTTTCTCTTCATGTAACTGCAAGGTATGTCATGAAGTTAATGGAAATGGACTTTCCTTTTTTTTTTTTTTATGTACTTCAGGTAGAACTGAGAAAATTAGGTAATCGGAATTCTGAGAATTCAAAATTTCTTGAAGCATGCAAAGGCTTATCTCTTTTTTCTCTTCTCAAAATTACTTTAAACACTTGGGTATGTGAATCTTCCAGTAATTAGGAATTAGTCAGAGGAAGGCCTCTTACTTATAATGAATATCTTTGAAAAAGTCTCCATGTAGGGAAAAAAAAAAAAAGGAATACTCTAGAGAATTGGAGAGGAAATTGCATATTTTAACTGGGTGGAAACTGGATTTATCTCTAGGTATCACAGTGATAAATAGTTGGGCCAAGAATATAACCTAAAATTCTACTTTAAATGGACCAAACACAAAGTAATTTAATTCTGGAGAATGACATTTTTAAAAGGGAGGTGGATACTTTAATCCTGCTTCTCCCCTGCGTGTGGGCGTGAGTGCTCAGTCGTGTCCGACTCTTGGTGATCCCATGGGCTGTAGCCCACCAGGCTCCTCTGTCCATGGGGTTTCTTAGGCAAGAACACGGGAGGGGTTGCCATTTCCTCCTTTGACCCTCCCTCATTCTTCCTGTAGTAAACTTTGTGAGTGACTGAAGCCTGCATTAACGTTGGAAAAGAGAGGTTTACCTGAGTTGGGTTAAAAGGATGTACATGGTAAACTACTTATTCCTAATAGTAATGCTTCACTTCATATTCAAGATATGAGAATTATTATTTTTAGTGAATGTATAAAGTCTAATGGACAAATAGCTGGTAATGCTAGTCAGCATATACATAGTGCCTATAATGTGCTAGGTAATTCTCTAAGCATTTTACATATACTAACTCATTTTGATGTTGTTCAGTCACCCGATCATGTGCAACTCTTTGTGATCCCATGGACTGCAGCATGCCAGGCCTCTCTGTCCCTCACCATCTCCCAAAGTTTGCCCAAGTTCATGTGTATTTCATCGGTGATGTCATCAGCCATCTCATCCTCTGACGCCCTCTTCTCCATCTGCCCTCAGTCTTTCCCAGCATCAGGGACTTTTCCAGTGAATCAGCTGTTTGCATCAGATGACCAAAATACTGGAGTTTCAGATTCAGCATCAGTCCTTCCAGTGAATTTTAAGGGTTGATCTCCCTTAACATCGACTGGTTTGATCTCCTTGTTGTTGAAGGGACTTTCAGGAGTCTTCTCCAGCACCACAGTTCAAAGGCATCAATTCTTTGGTGTTCTGCCAGTTCTGCGGCACTCAGCCTTCTTTACAGTCCAGCTCTCACAACCATACGTGACCACTGGGAAGACTAGCATTGACTATATAGACCTTTGTCGGCAGAGGAATCTCTGCTTTTCTACACACTGTCTTGGTTTGTCATAGCTTTCCTGCCAAGAAGCAATTGTATTCTAATTTTATGGCTGCAATCACCATCCGCAGTGATTTTAGAGCCTAAGAAGAGGAAATCTGTCACTACTTCCACTTTTTCCCTTTCTATTTGCCATGAGGTAATGGGGCCCTTGCACTGCAAGGAGATCCAACCAGTCCATCCTAAGGGAGATCAATCCTGGGTATTCATTGGAAAGACTGATGCTGAAGCTGAAACTCCAATCCTTTGGCCATCTGATGCGAAGAGCTAACTCATTTGAAAAGACCTTGATGGTGGGAAAGATTGAAGGTAGGAGGAGAAAGGGATGACAGAGAATGAGATGGCTGGATTGCATCACCGACTCGATGGACGTGAGTCTGAGTGAACTCCGGTAGTTGGTGATGGACAGGGAGGCCTGGCGTGCTGTGGTTCATGGGGTTGCAAAGAGTTGGATACAACTGAATGTGACTGAACTGAACTGAAGGGGGCCCAGTGCCATGAGCTTAGTTTGTTTAATATTTAGTTTTAAGCCTGCTCTTTTACTCTGCTCCTTCACCCTCATCAAGAGGCTCTTTAATTCCTCTTAACTTTCTGCCATTAGAGTGGTATCGCCCGCATATCTGATGTTTCTCCCACCTTTCTTGATTCCAGCTTGTAGCTCATCCAGCCCAGCATTTCTCACAATGCATTCAGCATATAGGCTAAACAAACAGGGTGACAGCAGATAGCCCTGTCATACTCCTTTCTCAAGCTTGAACCAGTCAGTTGTTCCATACAGGGTTCTAACTGCTACTTCTTGCCCCACATACAGGTTTCTCATGAAACAGGTGAGATGATTCAATATTTCCATCTCTTTAAGCGCTTTTTACAGTTTATTATGGTCCACACAGTCAAAGGCTTTGGCATAGTCTGTGAAACAGAGGTTGATGTTTTTCTGGAATTCCCTACCTTTGTATATGATCCAGTGGATGTTGGCAATTTGATTTCTGTTTCCTCTTCCTTTAAACCCAGCTTGGACATCTAGAAGTTCTTGGTTCACATAATGCTGAGGCCTAGCATGCAAGATTTTAAACATGACCTTACTAGCATGGGAGATGAGTGCACTTGTCTGATGGTTAGCACATTCTTTAGTACTACCCTACTTGGGAATTGGGATGAGGTTTAACCTTTTCCAGTCTTGTGGCCAATGCTGGATCATCCAGATTTGCTGACACATTGAGTGCCGTCCCTTGATGGCATCATCCCTTAAGGGTTTTGAGTAGTTCTACTGGAATTCCATCAGATCCACTAGCTTTATTAACAGCAGTGCTTCCTAACTCATTAACTAATTTACATCTCACCATAACGGTAAGAGGTAAGCATGTTATTACTGTCTCCATTTTACAGATGCAACATCTGAGGCACGGATAGATTAAGTAGCTGTAGGTAGACTCCGAAAGTTAACTCATTGGCATTCCAAAAAAAATACAGACTTACTTGATGCATGCATTGCTGAATTTGAACTTGAAAACAGTTTGCCTCCAGTCTGCACTCTTAATCATCTTGACATGCTGACCCTGTTTGTCTACATGTCTCCTTGCCCACATTTCCCTCATAGAAGCTTATTCTTTTACAAACATAAAAGAGCTTCACGGCAGTCATTCATTGTTAGTATAGTTTTCCTTAGCTAGCACCTTTGATCAAGGAGATAATCCTTAAAATTATCTGTGCTCACGATCTCTGTTCTAGATACTAAACTAGAGTTCCTTGGAAGTTAAACATGAACACAAATTTTAGATGCCCTGTGTTTTCATGTCATAAAAAATATCTAATTGTTATGCTAAGTTTCTGATATGAAATATTGGGTGTCAGAACAGTTAGAGGAAGACTGGTTTGGAATGGGTTTTGAATCTTTCCAAATCTCCACAAAAAAAAAAAAAAAAAAAAAAAAGACAAAACAACTAGATAGCTAAGCCATAAAAAATGATCATTGTTTACTTTAAAAAGCTGATACAAGGTATCATTTCAAAGCCCAGGTATAATTAATGAGGGACAGTTAGTCCAGAGCCAAAGAATCAGAATGATACTAGCTTGCGTGTGTGCTCAGTTGAGTCCAACTTTTTGCTGCCCCGGGGACTGTAGCCCACCAGGCTTCTCTGTCTGTGGAATCTTCCAGGCAAGAACAATGGAGCAGGTTGTCATTTCTTACTCCAGGGGATCTTTCCAACTCAGGGGTTGAACCCACATCTCCTGTGTCTCCTGCTCTGGCAGGCAGATTCTTTACCACTGATACCATCATCCATGTACAAAGAAACAGAGGGTAGTAGTGGGACATCTGATCACACCGAGAACAGAATAACCCCAAAAGAGCCAAGAGACGCTGACAAGAATACACACAGGCCCTATCTGAAGGCAGCAACTGGAGCTGGGAGGGTTATGACCAGGCAGGGAGAGTCAGGGAAAGGTCATATCTGGAGGGAATGGAGCTTTCTTGTTCCCATGAGTTCATTAAACTCTCCAGCCACAGCTTCTTTCCCAGACAGGGCCCGACTCTGAGAGGAAAATTCCAGAAGAAGAAGCAAACTGAATGGGATGTGGCAATAAAGTGACGATAGAGAAGGTCCAGATCAAAATGAGGGGTGAGGACAGAGTCCAGAAATCTCAAAAGCTCATTATCACATTTTAAAACACTTCTCAAAAATAATAGAGGCAGTTACTGTGTGAAGTTAGAAAGATATCAGATCAAGTTTCTTTTTGTTCCAAATAATTGATTTCACATAAAAATAAGCAAGACAAAAATGTCAAAATAAAAACCCCACATAAACCACAAATATATGCAACACATGCAACTAATAAAGGATGAATATCATTGAGAAAAAAAACCATAGAATCCAGTAGAAAAATGAGCAAAAGTCATGAACAGACATTTCACAGGCAAAACATAAATGGCCTTTAACAAAGGAAAAATATGATAAACCTGCTTGATAATTTGGAATTTATAAATTAAAGCTAACGTGAAAATTCTTATTCATAAGCAAGTTTACTTTATAAGCAACCTCTTATTCATAAGAAGTTTATTCTGAAAATATTTTCAAAACTCTTGGGCACTGACTAGTAAGGTTTGAATATGTATATGTATCCATTATGACCCAGTGATTCCCTTTCTAGATATAGACTTTAGACAAACACTTGCTTGTAAGCACAAGGAATTATGTTTATAGAAATGTTCATGGTAGAGTTTTTTGTAACATCAAAAAACCTAAAAACAGCTCAAAAGTCTGCAGTAGTCAAAACGATAAGTAAACCATGTCTGTGTGCTCAGTTGTGTCCGACTCCTTGTGACCCCATGGACTGCAACCTGCCTGGTTCCTTTGTCCATGGAATTTTTCGGCAATAATACTGGAGTAAGCTATGATTTCCTACCCCAGGGGATCTTCTCAACCCAGGGATTGAACCCATGTCTCCTGAGTCTCCTGCACTCCAGGTGGATTCTTTAATCACTGCGCTACCTGGGAAGCCTTGTAGTGCTTATGTAAAGTGAAGCTACACAGCTCTAACATGCAGAACACAATGATGTACATCAAGGTAGATGATTTGCAAAAATTTAATCTTGAATGAAGGAAATAAGTCACAGAAGAATATATATAATATGGTTCAATTTATATAAAGTCCAAATTCATGAGATGCTAAGCAATGTATTTCTAGGAATATATGTCCATGTGGTAAAATCATACAGACAAGTAAAGGAATGCTTAATACAAAATCCAGGACAGTAGATATCCCTGGAAGCGAGGTTTGGAAATGTAGGGTTAGAAAAAGCCTGTATGGTCACTGAAGACTGGAAATATTCTTTTTCTGAATGCAGGTTATGGGTACATGAAAATTGATATTATATTTTACTTATTTAATGTATACTTTTATACTCTTTCAAAAATATGATGTATTTAACTATGATGCTTAAAAATTTATGGATTTGCTATGAAGCTAAAGTTGTACATAATTACATTGACTGAGAAAATGAGATTGAATCACATACAAAAATAAGATTTGAATACTTCTTCCTATTTTAGTGATTTCTAGACATAATTAAAACATAGTGATGCTGATTCACAGGTCTGAGTAAACTATCCTATAATAGTTGAGGGTGCTGAGTGACAAGTAAAAATCATCCATCTAGATTGTTGACTAGGTGAATGGAGTGTTTTTCCTGTAACCATATTAGCATACACAGAAAGAGCTTAATCTTTGTGATGATGGTAATATATGGTCAGTTTATGCTAGATGTGAGGTGCTAATGGGAAATACAAGTTATCTGTGCACAAGGAGCAGTTGGATATCTCGTTCTAGTGCAGGGTGGAGCAGTATGGCCTGGAAATATTAATTAGGAAAACACACACCTAGGGAAAATATACCAAAGTAAGCAAAGCTTTTCTTCAATGGAAGGAAGAAAACAGATAGCAGTGGGATGGAGGAAGAATTAGAAATGCTTTTGGAGACCGTTGGGTTTTTATGTGAACCATCTTAGAGCTTACAGAATTTCAACATGGCTAAAGTTGTCTTAAGACTTTAATATTTTTAGAGATTTTTCTTTTTGTCAGTAACCTTCACAAATTTCCTTTGCTACTTCTTGTTTATACCAGCCTTCCTTATGACTATTACCTGTTAAACTCAGCTTATGGTTGAGAAGTTTACATATAACATTACAAGGAGAGCTTTTTTAAAATTTTATATTTTCTTTCAAAATGATTTCCTAACATTTATGGTTCCCAGATTGTAGCAAATTTTTCTAGAGGAACTATGAAATTCATTAAAAAAAATTTTTTTAATCCTTTAGAAAAACTGAAAAGAAGGAAGAATTTTCAAGAAAAAAATTTTAATCAGAAATTTGCTTTACCTGTGCTTTACCCTATTTATAATTTCTCAAATAGCAGACTTATGGTTCATGTTTCGACTATGAACATGCCCTGCCAGCATTCCAGTGCAACAGTGTCTGTAAACAGAGGAATTAGACATGAATGACTCTTTTGGTACAATTAATACCTGATGTAAACCTATTTAATATTACCTGGAAAATCCAAGGGTCGATGCCAAATGAGTATCCTTTGAAATGCTTCTTAAAAAGAATGCTTTTTTTTTTCTTAATTCATTGAAATTTTCAAGCATTTTTTTTCTTTTGAAATTGAATTTTCAAAGCATTTAACCTTTGTCTATAGTACTTACTCTTCTGTAAACATTGAATAATTGAAAGGTTATGTTTCTAATATAAGTGATCATCCATCTTATTTCTGGTTTACATGCATTGTCATTGTGGATAAAGTGCTGAGATCTGCTGCCATGGTTTCTTCCTACAGTATGGAAGCCTTTCAAATTCAGCTGAACGAACAATATATATTTATTGACCCCAAACTATACACAAAATCCTTGGCTGAACACTTTTCGATATTTACCAATGAATAAGAGAGACCAATGAGTTGTAAAACTTAAGACATAGACATTGTTATTTCTTCCTCTTGAAGTTAAATTTAGGATCAACAATGTTGATTTTTGTTTTAATAAGTAACTCAGTTGTCCTTAGAGAAAATTTATACCATTCTCAAACATTTAAGACAATTTCAAAAGGAGAATGAATGAGAAAGCTGTTTATTTCTAAACACTTTTACTTTATCAAAAATTCCATATATTTCACCTTTAAAAAAAGCAATTAACAATAGAATTGGTTGAGAATGATGTGGAAGTAAGAATAAACAATAAAACATCGACAGCCCCAATATGGCAACTGAAAAATTAAAAAGCACAAAGGACAAATATCCTGTACTCTTTGTCTCATTTAGTATAATTGTTACGATACAGGAAATTAACGCTCATAATCATGAATTAGTTGTCAAAAAAAGTTGTCATGTCTAAAACATTCCCTGTTTAAAGAGTATGTCAGTTTTCAGCACATTTTGGAATCAGAATGTTCTTTTTCATTGTTTTAATTTTGATGGGATTAAATTATTTGGTTATTAAGAAAATTAACCATGTAGAGCACCTTACAAGGATAATACACTATGACTTGTTTGTATATAAAATTTATATATTTCCTTTTTCACGTGTGGGAGAGACTTTGTGAATAACAAGTTGCTATTATAGGATTCTCGTTTTAAGAGCTTTATGTACTTTTCCTTCAATTATATAAAATCTATCTTCAGTAAATTTTATTCTTCCCATTTTCATAGGCAGAAATTGAGATATAATTTAAGAAATTTGTTTACGAACTTTCAACTAAAATGGACAGAATTTATTAATCATGTGAGCGGTTAGCAAATTTCATAATCCTTGTTTTAACTACTTGAGTAGTCTTTAACATGATCATAATTAATTTTTCATTCTAAATAGTGGAATCAACTCAAATTTGTTTAAGCAAATTGAGGATCTGATTATGAGGAAGCAGGGATATCTCCTAGAACCCAAGAAGTTGTGAAGCTGAAACCACATGACCAACATGTGCTTTTTGTGCACCCAGGTCATTCTTTCCATTCTGCTGATCAGTTTTCTCTGTGCCTCTGCATTTGGTGAAGATAAATTTCCACAGCTCCTGGGTTTTCATTATCATAAACTTTTCACATAGAAAGACTGACGAGCTGTCTTAGTCCCATTTTTCAAGAAAGAAACATTTGATTAGCCCCACCTGGGGTAGGAGATTAACACCTGTTCTAACCCCAGTTGCCAAGGGAGCAACATGATATGACAGTCTACCAGCCCTATTGATGGCGGTGGCCCTGTGATGGCAAAGAAGCGGTTCTTATAGACAGGAAGTGGCAGTGTGGTCCTTCGGTTCAGACAGCTATGCATGGTGGTTAAGATGATGGTTTTTCAAGCTGACATTCCAGATTTATTCTCAACACTCCTGACATGGGGATTATAATGTTATTGCAAGTAAACCATTTAGAACAGTTCCTGTGACATCTTAAATGTTTAATACATCTTAGTTATTTTATAATAGTGGTCAATTGTGGTGTACATTTTATTTTTCAAATAAATTAATCAAAATTTAAAATGACTCCTGGGACCTTCAGTTCTTCCAAAATGGTATTTATAAGATGAAGTGATCTTGGTTTTATTTTGTTAAGTCTGTTCAAAATATTGACAACAAGGAGAGAAAGAAGGAAAGTTGTATCATAGGCTAGTTGCTTGTTGCAGTAAGGAAGACTAATTTGCTAATAAACGTCAAGAGACTTTCTAATACTTCCTGGTGAGCAGGATATTTATATAGAAAACTGTAATAGAGCATATTTCATAATTACAGTATTGAAATTTTTGAACAGTATTAAGTTATATGGATGTGGTCATTCAATTCTCTGTTGATTAATCGGGCTCTTCCTTTCAGCTACATGACAGATGGAGGCCTCAACCTGTACACGAGGAGTCTGCACAGAGCCCCAGACACAGCAGCATCCAGGGACACCATTCAGAGAGGGCTTCACGACGTGGCCGTGGATGCAGACAGGTAATGCCATCCGCGTGCTCAATGGGGAGGAGTGCATAAAGCAGTTTCACAAGTGAGATCCTAGGACTTTTACAGTATAAACCAAATGAGCTTTTATCCTGCTGTAATCATTATTTTGGAACATTTTGAAAACTAAGGTGCTTTTGCTTATAAGAATTTTCATTCTATATACTAAAAGGAATTGTGTTGCTGAGGAGAATATTTAATAAATTTCAGGTTACATGGTGGCAAATTTTAATATATACAAAAGCAAAATTATAAATGTAGACTTTTGCTCCTTCCCTGAAAAGAACCCTGACTGGTAAATTCCTTTCAATTCAGATGCTCTCAGTTCTACCTAGGGGCTAATGATATAAAGATTAAAACATAATTCTAATTATATTGTAAGATGAGCTTGATGCTTTTCTTAAGGGGTTTCTTCAAAGCATACAACTAAATTTTGCTTTAGGCTAACCTCTTTCATATCTCAAATTGCTTAAAGGCTGGTGTGTTTTCATATACTAGTTAATATTTTGCTGGGAATTGTTTTGCCAATATTATTAGAATCACTGCTGTTTAAAAATATTGTCTTTGTGAAATGTTGTAAGACACACTCAGACGTGATTTTACCCCCTCTTCACTCAGAATGTTTGATTTCTTAAGCAAGGAGAGATTGCCTATTGTAGAACTATTGTAGGCACCCCACTGCAGTCCTCTTGCCTGGAGAATCCAATGGACGGAGGAGCCTGGTGGGCTGCAGTCCATGGGGTCACTAAGAGTTGGACACGACTGAGCGACTTCACTTTCACTTTTCACTTTCATGCATTGGAGAAGGAAATGGCAATCCACTCCAGTGTTGTTGCCTAGAGAATCCCAGGGACGGGGGAGCCTGGTGGGCTGCCGTCTGTGGGGTCACACAGAGTCAGACACAACTGAAGCAACTTAGCAGCAGCAGCTGCAGCAGAACTACTGTATATCAATCCCTGGAGTATTTCTTTAATTCACTATTTATGAAGGAGACAAAATGTTAAGACCTAATGTGTCCACATTCTGAAATAACAACCTTGTATGACTCGTTGTGTATTTTAATACAGCCAACTCCTGAGGCTAGACAGTGCATCCTGATCTTAGTCTTCAGTTCCTGCTCACTGAGATGCTGCTGATGCTTTAACTCTTGTTGGCCTAGACCATCCTGTGTGTGTGCTAGTCTCCAGGCTGTATACAAGGTGTCTGTGTGAAGCATGTGCTTACAACAGGCTTATAAAACATTTTATTCACTCTGACCCCCACCTGAACTATTCTTCAACTGTTTTCCCTCACTGACTCTAACTTCAAACACAGTGGTCCTCTTTCTGCTTTCAGACTGATGCTTTCTCTGCCTGGAATGCCCTTTTCAGTTTAAATGTTACCTTCTTAACAAAGTGTTTTTGGAGTAGCTAAGGTATGTTTAATTTCCAGTCACTTTCTTTCCCATTATCTTAAATTATTTTCTTTAGTGTACACATCAATCCTAATTATTTACACATTGATTTACACATTATTTACACATAATCCTAAATGTTTACACATTTATTTTGTATCTCCCTCACCACAGTGTAAGCATGGGAGTGCAAAATTTTGTTGCATTTATGATATGTTGAGCTTTTTAAACGCTTTTGGAGTGAATGAAGAACGGGATGAATACAGCAATACATTCCTATAGGCTAGCTATAGGGTCCAGTTACTGGAAGAAACAAATAAGGCTGGGGAAAGAGACAAGATACCACCAGGAGATTATATAAGAGTGGGAATATACTATAAGGATATATCAGAGTGGGAATGAGTTATGTTGGGAAATAGGAAGTAGTGATTAGAGGGAAAGAAATCCAAAGGGCCACATTTTGAAACCATGACCTACATATCGTTAGCTGACAGTGGAAAGCATTAAAGGAAGGGAAAAAATTTGTTGGTCTTTGGGAATGAGATTTATGATAGCAGAACCCGGGAATTATTACAAAGGCAAAGTATTTTGGAGACATATGAGATAACCAGCTCTCTTTGCTCCCTTAAGGCTTCAGATTGGGGCCTGACTGACAAACCTCAGACCAACAGAAAGATGCAGGGCTCCATCTAATAAATTAGGGCCAGCAAAAGTCAGTGTTCTTGAAGTGTGGTACCCGGATCTGCAGCATCATCATGACAGGAACTTTTTAGAAATGCAGATTATCAGCTCCATTGGAGACTTGCTGACTTGGGTTCCAGCAATCAAAGCTTTAATCAGGTGATTCAGATAATTAGCAAGTAGAGGCGACGCCTATGAAAACTAAACACTGACCTAAAAATAAAACAATGACATTTGGAAATATTTACTTTATTAACTATGCTTTGTCAAGTGGAAGAGACTATTAAAATAACAATGGCACGAATCTTTATTGTATTTTTGACATAAAAGTATTGTTGTTCAGTCACTAAGTTGTGTTCAACTCTTTGCGACCCCGTGAACTGCAGCACACTAGGCTTCCCTGTCCTTCACCATCTCCTGGAGCTTGCCCAAACCCAAGTTCATTGAATCAGTAATGGTATCCAGCCATCTGATCCTCTGTCACCCCCTTCTCCTCTTGCCCTCAATCTTTCCCAGGGTCAGAGTCTTTTCCAGTGAGTCGGCTCTTCACATCAGGTGGCCAAAGTATTGGAGCTTCAGCATCAGTCCTTCCAATGAATATTCAGGGTTGATTTCCTTTAGAATTGACTGGTTTGATCTCCTTGCTGTTCAAGGGGCTTGCAAGAGTCTTCTCCAACACCACTGTCCAAAAATATCAATTCTTTAGTGCTTAGCCTTCTTTATGGTCCAACTCTCATGTCTGAACATGACTATTGGAAAAATCATAGCTTTAACTATATGGACCTTTGTTGGCAAAGTGATGTCTCTGCTTTTTAATATGCAGTCTAGGTTTGTCATAACTTTTCTTCCAAGGTTTTCATGAGGTTTTCAAGGGAGGAACACCGAGATGGTTTGCCAGTCCCTTCTCCAAAGGACCACATAGTGTCAGGCCCTGACTAGCAGGGACGTGCCCTGCAGTCACTCAGCATAGCTGGATGACATGCCCGGTACCCTGGTTGTCCCACTACTGGTCTTGGTGAATGTGTAAACCATCGGTGGCCGTCGGGTGTCGGTCAGTGTGTGGTCATGAGTAGAGGCACAGGCCCTGCTAGTGTGGCTGAGAAGGAGGTCCAGAGAAGGCTGGAGCAAATGTTCTTCCAAGGAGCCAGCGTATTTTAATTTTATGGCTGCAGTCATAATTTTTTAAATTAGATAATGATATGTTGCGTCTGTCTCTATTGGATTCAGATCTTGAAAATTATGTAAGAGTTTTTTTTTTTAAGAATTATATGAGGAATACAAAAGAACTTTGTCCACTTTTATATATTAAACAACAATCTGGTTATAGTGAGAATCCTATTATAGGAGTTTTCTCCTATAGTTTCTCTGCTATTATAGATAAATCTCAAGCTCTTTTAAAAGCATATATTCAGAAAGTGATTCAAGAGGCATATCGTTTTAAAGTGCATCATCTTACATATTAAAGTTGTGAAAGTCCTTGTGTTAACTTCTATTATTTCGTAAAATTNTGCAGCAGAACTACTGTATATCAATCCCTGGAGTATTTCTTTAATTCACTATTTATGAAGGAGACAAAATGTTAAGACCTAATGTGTCCACATTCTGAAATAACAACCTTGTATGACTCGTTGTGTATTTTAATACAGCCAACTCCTGAGGCTAGACAGTGCATCCTGATCTTAGTCTTCAGTTCCTGCTCACTGAGATGCTGCTGATGCTTTAACTCTTGTTGGCCTAGACCATCCTGTGTGTGTGCTAGTCTCCAGGCTGTATACAAGGTGTCTGTGTGAAGCATGTGCTTACAACAGGCTTATAAAACATTTTATTCACTCTGACCCCCACCTGAACTATTCTTCAACTGTTTTCCCTCACTGACTCTAACTTCAAACACAGTGGTCCTCTTTCTGCTTTCAGACTGATGCTTTCTCTGCCTGGAATGCCCTTTTCAGTTTAAATGTTACCTTCTTAACAAAGTGTTTTTGGAGTAGCTAAGGTATGTTTAATTTCCAGTCACTTTCTTTCCCATTATCTTAAATTATTTTCTTTAGTGTACACATCAATCCTAATTATTTACACATTGATTTACACATTATTTACACATAATCCTAAATGTTTACACATTTATTTTGTATCTCCCTCACCACAGTGTAAGCATGGGAGTGCAAAATTTTGTTGCATTTATGATATGTTGAGCTTTTTAAACGCTTTTGGAGTGAATGAAGAACGGGATGAATACAGCAATACATTCCTATAGGCTAGCTATAGGGTCCAGTTACTGGAAGAAACAAATAAGGCTGGGGAAAGAGACAAGATACCACCAGGAGATTATATAAGAGTGGGAATATACTATAAGGATATATCAGAGTGGGAATGAGTTATGTTGGGAAATAGGAAGTAGTGATTAGAGGGAAAGAAATCCAAAGGGCCACATTTTGAAACCATGACCTACATATCGTTAGCTGACAGTGGAAAGCATTAAAGGAAGGGAAAAAATTTGTTGGTCTTTGGGAATGAGATTTATGATAGCAGAACCCGGGAATTATTACAAAGGCAAAGTATTTTGGAGACATATGAGATAACCAGCTCTCTTTGCTCCCTTAAGGCTTCAGATTGGGGCCTGACTGACAAACCTCAGACCAACAGAAAGATGCAGGGCTCCATCTAATAAATTAGGGCCAGCAAAAGTCAGTGTTCTTGAAGTGTGGTACCCGGATCTGCAGCATCATCATGACAGGAACTTTTTAGAAATGCAGATTATCAGCTCCATTGGAGACTTGCTGACTTGGGTTCCAGCAATCAAAGCTTTAATCAGGTGATTCAGATAATTAGCAAGTAGAGGCGACGCCTATGAAAACTAAACACTGACCTAAAAATAAAACAATGACATTTGGAAATATTTACTTTATTAACTATGCTTTGTCAAGTGGAAGAGACTATTAAAATAACAATGGCACGAATCTTTATTGTATTTTTGACATAAATCTATTGTTGTTCAGTCACTAAGTTGTGTTCAACTCTTTGCGACCCCGTGAACTGCAGCACACTAGGCTTCCCTGTCCTTCACCATCTCCTGGAGCTTGCCCAAACCCAAGTTCATTGAATCAGTAATGGTATCCAGCCATCTGATCCTCTGTCACCCCCTTCTCCTCTTGCCCTCAATCTTTCCCAGGGTCAGAGTCTTTTCCAGTGAGTCGGCTCTTCACATCAGGTGGCCAAAGTATTGGAGCTTCAGCATCAGTCCTTCCAATGAATATTCAGGGTTGATTTCCTTTAGAATTGACTGGTTTGATCTCCTTGCTGTTCAAGGGGCTTGCAAGAGTCTTCTCCAACACCACTGTCCAAAAATATCAATTCTTTAGTGCTTAGCCTTCTTTATGGTCCAACTCTCATGTCTGAACATGACTATTGGAAAAATCATAGCTTTAACTATATGGACCTTTGTTGGCAAAGTGATGTCTCTGCTTTTTAATATGCAGTCTAGGTTTGTCATAACTTTTCTTCCAAGGTTTTCATGAGGTTTTCAAGGGAGGAACACCGAGATGGTTTGCCAGTCCCTTCTCCAAAGGACCACATAGTGTCAGGCCCTGACTAGCAGGGACGTGCCCTGCAGTCACTCAGCATAGCTGGATGACATGCCCGGTACCCTGGTTGTCCCACTACTGGTCTTGGTGAATGTGTAAACCATCGGTGGCCGTCGGGTGTCGGTCAGTGTGTGGTCATGAGTAGAGGCACAGGCCCTGCTAGTGTGGCTGAGAAGGAGGTCCAGAGAAGGCTGGAGCAAATGTTCTTCCAAGGAGCCAGCGTATTTTAATTTTATGGCTGCAGTCATAATTTTTTAAATTAGATAATGATATGTTGCGTCTGTCTCTATTGGATTCAGATCTTGAAAATTATGTAAGAGTTTTTTTTTTTAAGAATTATATGAGGAATACAAAAGAACTTTGTCCACTTTTATATATTAAACAACAATCTGGTTATAGTGAGAATCCTATTATAGGAGTTTTCTCCTATAGTTTCTCTGCTATTATAGATAAATCTCAAGCTCTTTTAAAAGCATATATTCAGAAAGTGATTCAAGAGGCATATCGTTTTAAAGTGCATCATCTTACATATTAAAGTTGTGAAAGTCCTTGTGTTAACTTCTATTATTTCGTAAAATTTTCTCAATTCTGATATCCATTCCAAATAGGAGAGACAAGAATGACTAAAGGTACTGAGAAGTCTTTCAGTTCGGAATAAAACCTGCTTAACTTTATTTAATTCATTGCGCCTTAATTTTTTCTCATCACTGATTCCCCCACCTTTTTCTCTATAATAATTTGCTCCTATAATATTTTAAGAAATGCTCATTTAGACTAATGCCCTCATTTAGTGGGTATAATAGTGCAAGGAGTTGAATCTTTTAATTCCTTGACTTGTAGCTTCCCAGCTACCTTAGTCAAGTTCCCCCCACCCCTGGATTTTTTAAATTTAATTTTTATTTTTTATTGAAGTTTTAAAAACAATATTATGATATACTTTGTGATTAGTTCATTTTAGTAAATTGGTAAATGTTAGGACTTGCAATAACTCACTAATAAGAAAGTTTAAAAGCAAAAAGAAAAATCAGCAATGTTTTATTACTTTTTCATATCTCCTGGAATGTGTATCAGTGAAAAATGCACTTGTATAATGACAAAGTACCCAGCTGCTAGGATGGCGGCAGATTTGAATCGTTTGTGTTGCTGTAGTGATGGAGAAGGAAACGGCAACCCACTCCAATGTTCTTACCTGGAGAATTCCAGGGACGGCAGAGCCTGGTGGCCTGCCGTCTATGGGGTCACACAGAGTCGGACACGACTTAGCAGCAGCAGCAATGATGGTTACAGGCTCCCCTTTGATCAACTTCTGTAGAAAATGTGATGAACAATAGAGAACAGCTGAATTCCTTTCCTCGGCAGATTAAAATGGCCCCAAAGAAAAGAGGAGGGCTTCCAACAGCCACCTGTATTGTGTTTTAAGTATTTTATTTCTCAAAGATTACAGTTATATCTGTCCAACACCAGCCCCATTTCCTCAGTAACCTAAGAGAATATTATAGAATGGGACAAATCCTTGTAAACATGCTGGAGGCTCTCTGAGAGCTTCAAAAAATAAATTCATAACAGAATGTGCAGACTCTGTTTGGCTCTGGTTATAATGAGGTCAGTCCTAATTCACATATACTTTATTGGTTTCATTGAGCTTTTAAAAGTTAATTTTTGGGAGAGGGTGGGAGATGATTCTTATTTCAACTTACTAATTCCTATTACTGGCCTCTCTGGCTTCTGTACTAGCAATAATAATATTTGGTTAATAAATATATAATTTTTCCTAAGTGCCTAACATCTTAATAGCACCTTGGGTAAAACAAAATAATAAATGTGAAAGACCCTGAGTTTATAGGTCAGAGAGAACAATGTGAACAAAAAATAAAATGATAGTAATGACCAAGTGATAATAGATGGTATATAAACTGCCTTAGAAGCACCAAAGGAAAATAATTATTTAAACTTGGGAGTATAAGAAAACACTTCCAAAAGCAATATGATTTAAATGTGGCCGTAAATAAAACACTGGACATGAACTTGAGATGGTGAGGGACAGGGAGGCCTGGAGTGCTACAGTCCATGGGCCGCAAAGAGTCGGACATGACTTGGTGTCTGAACAACAACAATTACTAGCTGAGCCACAAGGGAAGCCCAGCCTGGGAGTAATCAAAGGGAACAGGGGAATGAGAGTGTAGAGGCATGGTAGAGTTTGGTTTAAGGAGTTAAAGAAATCCAGAAGCCGACAGGAGCTAAAGGTGTGAAAACAGATTTCATTAGGAACTATTGCAGTAAGGGGGAAAAGACCTCCATACAGAACTGGGCTCAGTTCAGAAAACAACAGGGATAAATGGGGTCATAGCCAACAAGCAGAATGCGGGGGTTAGGGAAGGAAGCCTACTGAAAGGAGATAGAGGGTAGGGGGATTCTTGTTAAATCCATTCAGTGAGATGCTTGCTGATGTCTAGGCCATGCCATTTAAGTACTGAGGGTGGAGGATGGACAAGTTGACCAGGTATTGAAGATGATTGTCTGTCAAGGATGGAGGATTCTTTCTACATGGAAAACCTAGCAAGATTTGTAATAAAACTGGACTGTGCAGCCCAGCAAGGGGCCAAGGTCAGGGATGAGTTAAGAAGCAACCTCAGAGGACCCTGAATAAAGTTTTTTCAGGGAGAGAGTATTTGTCAGAGCCGTTAGTAATGCGATTTTGCTAGTGTCTTGGGGATGTGGGCAAAAGTGGACAGGAGACAATGGATCCAGATGGCTGTTCTGGAGTATCTGGATCTCTAAGTGATAAGAAGCTACTTTACGTATTTTACCTAGTTTTTTTTAAAAAGCAAGAACACATGTTATAATCATTATCTCTTAAAAAGAACATTCACACAGCAAATATTGAAGAGAATGATTCAAACTTAGGTAGACTGCTTAGGACATAACTGTAAAAGTCTGGTGAGGGAAGATGAGCACTGCTGAAGAGCAGAAATGGGACATCATTTGGAGAGAAACTTGGATTTAGCCTGTATATAGTACTCTGCTTGGACTGCCCTAACCAAGTATCACAGACTGGATGGCTTAGACAATAGATGGCTGTGTTCCCACAGTTCCGGAAGCTAAAGTCCCGATTACAGGGTCAGAAAATTCATTCCCTTGGGAGGGTGTTCTTCTGACTCTCACACAGGCGCCTTCTCACCATGTCCTCACGCGGCCCTAGCTCTGCGCTCTCTTGCAGTGACAGAGACCTTTAGTGCCTGTTCGTCTTCTGATAGGGATTCCAGTTGAGTTGGAATACTCACCCTCCCTTATGACCTTATTTAGCCTTAATTATCTCCATAAAGCTGCAGTCCCCACTGCAGACACACTGGAGAATGAAGACTCCACCATGCTAACCTGGTGTGGAAGGTGATGACCTGGACACAATTCAGTCCCTAAAACCAAGTAACTCCCAGGTGGTTTTACCCTTTGAGATATAGGTTCCAACATTCTATAGGTGCTTGAGTAAGATAGTGAATATATGTGTTACGCACATCATAAGCCCAAATCCTGCAGGGGTGCGGAACATCACATGAAATGCGTGAAGCAGAAGAGACCTGGTAACACGACAAGTCCAGGCAGGCATCTATCCTCAGCTCTTGCAGCTTGCTGCCTGTGGAAATGCACAAATGTGGAAAGGGGGGCTGAGATTCGCCAAATCATTTCATTTATTATTTCATTTATAGTTTATATTAGAGTACAGTTGGTTTTTAATGTGTTAGTTTTAGGTAGAAAGCTAAGTGATTCAGTTATAGATATATTACATATATAGTCTTTTTCAGATTCTTTTCTCATATTGGTTATTACAGCATGCTGAAGAGAGTTCTCTGTGTGGTACAGTACTTCCTGTTGCTTATCTATTTAATGTATAGTGGTGCATTTTTGTTAATCTGAAACTCCTAATTTACCCTTCCCAACATGTCCTTTTTTGAAAACCATGAAGGAAAATCAAGGTTCTGGACTTTTTTGAGAACTCTCCCAATTTTTAAGTACTGGTAACTATCTTAGCAGATCTTTGAGGCCAACAGATAGTTAAAGATACACATACTTTTTCAATGTCAGGTAATCTTGAAAATCACAGAGGAGCTCATAAAAAGCAGGAGACCATGAACATTCTCCTATATGGTCTTGTAAACTTCCTAGGTCCTTTTAAGTTTCCTAAAGATATTCACTAGTGGTGATACCTGTGAGGCAGAATGAGAATGCTGCCATTCATGAGAACCCTGCCCAGCAGGTACAAAGAATTGTGGCAAAACTATCTGAGGTCATTTTTAAGTTTTTAGTATAAGATAGGACCAAAACAAACAAACAAAAAGTCTGTATCCCAATCATAGCATCACTGAGGTGAGACTGTGAGGCCTGTTATGGAAGTAACTGTAATTAATTTTGTTTGAAACACTCTGCAGATCAACATTGTTAAAGCTAAGAGCACATCTGGATCTGTAATGTAGAGTGAAAAAACAAGCCTTGAGAATGTACCCTTAATACTTAAAAAGAGAATAAAGGAAGAGCAGCAATTGAAGAGACAGAGAAATTGACTCTAACACAAAGCAGAGGACAGATTGAGTTAGCTGGGAGTTTTGCAACGGAGAGAAGGGGAATAGACACCAAGGTCAAATTCCATGGAGATTCAAAGTTAGCACAAGAAGGTTTATGAAAAAAATTAAATATAATATGAAGTTTAACATTTGAGAGCTAAAATTCTAGATATTACACAAGGCACAAGTCATCACTTAAGTTACTAAACTAGAATGATCACAGAAGTCAGAACTCAGTTATGTAGATGATTTATTCAGGTGCCCATTAACTCATTACGGTGATAGAATGAGTCTCAAAAGAGAGGAAGACAAAGCTCCAGGTGCCACTCTTTACTGAATATGAACAAAATCCCTTAAATTTCAATAACAAAGATACCTTTTTCTAGCTCTTTTCTGGATTGTCTTACATTTCATCTCAGTTCAGTTCAGTTGTGTCTGACTGTTTGCGACCCCATGGACTGCAGCATGCCAGGCTTCCCTGTCCATCACCAACTCCCGGAGCTTGTTCAGATTCATGAACATAGAGTCGATGATGCCATCAAACCATCTCATCCTCTGTCATCCCCTTCTCTTCCTGCTCTCAGTCTTTCCCAGCATCAGGGTCTTTTTCCAAGGAGTCGGCTCTTTGCATCTGGTGGGCAAAGATTTGGACTCCTTCCAGTGAATATTCAGAACCCTATGAACAGTAGGAAAAAACATTTCATCTAAACTATACTCTTAAAAGCAGGGGTTCCCTGATGACTCATATGGTAAAGAATCTGCCCGCAGTGTGAGAGACCTGGGTTCAATCTCTGGGTCGGGAATGTCCCCTGGAGAAGGAAATCACAACCCACTCCACTATTCTTGCCTGGAGAATCCTATGGATGAAGGAGCCTGGCGGGCTATAGACCACAGGGTCACAAACAGTCGGACACGACTAAAACACTATATTCTTAAAAGCAGTGACAGTTTATTTTAATTATAAACTAAACAATTTATTCAGCATTTTCCTCATTTTTGCCTGTTTAATCATGACTTTTTATAAAAAATATAAAAGTATCATCTATCATAGAAATTATAATTTTTGTATTATATTAAAAGAGAGCCTGATTTCATTTGTGATACTATGATTCAGAAACTAAAATCACAACTGATGGACAAGTTTACAAAATGCATTAAGGATTATCGTTATATTACATGCCTGTCAGATTGTCAGTCATTCTAACTTATTGTATTGAGGGGAAGTCTAGTGCCAAATACTGAGTCCCCTACTAGAAGGAGAAATCTTTTTTCCACCCTGTTAGGTTTTGTGGTGGTGGCCTGCAGATTGCACGGACTGAAAAGCAGGAGCCTCATTCCTACCCACATAGGTATGCAGGAGAGCACAGAGGGATGTGACCCAGGGAGGTGATAGGAAACGGGACCTCTGCATAGGGAAGTGGGGACGAGGAAAAGGATCCTTATAGGAAAACAAGTGACTTTGAGGAGCAGTCAGTGGGGCTGTAGAAGAGATGGGAGATGTGATAGTTGTGTGACAGTCTATTTAGGCATTCTCTTATTCAGCGCCACCTGTCTCTGGTGATAGGAGTCAGTCCTGACTGACTGTGAAGCTCCCTGGGAGGAGACTGATGACAGTTGCATCCTTTGGGGGAGACTCTTCACAGTGGTATATTTGGGATGCCTTCATGGTTTTCATCAATGTGTAGAAAACTGCACTGCCTCTGCAAAAGGACTCACGGAAGGTTCTTATAAAATCAGAAGGGGCTGTCATTTCAAAGGGGCGGAGGCCTTTGGTATTTTTATGGCTTCTGCAAACAAGATTCACAAAAGCAACAGAGATTTCTCCTAAGCCACCAAGCAAATGTCTCCAGAGTCTGCACTCATGATGCTTGTCACTAATTTATGTACATTTCAACAGTTCCTTCTATTCTCTGTTGATTTATTCCCACATAATCACAGATTTGGTATATTCCCATATCTTAAGTATTTCCTTCATTAACTTACTGGTTTTCCGCAGTAATTAAAAACAAACACAAAAAAGATTAATAGGCTGTGATGAAATAGATAAAAGTAAATGTAATTATTTCATTTATAATTGAATGCCCTGTCATTTTCCCTCCTTTCTTTAAGTAGGGAGAGACCAATGTAAAACACTGGAGAAGAAGAAAAAATTTTATTTGCTCCTTCAACTTTCCTTTGGTACCTTGTTCATCTTTGCAGGCTTACAAACTGCTGCTAATTTCTCCCCTATGTCCTGATTCTCAGCATTACCTGACCTCATTGTGAATAAGCTTATAAACTTTCAAGACTTTTAAGTAATATCCCTCATAGAATTAATTCACACTGTATACATGCATTGAGAACCTGCTCTCTGTCAAACTCTGTACTCAATCCTGGGGTACCCTGTACTCAAAGGTCTTACATTAAAAGAGCTTTTTAGGGAAAGGCTACCCACTCCAGTATTTTGTCATGGAGAATTTTTGGGGTTGCAAAGAGTCAGAAGCGATTTTCACTTCACTGGAAAAGCCATATGGACCATTGACTATATGGACCTTTATCAGTGAAGTAATGTCTCTGCTTTTTAATAGGCTGTCTAGGTTTGTCATAGCTTTTCTTCCAAGGAGCATGTGCCTTTTAATTTCATGGCTGCAGTCACCATCTGCAGTGATATTGGAGCCCCAAAAATAAAGTCTATCACTATCTCCATTGTTTCCCCATTATTTACCATGAAATGATGGGACTGCATGCCATGATCTTAGTTTTATAAATGTTGAGTTTTAAGCCAGCTTTTTCATTCTCCTCTTTCACTTTCATCAAGAGGCTCTTTAGCTCCTCTTAATTTTTTTGCCATAAGGGTGGTGTCGTCTGCATATCTGAGGTTGTTATTGATATTTGTCCTGGCAATCTTGATTCCATCTTGTGCTTTGCATTTCTCATGATGTGCTCTGCATATAAGTTGAATATGCATATAAGTTAAATAAGCAGGGTGACTATATACAGCCTTCATGTACTTCTTTCCCAATTTGGAACTAGTCCTTGTTCCATGTCCCATTCTAACTGTTGCTTCTTAGCTTGCATTCAGATTTCTCAGGATGCAGGAAAAGTGGTCTGGTATTTCCATTTCTTGAAGAATTTCCCACAGTTTGTTGTGATCCACACAGTCAAAGGCTTTAGCATAGTCAGTGAAGCAGAAGTAGATGCTTTTCTAGAATACTCTTGCTTTCCGTATGGTCTAATGGATGCTGGAAATTTGATCTCCAGTTCCTCTGGCTTTTCTAAATCCAGCTTGAACACCCAGAAGTCCTCAGTTCATGTACTGTTAAAGCCTGGCTTGGAGAATTTTGAGCATTACTGTGCTAGCATGTGAAATGAGTACAATTGTATGATGTTTGAACATTCTTTGGCATTGCTCTTCTTTGGGGATTGGAATGAAAACTGACCTTTTCCAGTCCTATGGCTACTACTGAGTTTTCCAAATTTGCTGGCTTATTGAATGCAGCACTTTCACAGCATCATCTTTTAGGATTTGAAATAGGTCAGCTGGAATTCCATCACATCCAGTAGCTGTTTTCATAGTGATGTTTCCTAAGGCCCACTTGACTTCACACTCGAAAATGTCTGGCTCTAGGTGAATGATCACAACATCGTGGTTATCTGGGTCATTAAGATTTTTTTTTTTTTTGGTATAGTTCTTCTGTGTATTCTTGCCACCTCTTTTAAATATCTTCTGCTTCTGTTATGTCCATACCGTTTCTGTCCTTTATTGTGCCCATCTTTGCATGAAACGTTCCCTTGGTATCTTTAGTTCTCTTGGAGAGATCTCTATCCTATTGTCTCCTCTATTCCCTTGCATTTTTCACTGAGGAAGGCTTTCTTATCTCTCCTTGCTCTTCTTTGGAACTTTGCATTCAGATGGGTGTATCTTTCATTTTCTCCTTTGCCTTTTGTTTCTATTCTAATAAATAGTAGTGGCTGGATTTGAATCTAGTTCCTGTGTTCTTACTGTTATTCATAAATTAATAACTTAGATAAGGTTTTTATCATGACTGGACAACATTTTCTGATTTTTTTAAATTATTTTAGCCATTACTATGTCTAATACTGTAAAAGACAAATAGATCTTTGTTTTCAACTTTATAAGTGATGATGCGTTCCTTCAGTACATGTAAGCATTTTCTATTTCTACTGAAGATTGTCAATAAATGTAAAAGCATAACTGACAGTGGAGAAGGCAATGGCACCCACTCCAGTACTTCTTCTGCCTGGAAAATTCCATGGNTGTAATTATTTCATTTATAATTGAATGCCCTGTCATTTTCCCTCCTTTCTTTAAGTAGGGAGAGACCAATGTAAAACACTGGAGAAGAAGAAAAAATTTTATTTGCTCCTTCAACTTTCCTTTGGTACCTTGTTCATCTTTGCAGGCTTACAAACTGCTGCTAATTTCTCCCCTATGTCCTGATTCTCAGCATTACCTGACCTCATTGTGAATAAGCTTATAAACTTTCAAGACTTTTAAGTAATATCCCTCATAGAATTAATTCACACTGTATACATGCATTGAGAACCTGCTCTCTGTCAAACTCTGTACTCAATCCTGGGGTACCCTGTACTCAAAGGTCTTACATTAAAAGAGCTTTTTAGGGAAAGGCTACCCACTCCAGTATTTTGTCATGGAGAATTTTTGGGGTTGCAAAGAGTCAGAAGCGATTTTCACTTCACTGGAAAAGCCATATGGACCATTGACTATATGGACCTTTATCAGTGAAGTAATGTCTCTGCTTTTTAATAGGCTGTCTAGGTTTGTCATAGCTTTTCTTCCAAGGAGCATGTGCCTTTTAATTTCATGGCTGCAGTCACCATCTGCAGTGATATTGGAGCCCCAAAAATAAAGTCTATCACTATCTCCATTGTTTCCCCATTATTTACCATGAAATGATGGGACTGCATGCCATGATCTTAGTTTTATAAATGTTGAGTTTTAAGCCAGCTTTTTCATTCTCCTCTTTCACTTTCATCAAGAGGCTCTTTAGCTCCTCTTAATTTTTTTGCCATAAGGGTGGTGTCGTCTGCATATCTGAGGTTGTTATTGATATTTGTCCTGGCAATCTTGATTCCATCTTGTGCTTTGCATTTCTCATGATGTGCTCTGCATATAAGTTGAATATGCATATAAGTTAAATAAGCAGGGTGACTATATACAGCCTTCATGTACTTCTTTCCCAATTTGGAACTAGTCCTTGTTCCATGTCCCATTCTAACTGTTGCTTCTTAGCTTGCATTCAGATTTCTCAGGATGCAGGAAAAGTGGTCTGGTATTTCCATTTCTTGAAGAATTTCCCACAGTTTGTTGTGATCCACACAGTCAAAGGCTTTAGCATAGTCAGTGAAGCAGAAGTAGATGCTTTTCTAGAATACTCTTGCTTTCCGTATGGTCTAATGGATGCTGGAAATTTGATCTCCAGTTCCTCTGGCTTTTCTAAATCCAGCTTGAACACCCAGAAGTCCTCAGTTCATGTACTGTTAAAGCCTGGCTTGGAGAATTTTGAGCATTACTGTGCTAGCATGTGAAATGAGTACAATTGTATGATGTTTGAACATTCTTTGGCATTGCTCTTCTTTGGGGATTGGAATGAAAACTGACCTTTTCCAGTCCTATGGCTACTACTGAGTTTTCCAAATTTGCTGGCTTATTGAATGCAGCACTTTCACAGCATCATCTTTTAGGATTTGAAATAGGTCAGCTGGAATTCCATCACATCCAGTAGCTGTTTTCATAGTGATGTTTCCTAAGGCCCACTTGACTTCACACTCGAAAATGTCTGGCTCTAGGTGAATGATCACAACATCGTGGTTATCTGGGTCATTAAGATTTTTTTTTTTTTTGGTATAGTTCTTCTGTGTATTCTTGCCACCTCTTTTAAATATCTTCTGCTTCTGTTATGTCCATACCGTTTCTGTCCTTTATTGTGCCCATCTTTGCATGAAACGTTCCCTTGGTATCTTTAGTTCTCTTGGAGAGATCTCTATCCTATTGTCTCCTCTATTCCCTTGCATTTTTCACTGAGGAAGGCTTTCTTATCTCTCCTTGCTCTTCTTTGGAACTTTGCATTCAGATGGGTGTATCTTTCATTTTCTCCTTTGCCTTTTGTTTCTATTCTAATAAATAGTAGTGGCTGGATTTGAATCTAGTTCCTGTGTTCTTACTGTTATTCATAAATTAATAACTTAGATAAGGTTTTTATCATGACTGGACAACATTTTCTGATTTTTTTAAATTATTTTAGCCATTACTATGTCTAATACTGTAAAAGACAAATAGATCTTTGTTTTCAACTTTATAAGTGATGATGCGTTCCTTCAGTACATGTAAGCATTTTCTATTTCTACTGAAGATTGTCAATAAATGTAAAAGCATAACTGACAGTGGAGAAGGCAATGGCACCCACTCCAGTACTTCTTCTGCCTGGAAAATTCCATGGATGGAAGAGCCTGGTAGGCTACAGTCCATGGGATCGCAAAGAGTCAGACACAACTGAGTAACTTCACTTTTTTTCTTTCTATAGTTCCTTTTGGAGAAGGAAATGGCAACCCACTCCAGTGTTCTGGCCTGAAGAATCTCATGGACAGAGGGGCCTGGTGGGCTACCGTCTGTAGGGTTGCAGAGTTGGACACACCTAAGCAACACACACACACACACACACACACACACACACACAAACTGACAGAACAATATTTTCACATGCATTAGAGCTTCTAAAAGGCTGATTGATAGTTAGTTAATATTGATAACAATTCAGCAGTGTCTTGTTTGTTTTTATACATGTAAATCTATCATAATCTTGAAATCTAATGTCTGTTGAAATATCTAACAGGCTCATGAGGTAATAGAAATGGAAAGGAGAGAAATATTATTCATCTTATATGTAGGAAAAAAAAACTAAAACAGTAGTTATATGAGGGAAAAAACAATGTGGGCCTTTTATATGATTTTTTTTCCACAAAGAGCAATAAAACAGGAGAGTTATCACTGAATGTAATTGTTTAATTTAGAAGTTGCATCTATACATGAAACAGCTGCTTTTATTTCCCCTTCAGGGGCTGTGGATGAACTCTTTTTTTAATAGGCTGACTGATAGGGTGCGACATTCACCTTGGGATCACTAAGTTGAGAGCTCCCCGCTGGCAGCGGAGAGTGTAGGCTGTGCCTCCTCCTTGCGGTTGTGCTGAGTGAGCAGCGTGGACATTTATCAGTGGCCTGTGTGCTTTGTCTACATTCCTTTTCTTTTCTTGACTTCATTCGTCTTTGAAACGGTTAAAGCTATTTGCAGTGAGCTGCGATTTTTTTTTTAAGCATCAACAGACCTTCCATATGTTTTTTTTTTTAGATAAGTTGCAAATGAAAGTGCTTTCATTACAAATGAGTGCTTATTTTCTGAATTAAACAGTTATTTTGTTATTCTAAAGCTTTTCTGTGATTTTGGAGGGAAGTTCACAGAATAAATAAAAGTGAAAAAAAAGAATCTAAAAATAATTCATAATCTTCCCACCCCCGAAACAACCAAGAATACTGCTTTGATATATTTCCTCTGAAACTTGCTAATCACTCTGCTTATGCAGTTTGTGCTATTGCATCCATATGATAGATTATACTTTCTTTACCCACTTTCATAAGGAACCTACCCGATAGCATTAAATATTTTTTAAACTGTGCCTTTTAATGTTTGCATGGTCCTCTATCACATGGGATAAATCTTACCCAAGGAATTTGTGTAAGTAATTCTTACTTATACATATTCTGGAATCAGCTGTTCCATGTCTTTGCTTAGACCTGGAATTCCATAGTCAACCCTTCTATCTCCTTCATAATTTTCACTTGTTCTCTGAGACTCACTTCAGGTGTTATTTATTCTGAGAACTTTCCTTAAAACCTTACTAGGCTCAGTGTTTCTCCTCGGTGTACTGGGTGTACTTCAATCTTAAAATTCACCACATTATTTTGAATGCTCTTTTTATGTGTCTGTCTCTCCCCAGAAGCCTGTGCTGTATCTTAGGACAGGTGCTGTGCCTCATTCATTCCCTTTTCCCGAGCTTCAAGTGCACTTATTGTCTGTGTATATCTATTTTCCTGAAATCTCATTTCATCTAGTATATCCTTATATTATATAATACTCTCCACATGGTATCAAAAATATTTTTCCATATCTTATCTGACTTTATATTCTCAGCATCTAGCCCAGAGCCTGATATACTGTTAGTACTCAATTAGTGTTTTCTTAAATTAATGAATGAATTTGTTTTTTATGGAGACTTTGTTTGAAAACTGTAGGTAGAAAGGGATGAATGTAGATAATAATGTTAACATTGAAGATATTATGGAAGAGTTTATTATGTGTGAATGTCTTTGGAAGTCATTATTATCCAGAATACTGCTATTCACTTCTTTTTTAAAAATTGAGCTAAAATAGACATATAACATTGTGTAAATTTAAGGTGTAAAATGTATTGATTTAACTCTAACTGGTGATCATTTAAAAATATTTTGGCCAAGACACTCAAACCACAAATTTATTTTTCAGTTGAAGTATAGTTCCTGTCGGAGAAGGCAATGGCACCCCACTCCAGTACTCTTGCCTGGAAAATCCCATGGGCAGAGGGGCCTGGTAGGCTGCAGTCCATGGGGTCGCTGAGAGTCGGACATGACTGAGCAACTTCACTTTCATCTTTCACTTTCATGCACTGGAGAAGGAAATGGCAACCCACTCCAGTGTTCTTGCCTGGAGAATCCCAGGGACGGGGGAGCTTGCTGGGCTGCCGTCTCCGGGGTCACACAGAGTCGGATATGACTGAAGTAACTTAGCAGCGTAGTTCCTGTATAATGTTATATAAGTTATTATATAAGTTATAGGTATACAGGGTCAGTTCAGTTCAGTCGCTCAGTGGTGTTCGACTCTTTATGGCCCTATGAATTGCAGCATGCCAGACCTCCCTGTCCATCACCAACTCCCGGAGTTCACTCAGACTCATGTCCATTGAGTCAGTGATGCCATCCAGCCATCTCATCCTTTGTCTTCCCCTTCTCCTCCTGCCCCCAATCCCTCCCAGCATCAGAGTCTTTTCCAATGAGTCACCTCTTCGCATGAGGTGGCCAGAGTACTGGAATTTTAGCTTTAGCTAATTCCTTCCAAAGAACACCCAGGACTGATCTCCTTCAGAATGGACTGGTTGGATCTTCTTGCAGTCCAAGGGACTCTCAAGAGTCTTCTCCAACATCACAGTTCAAAAGCATCAATTCTTCTGTGCTCAGCTTTCTTCACAGTCCAACTCTCACATCCATTTTAAAGGTTATATTCCATTTATAGTTATTATATATATTGGCTATATTCCTCATTTTGTAGGGTATATCCCTGTAGTTTATTTTATACCTAATAGTTTGTACATCTTACGTAAATAGTGAGGTATGTTACTAGGATATCTGATGACAATTTTCATCAGAAATTCTGCCTTAAGTATGTCTTGATTGCATCTAAAACAATGTGGAACTCATCTCTGAGTTTAGAAAATCCATTGAATAAAGCTGTATACTTCTAATATTTGCTGGTTATGTAATTTATATTAATATTTAATAATATATTAATATTTAATAATATATATATATTAATATATATTAATATTTAATAATAGGGAAAAACTATATGTTCATAGACCTTTCAACATTTCTTAAGTTTTTCACATTCTTCATCTTTGATTTACTCCTTGATACTGATTCTGTGAAATTGGAAAATTATTATAAAGTCTTATTCTGCAAGTAAAAATAAGAAAGCTCAATATATTTAACTGTACTCCCAATAATTAAATGTCACAGTTGGAACTGAACTAAGCTTGATTCTTGTGTAAGACCAGGGATCAGTAAAATTTTTCTGGTAAGGGTCAGTTAGTAAATATTATAGACTTTGCACATTAAGAAACAAAATCAAGAAATTATGCATGTGCTTAGATAACAAAGAAAAATAATTGCCACAGATGTTTCCACCTATGTAAAAATGTAAAGAGCATTCTTAGCTCATGGGGTCTACAACTTGGATTTGGATTGTAATTATAATTTGGTGATTGCTCCTCTGTCTGTTCTTAAGGCCTGACATTTTTCTCTGTATTAGTTTCTGGGACTGCTGTAACAGACTCCCACATAGTGGGCACCTTAAACAATGGAGATGCGGTGTCATGGTCCTGGAGGGTGGGAGGAGGAAGCGCAGGTGTCTGCAGGTGCCTCCTGCTGAGGCCGGGAGAGGAAGACCTGTTCTTGTCCCTCTCTGATGTGTAGATGGCTGTCTTCTCTTTTTGTCTTCACATTTGCTTACTGTGTGTGTATGTATCCAAATGGCCTCTTCTTATAGTCACATAAAGAGTCATATTGGATTAGTGCCCACCCTAAGGACCTCACTTTAACTTAATCACCTCTGGGAAGACGATACCTTAAAAAGATCCCGTTCTGACATGCTGGGGGTTAGGACTCTGCCATGTGATTTTGGGCTGGGTAAGGATGGTGGCATTCTGTTCAACTGTAACATTCTCCTTCTCTTTGTATGACATCAAACTCGATAACTACCAGGAGGTAAAGTAACAGATATGAGAGTTGTATCTTATTCTTTCTGTCCTTCTAAAGATCAAGCCATAACTTCTCTGTTAGTAAATCTACAGGGTGATAATAGAAAAATAGAACTAAACCAAGAAAATGGAAAGGTGACCTTATAAGACTTTCTGCTTCAACCCTACAAAACACCTGGAAGAAAATGTGTCATCACATCAATCATCTATTTACCATTTTAAGAAACAGGCAGCAATATTTAGAAGAATCAAATTATAAGCAAACTTACTAATTTTCATCACATTTCTAACAGATATTCTTCTGGCTAACATCCTTAACTCTGCGATTCCCTAAAAATATCAAGAATAATATACAAATCATACCCATCTGTGTCCAACAGCAGGCAGCATTGACTCTAAAATAAAACTGTCATTTGAAGTCCCCAGCTGTGAATGTGCCTTGTCCTTAAGAAGTATCATACCTTTTTGTAACTGGAGTTGTCACAGCATGCCGAGCTGAGATGCCATTGAGTCAAACAGCCGGGGCAAGGATGGGTTAGCACAGGGATTCTAAAGAGGTTTTTTTTTTTTTAAAGGCTTAAATGAAAAGACTGTGTGAGATTCTTAGATATAAAAGCTTATATTTGTAGCTTACATGCCTGAAATTGGAAAAATTAGTCCATAGTCATCAATTTTGAAAGAAATGCGCTTTAAAATAGAGCATGGTATTCTGTCTCTTTGAAGTCTTATTAGGCTGCCATTGGATCTGTGCATTATTCTCATGACTAATGACATTTTTATCAGCAAAAAGAGGCAATATACTTTGGTATGTGCAGTTTGATATCCAGCTCTTATTCCTGCTCCATCATCCCAAGTCTGCTTCAATAGGACAGTTGTAATCTTTTACAGTGCCAAGCGCAATTCTCTTTCCTTCTCATCACAGAAAAAAAACTGTTAATTTTTTTTTTTTAGTTTCCCATCTTTAAAACTAAGAAAACAAACATAAGACTTCTTTACTTACCTAGAACATGACTAATATCTGGTATACAGATCATATCTCTAGAATGGAAGCATGCAGAAACATCTTCAAAGAGAACACTGGAGAACTGATTAGGGCTGTCTACTGAATGGAGTTTCCATCACATCTATGCAGCATAATTGATATTTGCTCCCTTTTCCCTGCATATGGCAGTAGAGAAGTGGAAGGGGACTTAACATCGTTTAATTATAGGCGAGATGCCATGCCACGCATCCTGTATTCATAACTGAAGCGCTGTATTCTGCATTTCGCAAATAAGGCAACCAAAGCAGGGAGAGTGAGCGCATTTACCATACCAAGTGCATGTTGCTTATATTTCAGTACCCTATGAACATGGTCCTTCCCCCCTCTCTCACACATGCACACATTCTGTTGACTGCCAAATCTCAAACTATATCCACATGGCTGGGCCTTCTTCACTGATATTCCAGTTTAGAGATTGGATATAGTTAAAATTTTTCCAACTTAAAGTGTCTCTTCCCTAGTAGATACTCATGTGGTGTGGGTTAAAGTATAACAGTACAAAGAACCAGTAGGAAGCAGAAAAGACGAGTGTCACATCCCCCTAGCCAGCAAGCACAGAGGGAGAGCTGGCCTCCTCTCATTTTCTAAAAATCAATAGGAACCCTTTTGTGAAATTAAGTTGTCCGTGTGATATATGGAGTGAGCCTCAAATTAACTTTTAAATGTTTTCTATCTTGCAACATGCTTTTGAAATAAACTTTCACCCACAAAAATGTTCTCTTTGAATTAAAGGCTTAATCGCCACACTTTGAAGAGATGCTTTTCTTAACCTTATGATTCCATTGTTATTGTAATGACAGCAGCTCATTAACACAGTGGGTGTCAGTATTGATTATGACTTTTAGATTTTACTTCTGCCTATTATGGTTTAATTGCTATCTAAAATAGATCATAATTCTTGATTGGCTGTCGCCTTGGAGTTTTTCCAAGATATTGGACTCATGGTAAGAAAATAGTGTTCAAATGGATACTGATGGTCACTAGGAACTCTAAATGTTTTTTCCTTACTGTGATGCTCTGTTTTGAAGAATGCAATAGTATGGGTAGTCTTCAATGCAGAAATAATTATGAAAGTCAAGTGCATACCCCAGGTACGATCAACACCATCTGATTATCTCAAAGTTGTTTGTCTTATGACTTTATTTAGCTGAGCACATGCACAGAATAATAACAAGGCTAATTGAAAGTTTTGTCAACCACAGGCCATTTAGTCATTGTAAATGTGGCCTGGTGCATTTTAGACACTGGATCTGTGTGGCAAGCTAGCAGGTATGAGGAGGAAAGGCAATAAGATACAAGATAGAGAAGCTAGGGTTTGATTTCCCCTCTTAGGAGAAAAATCTCTCAAGCTCTAGAAGTTCTCTTTATTCAGAGGACATTTGAAACATTCACTTATTTACCTTGTTATAGCATCTCATAGCCAATGGCACCCCACTCCAGTACTCTTGCCTGGAAAATCCCATGGACGGAGGAGACTGGTGGGCTGCAGTCCATGGGGTCACTAAGAGTCGGACACTGCTGAGCGACTTTACTTTCACTTTTCACTTTCATGCATTGGAGAAGGAAACGGCAGCCCACTCCAGTGTTCTTGCCTGGAGAATCCCAGGGACGGGGGAGCCCGGTGCACTGCCGTCTATGGGGCTGCATAGAGTCAGACATGACTGAAGCGACTTAGCAGCAGCAGCAGCATCTCATAGACTTCCCAGGTGGTGCTAGGGCTAAAGAGTCCACCTGCCAATAAAAGAGATGCAAGAGACTCAGGTTCAGTCCTGGGCCTGGAAGATCTAAACTATTTAACACTATAATACATTAAGAGAGAGTGAGGTTTATTTTTCAGACTACAGGAATATTCTTTTCTTGAAAGACTCTCTTGGTCAGAGTCAGCAGACACTATCATGCCTTTTATTATCCCTTGTGTGTAGGTGCAAGTAGTGAGCCTGTTTGTTCAGCTTCACGAGGCTCATGGTGGGTCTGGTGCAGACGCAGAGCTCAGCATAGCCAAGGGCCCCAAGGTGGCGAGTGCCAGCCTTCGCAGGCTNCGGTGCACTGCCGTCTATGGGGCTGCATAGAGTCAGACATGACTGAAGCGACTTAGCAGCAGCAGCAGCATCTCATAGACTTCCCAGGTGGTGCTAGGGCTAAAGAGTCCACCTGCCAATAAAAGAGATGCAAGAGACTCAGGTTCAGTCCTGGGCCTGGAAGATCTAAACTATTTAACACTATAATACATTAAGAGAGAGTGAGGTTTATTTTTCAGACTACAGGAATATTCTTTTCTTGAAAGACTCTCTTGGTCAGAGTCAGCAGACACTATCATGCCTTTTATTATCCCTTGTGTGTAGGTGCAAGTAGTGAGCCTGTTTGTTCAGCTTCACGAGGCTCATGGTGGGTCTGGTGCAGACGCAGAGCTCAGCATAGCCAAGGGCCCCAAGGTGGCGAGTGCCAGCCTTCGCAGGCTGTGAGTGGCAGGAACTGCATGGGGGAAGCGCTCTCCGTCCTCGCTGCTCCTCTCATCTGCATCAGCTGTCTGTCTTGCTGACAGGCTCTTGCTCACTGTCAACAATCATTTCCTCTCCTTGTCTCTTGCTTCTGTGTCTGTTAAAACCCTGGCATAGACCTTTTTATACACCTGGGAAATCTAACAGGGCCCATCCTGAAGTGGGCGAGAGGCTTGTCTGAGAAACTAAACCCACCATGTTCATTCAGAGTGGAAACGATCATCTTTCTTCCAGTCCCCAGAGAAGGGCTGCCCATCACCCTCACAGGGCCGGGCGTCCTGAGTGTCGAGCCCTCTACATTCACGGGCTCCATGTTTCTGTAACCTGTGCTGTGTGTTTCAGCTTCTGACCACACCACAAAGATACTTTTTCATTTTAAAATACAAAAAGTCCCTAAAGACAAGAATGTTAACTCACTATTTCCCTGAGTATTCTTTAATTTGTCTCATTCCCTGGCACAGGCACATTTTCCAATATAAGCATACAAGCTGATGAATTATTCTTGCCTTCATTGTTTTGTCAGATTAATGATGTTTTGAAAATATCTTTGCAAAAGGTTCCAAGGAAAACATGGTCTTTTAGGTTAGTTAACTTTTTTCTGCTAAAATTTAACTTGAGGGCAACAAGTTATATGTTGAACACTTTGGTATTTTGTTTTAGACATTCTCTATGTGGTTTCTGTTCGTCTGTTATTAAACAAAAGCATGTGTGATGCCGTTCTCCTACTGTTAACATTTATATAGAAGAAGTTTGATTTACAAACTGTGTTGTTACATGCATCAGACTTTTCAAGACATCCATTTAATGTGATAATTATACGTTGCTCTCTCATATCTATACCCGCAAAGCTATAGAGTTTGGTAAATCCTCCTTTTCCAAATTCCATCTTCCACACCTTCAGATATTAGAAGCCTTTTCACCACACTTCTTATAAGTTAAAACCATCTTCAGCTAAGTTGCCTCTAACAGTATTCTCGTCCTGAGTCGCACCCTTCATCTGTTTTTCCCAGTCAACCAGCTCCGACCTGCAGGCTTCTGATTCCTGGCACTTCACCCACAGACCTCCTGCAGCTGCGCCCAGATGCAGCTGGTCTGGCATCCTGCCTCTAACCACTGCCCCGTCTCTTCCGACAATATCTGGTTTTGAAGCTCCTCCCTGGCATCAATCTAGACTCCCTGCTACCCGTTCTTGGTGGTGTCATTCCAAGAACTTTAGGCTCCTCTCCCTCAGTTACTCAAGATGGTAACTCAGAGTTTGTCACTTCCTCTCATAACTCCTGTCATAACCCATTATGGTATCAGTATTTACACACACTTCCCCAGAGCCTACCTTCTCAGGACCTTGACACCATCCCTTGCAATGATCTTGCCTTCTATTCTATCTTAAACCGTGTGCTCCCACCATCACATCCTAGAACTTGTTAATAAGAGCTTCTGCCCTCCCCATTGGAACAATTTTGAATATTATGATAATAGTTATTCTAATTCTTTCAGTTTACTCTTTTTATTGTCCCTGCCCCAAGAATAATATAATTCTGCTGTGTGTGCATGCCTGGTTAAGCCTGTCTGACTCTTTGCAATGCTATGAACTGTAGCCTGACAGGCTCCTCTATCCATGGGATTTTCCAGGCAAAAATATTGGAGTGAGTTTTCATTTCATCCTCCAGGGGTTCTGCCCAAATATAGGGATCAAACCCATGTCTTCTACATTGCAGGTAGAGTCTTTACCCCTTGAGTCATCAGAGAAGCCACATAATTCTACCAAGACTTTTTATTCCTTAATTTCAAACTTGACAAAATACTATACTTTCATTGTGTCCTCATAGTCTCCTTATGCAAGTTAGATTCCATGATCGCTAAAAAAAAAACCCAAAAGCCCTTTATTGGCTATAGAAATCCCCTCTATCCCACTCTTCCCTTTGCTTACTTGACTAACAAAGCTTTAATCTGTAATTGAATCCAACATTTCATCTACTGCCCAGCTGAATCTGTCCAGGTCAATGTGGCCATAAAATTTCAAAAATCCTGCAGACTGATTTGTGACTACTAATCTCAGGTGGACTCCTGCTTTGCCCCCAAATCCTACATCCCCTTATTCACTCATCCTTCCATTTTCTTAACAGATAATCCACACCTCTTCTTTCTCATATGCTTCTGATCTCCTCTTCCCATTCTCGTTCCCAGTTAGCATGCTTACCGCTTCCCTGAGAAAATGGAAGCAACTCAAATAGAGCTCTCACCACCCTAGATCGCTTCTTACAACTCACTTTATATCTTCTATTACTCTATTGGAACTCTCTAGCTTCTAATACAAGACTGAACACTCCAGTTAAGTACTGGATCCCATCCACTATCTCCTGATCAAATGTTTAGCTTCATTACTTCTAAGCTGCCCACATCATCAGCTTTTTCTGTTTGTTCCCACTAGGTTATTCCTATCAGCACACACACACGTTGACCTTTCTCTCTCGCTGTAAATAAATATGACAAAAACCCCTTAGCAAAGTCCATATTGCCCTTGAGCCACTTCCCTCTTTCTCTGCTTTTCTTTACACCAAAACCCTTGAAAAGTTTTTTTAAAATTCTCTTGCTGTCTCCATTTCCTCTCTTCCTATTGTCTCTAGACTCTACACTTCCAAATCTTTTCTTCCTCAGGTAATGAATGACTTTCTTATTAGGGTTAGCAGTGACTTTCATTGATGTCAAATACATGTTGCTAAATTTAGTAGTCATTTCTCATTCCTCTCTGACTTGACCCGTCAGCACAACTTGATAAATGGATTACTTAGTCTTCTGTGAGACGTTTCCTTGCCCTTGGAGAATCATTTGTATTTGAATAGTGAGATGCTCAAAGTGAGATGTTCAGATTTCACTTGAGGAAGAGTCCTCTTGATAGAAACTAGAGAAAAAGGCATAAGGACTTGCAGTTACCAAAGGAACAGTAATGATCAACATAATTTGGATAGTGGTGGCATAAAAGTAAAAAGGATGGACTATACATTACAAATGTAGAACTAATAGAAATTGCAATGGATTTGATGTCAAAGTGACAGTAAAACAAAAATGTGTATTTGGAGTTACAAGAAATATCAATGGTTTATAATAACAAGTATTTATTCCTTGTTTACAAAACATGCCACAATTGTGACTTGCCTGATGTTGCTTAGCTTTCCTTTGTTTTCTCGTTCCTAGACCCAGGCTGAAGGGGCAGCCCCTGTTTGGGTATTGTAAGAGAGGAAGAAGCAGAAAGTCAGCAGAAGAGTGCAGTGCTCCTTAAAGAATGTGGCATGTGTCATATTTGCTGATAGCCCTTTTACCAAAACATATCACCAGAGCAAGGTCAAAGTCAGTGAGTTAGACATGGATAAGCCACGAAAAAAGATAAGAGTAGGGTATTTGTGAACAGTAATACCATTTTCTATAGGGTTAACTCAAACTACTAGCTTCTGTCCTCTTAAGTGATTGTGAAAAGGGTAGGCAGAGATAGAAAATTGAGTAGAAAGGATAAATTTGAGAAGGAAGAAGATGAATTCAGTAAGAAACATATTTTGTGTAGGCTGAACCTCCAGGAGCAGATGTCAGACAGGCAGATTGAAGTGGAAAACTGCACTTAGGGAAAAGTTCAGGGCTGGCGATTCGGAATAGAGCCAAGAACAGATCATTTGGAAACACCTACATTTTGGCAAAAAGAAATAAAGGATTTAACTCTGAGAAACAGAGTAGCTGGTTCCCAAATTACAAAAATCCAGCTCAAAGTAAGATGCACCCTGATAGAAGTGTGGATTGGTGATCCACTATTAAATCACCTAGACTTACTCAGCAAGTGGGTTCTGAGTTTTGTGATTTATCAGAGAGACAGCATGACACAGAAATTAAAACATAAGCTCAGGACTCCAAGATAGGTGTTTAACTTACCACTCAGCCATTCTGTAACACTTTCAGTTTGGGCAAGTTATTTAAACCTGTTTCCTTTTCTGCAAAATAGAAATAATAACACTTACCTTACAGGATTGTGGAAAAGTTTAAATGAGATTTTTTTGTAAAATGCTTAGACATTTCCTGGCTTGTTTTAAATATTAAACTTAATGCTTTAACTAAATAACAAAAATGAAACATTAACTCTGGTTTTATTTGCCTTTGCTTTTCTTAAAGTTGGTTCTTGAAACATGAGTTGTTTTTTTTAATTTTCTGTGTTAAATTTTCTTTTGGCAATGAATAAAAATGCCTGGAATGTGTATTATTAGCGAATTATGTGAAAAATGCAAATAAGATTAAATCCAATTGTAATGTGTACACAGCATTTTGATTAATAACTATAATTTATAGATTCATTGTGCCCAAATGCTCACCTCATGCCCCTTGCAAGAGTATGGCTGTGTAACATGTACATCTATTGCTACCAATATTTTTATCACACTGACATTATGAGAGGCTGTTTGCTTGATATTGATATATTTACCTTCAGCTTCTTAAGTTTTTATGCTTAATAAGAAGTCATATAGTAATGAGAAACATTTGAAGGAATGAAACATTGCTGAAGGACTATTTATTCCATGTAGCTTGAAGAATTACTTGAAGCAACTCTTGACAGCGGGCTAGAGTTAAAAACTTGGAATGATACACCTATTTTAGTGTCAGAATTTCTATAGCCCACTGGAGGCCCACGCTATCCTTATGTTCCATTCTGCACTATCACTTCTTTCCACTGAGATACCATTTCCATTGAGGTATATCTCTGTGTTGGGGTTATTGTGGCTTCACTGTCCATCTTTTATTCTATTAAAAAAAAATACTCTTCAGTGAAGAAGATTCCCTTTATGATGCCAACACTTTTTCCCTGTTTTTTGAATTAAGTGCCTATGAAGTCTTAGCCGTTGTCAGTAAAACAGTGTGTATTCTAATGCCTGTAGCCCATATTGCTCATTTATACTATCTTGTGGTTTTCCTGTGAAATGGCTTTTGGTGTTTATTTTTTTAAACATCACTAGCCAGTTGTTAGCCTGCAGCACTAATTAAAACCCAGACTCCCATATGAGGCTTACAGATGTTGCAGAATTGAAGGAAATTAGCTTGGATGCAATCTCAAAAACAACAGAATGATCTCTGTTTGTTTCCAAGGCAAACCATTCAATATCACACTAATTCAAGTCTATGCCCCAACCAGTAATGCTGAAGAAGCTGAAGCTGAACATTTCTATGAAGACCTACAAGACTTTTTAGAACTAACACCCAACAAANCTGGCATGCTGCGATTCATGGGGTCGCAAAGAGTAGGACATGACTGAGTGACTGAACTGAACTGAATTGAGCTTCAGGTCTGGCAGTGATTTTCTAAAAATGGTTCTGTTGATCTCACTGAAATCGAGGATTTCTTTGCTAAGCTGCCAAAATATATACATTTTCTATGAGAGCTGATTTTGTAACAGACATTGACATGTATGATCTAATTCTAGAAATCAAACTTTTAACTAAAAATCAACAAGCTCGGGGCAGATTAAAGGTTATATTGGTATCCATATGTGTATTTTGTCCTGTGTTAGGCAGATGAGTTTGGAAGTTGTTACATTCAGAAGGAGTCCAAAAGCATCCATGTATTATCACTGTATCCTCCCTACCCTCCCATGCCTAGTTGCAAGGCACATTCAAGAAATGGATGTTTAGAAGATGAGGTTGTGACGTAGGTGACCTGCATGGGATTTGTTCCACAGTTTTATGCAGTTATGTTGTTTAAATTTTTTTAAAAATTTAATTGACAGCCTTATTGTACTGTGCATAGTCACTCAGTCATGTCTGACTCTTTGTGACCCCATGTACTGTGGCCCACCAGGATCCTCTGTCCATGGGGATTCTCCAGGCAAGAATATTGGAGTGGATTGCCAAGCTCTCCTCCAGGATATCTTCCCAGCCCCGGGATCAAACCCAGGTCCTGCATTGTAGGCGGATTCTTTACCATCTGAGCCACCAGGGAATACTAGAATGGGTAGCCTATCCCTTCTCCAGGGGAACTTCCTAACGCAGGAATGAAACTAGGGTCTTCTGCGTTGCAGGCAGCAGTACTAAAAAGCAGAGACATTACTTTGCTGACAAAGATCCATATGGTCAAAGCTATGGCTTTTCCAGTATTCATGTATGGATGTGAGAGTTGGACTATAAAGAAAGCTGAGTGCTTAAGGATTGATGNAACTTCCTAACGCAGGAATGAAACTAGGGTCTTCTGCGTTGCAGGCAGCAGTACTAAAAAGCAGAGACATTACTTTGCTGACAAAGATCCATATGGTCAAAGCTATGGCTTTTCCAGTATTCATGTATGGATGTGAGAGTTGGACTATAAAGAAAGCTGAGTGCTTAAGGATTGATGCTTTTGAACTGTGGTGTTGGAGGAGACTCTTGAGAGTCCTTTGGACTGCAAGGAGATCCAACCAGTCAATCCTAAAGGAAATCAGTCCTGAATATTGATTGGAAGGACTGATGCTGAAGTTGAAGCTCCAATACTTTGGCCACCTGATGCGAAGAATTGACTCATTGGAGAAGACTTTGAAACTGGAAAAGATTGAAGGCAGGAGGGGAAGGGGATGACAGAGGATAAGTTGTTTGGATGGCATCACTGACTCGATGGACATGAGTTTGAGCAACCTTCAGGAGCTGGTGATGGACACACAAGCCTGGCGTGCTGCAGTTCGTGGGGTCGCAAAGAGTAAGACACGACTGAGAGACTGAACTGAACTGAACTTCTGCATTGCAGGCAGATTCTCTACCAGCTGACCTCCCAGGAAGCCCTAATAGTGGGTAGTAATGTAATATAGAGTTGTCGTGTAGATTTATAAAGTATAAGGTCTCACCTTCTTGTCTGCTTCTAGAAATAATAGTTTATAAAATGCAACCTCTGAAATGAATTGACCTCTTTTTACTATTTTCCCTGTATATTATTCAAAGAGTATTTTAGAATTAAAATGGCCAGCTACTTAATTTTATAGTCTTACAGAGACTTTCTGTTGAATTAAGGATTTATTTACTTGCCCTAGTTTTGTAGATGAACTCTTAATAGAAAATTAATTTGAATATTCACTTATAAATCAATATGATTAATATAAACTATCATCTTTTTATTGCAAAAGTGACATAACATCATAGACAGCTTTTGCTAAATAGAAAAAAAAAATTTTCCTACCTCTTGTCTAAGCACAACTAGTGTTGCCATTTTCTCTTCCAATCTTTTTTCATATGCATATTTGAATATTATATGATAATATATGTTTCATTCAATTTTACATGCTACTGATTCATTTGCCCTTATGATGATAGTTATAATTGATCTTTATTGTCACAGCTATATAATTCATGTTATATATAAAACATATTAAAATCAAATAGTTGTTCTGAAATGCATACGAAGACAAATAAATCCAGAGGTAGCATATTATAAGCAAAATGTAACAGGATAAAATATAAAATTCATTCAACATTGTGTTTTCTTTCCAAATACCTTTCCAAGAAAACATAAAATACTATTGTTATAGAATTTGTAAATGGATTATCACTGCAACAATTATATCTAAACTAGGCAAACAAAAGGAGAAGACCCAATGATTAAATTAGCTTGGCAACTTTTACTTCTCACTGCTTTGTTGAAACGCAGTCACATAAATTTACAAGAAGTGTTAAGGACGTCCTCTCTAGAGGAGAAGATAAAAAGTTCTTCGTCCCTCTTCTTTCTCTTTTTGTTCTCCTGTCAAGAGAAAAAACTTAGAAAAGCAACTAAAATAAATACTCTTACCCAGATCTCTGCTTAAATGCTACTTCCCTTGTAGTATTGCAATCCTGTAGGTCTTGTTGTCTTAGGCAGCAACTGCTTGCTTTTACAGGGGTCCCCAGAGACTTTGAAGATGGGATTGCTCACCCAGAATCAAGAGCATGAGCAGGAAGATGGCTGTATGTTCTATATCACTGCAGAATTAATTTAAGACTGCAGGCTGTAGTACAAAGATGGGAGCCAAAAAAAGAAAAGAAATTACATCACAAACCTCTCAAATCCTTTACTGGCATTTAAATCAGGTGTTTTAGATTTTGAGAGTATTAAGGATTCTATTCTTCATGTATTTTGAAATCAGTATGAGAGACATGATTGTGTATTGCACTCTCTGAAAACATGGCAGATCTGGCCATTTAAATCTGTGATTTAGTCAACCAACTTACTTTCTCCCACCACCACTTCCTCTCCCCTCCCCACCCCCAAAACACCTTGTGGAATTCACCTATGTATAAACTTATATTTGTTTTCTCTGTGGCTTAATTCAAGTGGAGAGATCAAGCCAATGCAGGGGAAACAAATGAGAAAGACAAATGCATGAGAGGAGGCCATAATTGTTAATAAAATATTGAAATAAACATGTTAACATACCTAACAAACTCCATTTTATTTCACATAGTAAAAGAACCAAGGCATTTGCCTTGGCTAATTAGGTAGATACCCTGGTTTTTCTGATTTGTTAAAAAGTAAGCTATAAATCTCCAGAGTGGTTTTCCAAAGGTTTCCTTTTTCTAATTTCCTTCCCTCTTTTTTTTTTTTTTTGCTGTGCTTAGTCGCTCTGTCATGTCCAACTCTTTGTGACCCCATGGACTGTAGCCCGCCAGGCGCCATGGAAATTCTCCAGGCAAGAATACTGGAGTAGATTGCCATGCCCTCCTCCAGGGGATCTTCCCAACCCAGGGATCCAACCCAGGTCTCCCACAATCACAAAGAATTCTTTGCAATCCCAAAGAATTGCAGGCAGATTCTTTACCATCTGAGCCACCAGGGAAGCCCTCCCTCATTTTTAAGATGAGATAAACTTCATTTCAGTTGTTTTATTAGCTTGGATAATGGCATGTAGGTTTAACGTTATAAATGACTTTTGAAATGTTCATCCTGTTTGAATGCACAGCTTAGTGATGGGATCAAGAGTGGAAATTAGGACTTGAGGTTATGATGAGAGAGCCTCTGTTTTATGGGAAGTTGGTTCCCTTATGCCTTCTTACCATATGCAAGTTGGTACTTGTGGCCACCAGTATATATCTATCCTACTTGCTAACCTTTCCTTATTCTTCCACTATATCTAACTCATCGAGTAAGAAATAATTTCAGATCCCAGATGCTTCTGTGTGTCTATGTACCCCCACCTTCCATTCTTCAGCATTGACCTTGGTTTCCTGCCTGGCTGGTCCCTTCAGTCCTTTTGTGCCGTCGCTCTATCTTCTACATCTTCTGATTCAAAGTGACCTCTCTCTCAAACTCTAGCTTAAACTTTCTTCTGCTCTGTTTGACTTTTATGATTTTCTTTGCTTATTTTATGAATTTAACTCTGTCATCTTTTTGCAGAATTAATATTGTATGTCGCTATCATCCTCTTCATCAAATGATGACAACCATACTTTGTATTCAGGTGAACCCACAAATACTTTTAAAATTGAACTAAATTGCAGATATTCCTATGTCCGTGCTTCTTTGGTTCCAGTACTGCAAATAAATGTATAAGCTATGGAAAATTCAAAAGTGTCAAGAAATTTATCCAAGATTCTAATTTCAGCTTGTCTGAATTTAGAGCCTCTTCTACTAACGTTACCCACATTGCCTGAAGATGCCTGTTAGATCTCACCATAGGAATTGTGCTTTAAGTGATTCTAAACAGTTAGATAATAGAAAGTATATGATGAGTGAGCTTTTTGGAATATTTTCCCACTGATCATGGCACCATTGACATTAAATAGAGCTTTGTTGTCGGTATATTGTGAACTTTATTACCGAGGAACCGTGGACAGTGCTTTTATAGGTTCTTAAATTTACCATGACATGTATTTTAAAATCCTCTCTAATTCTCTTTCACAAAAACTGCTGTGGTTGACACCACATACAACAGTCTTTATGATCTATCTTTAAAGTGATAAACAGGATTCTATAATAGTTGCTCTCATATTTCTAAAATCCATTGATATCTAAAATAAAACTTAAAAAGATGAGAAAAAAATCCCTCTTCATGGGATCCATCCTTTTGCTTCCAAACTCTAACAATAAAAGTAAAAGGTGAATGGTATCTTGCAAAGTGTCAGAGCTAATCCTGTGCTTTGTGTGGACATGGACCTGTGTGTATGTGTCAGTGTGAACACATCCAAAGACATACAGCTTTAGCTTTTACTCAAGTAGCTAGAGTATTGTAAAATGACAATAAAATCGAAAAAATGTACAGCTGGTAATTTAAAATGCCTTTTTGAAATACTGCAGATTAATAACCTAGCTAATTAAGGAGATCCTCCTTAAGATATGTGCCTGAAATGTTAGAGATCATAGAAATACCTACTGATTCTTACTGATGTTTTGACATTTAAAAGTTCTTTTGGAGATGTAACATTTAATAATAACCTTAGTTTTGTAAACAAAGATGATTTCAGAAGAGGATTCTGATGAGTTCTTTGGAGGTGCATTATTGACCCTTTTTTGCTAAAATACATTGTTCTTTGATTAATATTAACAATTTTTAGATTGTTGAAAATTAGTAATTCAGGAAATGATCCTTAGTCAGCAGGTTCAACAGTTTACAGACTTTATTCAAAATAAATGTTAAGTGGAAGCAGTGTTTTAATCAAGGACCAGCAGGTAATTCATCTATTCATTGGCAACAATTATTTTTGTTCCTTCTTTTATTCCTTTTTGAGTTTCATTTTAAAGCTGGGACAAAATATTGAAAATTACTTCATGCTCAGTCCATCTCAAAATAGCACTCGCTCTAAGTTAAAGAGCAGTTATAAGAGCAAGAAAGAAAATAGTAATTTTAATTTAATTTTTTTGATATTTTTGGCCTACAACATTTATTCATGATTATCCTAGCAAATATCCAAACGTAATATATACAAAACAGTGGGAATACAACAATGCAGGGTACAGATTCCATGTAACTTAGATTCTTGCAGAATTTCTTGATTTAGTGGAAAGTTCACATTCAAGTTCAAGGTTATTTTAAGTAACATTTCAAATCAGTACTTGTGTAAATTGGGAGTCGAGGAGACAAGGAGAGGTCAGCCCCATGTGAAATACTTGGCTTATATTGATAGGATATTATAATGTATAAAATAAACACATCTGTAATGATGTGTTCACACTTGATATAGTGTTATTTTTTGAATGCCATGAAAAAGATTCATTTTATTTGAAAGTATTTATTATTTTCCCAGCTGTTTCATCAGTATTCACTTGGGCCTTAACCAAAATTCTAAGGCTAATTCCATACTAAGGAGACACAGACATTTGTATCTCTCTATTTCATAAAAGTGAAAGTGAATTCACTTAGTCGTGTCCGACTCTTTGCTACCCCATGGACTGTAGCCTACCAGACTCCTCTGTCCATGGGATTTTCCAGGCAATAGTACTGGAGTGGATTGCCACTTCCTTCTCCAGGGGATCTTCCCGATCCAAGGATCGAACCCAGGTCTCCCACATTGTAGACAGACGCTTTACCGTCTGAGCCACCAGGGAAGTCTGGGCAGAGTAAGGTAGGTATTCTGCTTTCATACAGTGATTAAGTTACTCGGTTGGTTGATCAAATCACCCATAGAAACTTGCCAAGTCATATCTGCTTCCTGAAATAATTCCCATTTGGTCAAGCCCTAGGAGGCTGGATTTTGTCTCTTTCATTTTCATGAGTTAGCAACTAGTAAATCCTTGAAGAATGAATGAATAAATGAAAATAAAAATTATTCACTAAACAATAAATATAATTCATTGGTAACATTTTCAAGTTTCTGTGGCCAAATCTGTGACTGCCTGTTGTGGCAACAAATTCAGGGGTAGATTTTACATAATGCTTCCGTAGTTTTCTTCGTTGACTAAAAACAAGCTGAAATAAATGTCCTCAATTACAGATATTTACCCATCTGTATTTTTCTGCATCCTCTGCTTATTGAAGACACAATCTAATTTTCATTCATTATTTTATAACAGCAAGTAGTGTGGAGCCTGGAATTTAGAAGGTGCTCAATAAATCAAGAATGGAATAAAAGAAGAGAGGAGGCATTTTAAGCTTTGATTTGGAAATTGAAAGTTTCCTTAAATCTCTTGGTATATGAAGTTGTGGTGGAGTAGATGCAAGAAATCTAAATACTGTTTAGAAATAAAGCACACATCACTGAAGTATAAAGATCTGCAGACCACTGGAAGAGCTGTAGGGACAAGACACCATAAGCTCTCGGTGTCAGTTTGGCAAAGCACGGGGACTCTGGGGATTAACAGAAACGAAACAGAATACAGTGGCACATTAAACTGTAAAACAGACAAACTTCATATTTCCCAGTGAATGTTATTTCCTACCCCAAACCATCTTTCCTTTTACATTAGAAGATATATAGATATATTTATTCCAGAGCATATTCAAATGGTTGTTTACCAACATGTCTTAAAACATAATTTTATTACTATTTATATTTTTAAAGTTAGATTGTAAAGTACCAATTTGAATGCAATTGGAGGATTAGACTTTCACCCTGTGTCCATTTATTTGAGTTTACCTACAAACACTGTGAAGCTGATTGTAAAGCCAGGTGGGAGATTCCTTCTAACATGCAGTTATGAAGTCGACTTGTTCTTTATCCCAAAAGCAATCTAGAAAATACAACTTTCAAATGCCCGAGGTATAGTATTATGTTCAGTTTGTTAAATTATGGGCTGTTTATTTATTTTTTTTTAATGATTTTGTTTATTTTTTATTTTTGCTGTTCTGGGTTTTCGTTGCTGCACGGGCTTGTCCCTGTAGACAGCAGGGCCTGTTCTCTAGTTGTGGTGTGTGGACGTCTTGTGGAGGTGTCTTCTTTTGTTGCCAAGCACAGGTTCTGGGGCATCAGTAGTTGCAGAATGTAGGCCCAGTAGTTGCGACTCTGGTCTCTAGGGCACAGGCTCAGTAGTTGTGCCACGTGGGCTTCGTTGCTCTGTGACATGTAGGATCTTCCCAGATCACAGGTAGAACTGTGTCTCCTGCACTGACAGGCAGATTGTTTACCACCGAGCCACCAGGGAAGCCCTGGCTTGTTTCTATTCAATGAAAATGATTCAATGGAAGTAATGATATAACATTTTAATGAGAAGAATATAATTCCCCAAATCAAAAGCTATACCTGATAAATTATTAACAGTAACTGAAATGATTGCAGATTATATACATATTTAAACGTGGAGGATGACATTAATCCTGCCACATCATTATGAACATCATAGATTGTTTGATCTTTTAAGGTCATAATTATAATACTTTGTAGCTATACAATTATAAATATGTTCTATTATAGTTATTATTGGAAAAAACTCTCAAGAATATACTGAATAATAAAATTAGTTATAAATAAGAAGCATATAACTTCTATTTATATTGTCTTACGTGTGAAAGATATTTTAAAATATTTCTTTATATGATAGATATAAGTGCTATTCTTCCCAGATGGCGCTGGTTGTAAAGAACCGGCCTGCCAGTGCAGGAGACGTAGAAGACACTGGTTTGATCCCTGGATCAGGAAGGTCCCCTGGAGGAGGGCATGGCAGCCCATTCCAGTATTGTTCCATGGAGAATCCCTCGGAGAGAGGAGCCTGGCAGGCTACAGTCCATAGGGTCACACAGAGTCGTACACAACTGAAGCAACTTAGCATGCATGACGCACACACATACGATGTGTTTATTCATACAAAAGTTCCAGAGGGCTTTGCAAGTTAGATAGGCTCCACAAGAAGGAATTCCAATGACTGAAACTGACTTCTGTACACTTCCTCAGTCATCTCAAACTCAAGGGTTAAAGAAAGTGTATGTTACTAAAGAAAGTATACATTACCATATGTAAAATAGAGAGCCAATGGGAATTTGCTGTATGGCTCAGGAAACTCAAACAGGGGCTCTGTATCAACCTAGAGGGGTGGGATGGGAGGAACATGGGAGGGAGGTTCAAAAGGGAGGAGATATATGTATACCTATGGCTGATTCATGTTGACATGAAACATGATTCATGTTTGACAGAAAACAGCAAAATTCTGTAAAGCAACTATCCTTCAGTAAAAAATAAATCAATTTAAAATAGGGAACGTGTAAGGGTAAAGGGAGAAAGAACATGAGCATATATGTTTATAGACACAGTGGAAGAGTTCCTGGAGTTCTTATTTCACCCACTCCACTAGAAGAGCCCAGACTCCAGAGTGGGCACAGATGGGGAGAGTTCTGTTTGTGGTCCCCTTAGTCTCCTTTCCACTTGTCCTTTAGAGAGTGAGACACACAATGACTCTAGCATTGGAGACATGTTTCTTTCATATGTATATTGGGATAAAGTGAAGAAATTGCAGTATGTTTTAATAAGACCACCTAGGGAGGAACTAGTGATAAAGAAAGGAAGATCAGTGGAAACACTTTGGCTTAGGAATGTCAAAATCTGCCTCGTTACCTTACATGAGTTCTTACTGGACTCTACCCAGTGTTTTATGTATTTACACTTGAATTTTAATGTGTTAACATTAACCAACTTACTGCATTTTATTTTTCAGAGATTTTGTCTAAAAGACAAGCAGAGATTGGGTGATTATAATATTTTAGCTTTCTGAGAATGAAATCTACCAATCTTATATAACCTATTGTTAATGTAACCTATGGTATTTGTACATGTTACAAAATTCATTGTATATGTAATCAGAAACTCTGTCTAAACAGATCACATGCCAAGGAAAAACATAGATAAGTAGAATAAATAATATCAAATTTGATGAGAAAAGTGCTATAATGAGTATAAATATTTGAATTGGATATACACAGTATACACAGGAGGGTTATTTAAGAGCCTCAGGTGTTTGAGAAGTTTTTTGAGAAGGAACTAAAGCTGTATAACAGCCTGGGGGAAATGATGTACATAAAAACATTTTTTGTATGTATAAAATTTTATATTTAAATGTACATATAAAAATACAGTAAGGAATGTATGAACTTATGAAATTGAGAGAACACTTAAAAAAGGACAAGATAGCACCACATGATTATAGGTAGGGAAGCCATGGAAAAATAGGTTAAGACAGTAAGAATAGACTTGGAAGAGTCTTTGTACTCTGCGGAGTTCTTGGTAATGTGTTCTGGCTTTTTGGAGGATCCATTGGCTCAGACAGACTTCCCTAGTGGCTCAGACGATAAAGCGTCTGCCTGCAGTGCTGGAGACCTGGGTTCGATCCCTGGGTCAGGAAGATCCCCTGGAGAAGGAAATGGCAATCCACTCCAGCAGTCTTGCCTGGAAAATCCCATGGATGGAGGAGCCTGATAGGCTACAGTCCATGGGTTCGCAAAGAGTCGAACACGACTGAGCGACTTCACTATTGGCTCAGACCAGAGGAAGAGACGACCGTTAGGAGATAGCAGTACTAGTTTGCTGGGAAGTAGTGAGGTCATTTAAGCCAGTGGCAATGGGGACGAAGAGATGCAAATAGAGGAAATATAGAGCAAATTGAGCTTGTTGACCAGGTGGATTTAGGTTGTGCAGGAGAGAGAAATCTAGGTTTTTGTCTTGGGCGAGTGTTTCCATGATAGTACTCAGGATGACCATATATGATCATACAGGTTGCATGCTATTCAAAGAGGCACAGCTGAGTGACTGTGGAGCTGAACTCTAGATGACATTTTGCTTTCAAAGACGTGCTCCCATGGAACTGTAGAAGATACTTACTACTTAGGCTATTGATAGCCCTAGAAGCAACTCAGATGAAATATAGAAAATGCAGTATATTTGGTTTAAACACTACTGAAAAAATTCATTTGCTGATTCTAGCATTTTAGCTCACATCAACCTGGGAAGAGTCTTCCATATATCTGTTATATGCCTGAAGCTAAGACAAGACAGTATTAAATCTACTGTGTGGAAAACAGAAATATACTTCTTGTAATCAGTCCCATGACTCAGCACTACAGAGGATACACCCCAACCAATTATCTCATTTCCTCTAAGCTTATAGTATAAAACCTAGTGCTCCTCTCTTGAGAGGGCCAAAGAATGACATTATAACCTGCATCCCAAACCAGCTGGAAAGGAGGTGCTTTTCTCATCTTTTCTCCAAATCTTTACATCATTCTGTCAGACCCTTCTGTTTACCCTCACCAATCCTAAGAAATTGATTTCTGCTTGAGTGATATAAATGCTCTCTGTTTGAAGCAAGAGACTGACCCATGTCTCAAAATATTTTTTGTTACTGAGCATTGCATTTTTTTTTCCTCCTGCTTATGTTCTGAGCCTTTTCAACCCCTGTAAATCCACTAGCTCTCAACTGTACAAGGACTCAATGACCTCTCTCTTGCTTGTTTGTGTTCTGCCCTGTCTCTTTCTTGTTGGGTGTGCCCTGACTCCACTTTGCCTGTCTGAGGTGAGAGATGGTCTGTTTACCAACCACTGCCTCATCTTTGAAAGTGTCATCTTTTCTGAATCATCTGTTCATGCTGGGTGGGACCCAAGATGAATCTGGTCAGATATTATGATCCAGGTTTAGCAATAGACATCTGTGGATGAAATCTTCCTCTGGAAGAAAACAGAAATCAAGCAGAATTTTTTAAGCCATGCTCAGAGACACAGAGACTGGGGTGTGGAAAGTGCGAGAGTAGTTTGGAAGCAGCTGGCAACATTTCATATGTATGTAGTTCAGGCAAAGCATCAGCCGTGAGTTGGTGCTTGGGAAGTCTCAGGAGACTCAGACACCTGGCCAGGTTCATTCTTGCTTTTAAGGTTTAGTCCTTTCCCTGTGAAGGCAATTCAAGTGTCATTCTTGCATTTTTTTTTCCTCTTCTATATCCATACATGCGATACAAGGAAACAGCAGTTGACTGTTTGTGGTGGGAGATATAAATGGCCGCTTTGAAAGTGTGCCAGCCAGGATCTGCTGCAAGTTTTCATTGTTACTGCTGCCATCTGTTGTTCTTCAGTGCTGGGATGTGAATTTCCTGGCAGACATCTCCCTAATTCTGAGCTATCTTTGACTTCCTCCTGGAGATATTCACTCTCTGGAGTAGCTTGTGAGGGGATGTTCTTTACCAAGGCAGCTTTGAGAATGTTTTAAGATAGAAGAATCTGGAGTGTTTTTATATGACCTATTTTATATTATTTCGGAGCAAAAATATTTCTTCATTGCTAATAATATTTCTCTCTTAAAATAAAAATACTTTATTGAGGTCTTGTTACTTTAATGCATGCTATTTCAAGTAAGATAACACAGAACAGATTTCCATCTTCAACCTTGTTTTGTGGATAGATCTGTAGATAAGTTGTCGGGTTTTATCTAAGTTCTTTTATTTCTGCATAACGTTTCTCTTCGCTCAACCTTGAAATTATAGTAATTTGAGAACTTCTATTCTTCTGAAAGATAGAGCTAATGCTAAAAGTATTTCGAGTGGGAAAGGAGGCTTTTGAGAGAGCAGACAATTTAGCTGATGATTGCTGTCCTGTGCCTCAGTCATGTCCGACTCTTGGCGACCCCATGGACTGTAGCCCACCAGGCTCCTCTGTCCATGAGGATTCTCCAAGCAAGAATACTGGAGTGGGTTGCCATGCCCTCCTCCAGGGGTTCTTCCCAACCCAGGGATCGAACCCAGGTCTCCCTCATTGCAGACAGATTTTTTACTGTCTGAGCCACCAGGGAAGCCCAAGAATACTGGAGTGGGTAGTCTATCCCTTCTCCAGGGGATCTCCTGGACCCAGGAATTCATCCAGGAATCCAACCAGGGTCTTCTACATTTTAGGCATATTTTTACCAACTGAGCTATAGGAAAGCTCTTAGCTGAGGATTAGTGGCTGCAATTGCTACTTATTAAGTAAAATGCCTGTAACTAAATGTTTAGATATCAAAAAAAGTCTGAATTCTCAAAAGTGAAAATTGCACATTTTCTCACATTTCATTAGAGCAAAAGCTGTATCTTTATAATATTGTATTGATTTCTGTATTATCAGTATCTGTAATAATGATATCATTCAGTTAACTTGTCATGCATTAACTGAATAAAGCTATTTAAGTGAAAGTCACTCGGTCGTGTCCGACTCTTTGCCACCTCATGGACTATACAGTCTATGGAATTCTCTAGGCCAGAATACTGGAGTGGGTAGCCTTTCCCTTCTCCAGGGGATCTTCCCAACCCAGGGATCGAACCCAGGTCTCCCACATTGCAGGCAGATTCTTTACCAGCTGAGCCACAAGGGAAGCCCTTGTGGCTATAAATGACAATAATTTTTCGAAGAATAGCTAATTAGTGTAATTTTGAGAAAGGTTTTTTTAAAGGCTTCGATTCTTAGTTATATATGTAGATGTATCTATCTAGATATATATATAAATATTTGGAAGTTATAGTCTTCACTGTGTAAGAAAATCTACAACTCTGTACCTCACTATACTAGAATAGCATGTATGACTGCAAAAATCAACAGGTAAGTCAGTGGAGTATATCTGATAATCATTTTTTAAAATACCATGCATTAAGACTTGGTAAGTGAACTATAATGATACATAGAAAGGAGTAGTTATCAATAAATGATGTCTATGAAATTCAGTGGCTGTTTTTTTTTAAAAAAAGTAGTTTCTCACTTTACCATAACAATAGTACATAAAAAGAGAGAGGCAGAGAAACCAAATTATACATGCAAAATTTCCTGGGAAAAATTGGAGAAAAGATCAGAGATGGATTTTTTTCAACTCTATATACATTAAAATGTAATAAGTAAAAGTAAATACCATGAAATAGATTGAGAAAATATTTAAAACATTTTTAATATATAAAAACATTATTAGATTTTTTATTGTTATTTAAACCCTGTTGGAAAAATATATAAAAACATAGACAATTTATGGATATAAAATTAGCTAATAAACCTATAGAAAACGTAATCCCACTTACAATTTGATCAATTTAATTAAGACTACATTAAGCTGCTATTTCATATCTCAAAACTTTTGAATCACTGAAGGAAACCACATGCCTGAAAGTATCCATCTTTTGTAAGATTGGCATTCATGGCTTGCAGGAACATAAAATGTCTTTCTCACTTATTACGCTGCATCTGCAGTGCTTGAGATGTTTGTATTTTGTGAATCACTAAGTCTCTATCTAGGACTTTATCCTAAGAAAATAACTGTAAATATAACCTAAATACTTACATACAAATATTCATTGAAGTGTTACTTACAATAGTAAAATCAAAAGTATAAAGTATTTCATATATCCTAAAATGGAAATGGTAAAATATATAATAGTTGATATATCAAAGAAAATTTAAAGATATTAAAAGTCATCGTAAAGTAATACAAATGAAGAAGTTAAAATCAGACATGCCATCAGGTATAATCAGCAATGTCTCAGTGAGTTCAGGTTACATATGTATATACTATACATCCAGAAAATGACTTGACAGAAATCACAAAATATTGGTGGGTACTTCTAGTGGGATTACAGATAAATTAAAAGTTTTGTCTCTTTTTTATATTTCTGGATTTCCAGGTTTGCAACAATGAGTACATACTGGTTTTTTAATTCATGTACGATATAAAAAGATACCAAGTGGATCTTAACCCCAAGTTAGCTTTCATATGAGTTGTATGTTATATTCTCAGCTTATCACTAATAGGAAACCTTTAAACAAGCATCTACACTTTTCAACTATGTCACAGAATCATTAAAGAAGGCTTTGAAATAAACTAGCAAAACCATAACAAGCACTGTTCCAGTGATGTGTTTCAGCAAAATAAGTTTAATGAGATTACTTTATCTCTTATGGTATCAGCCTGTATAATAATAAAAACAAAAATAGATGTTTCTTATCTGCCTCAGATACCATTATTTCTTAAAATCTGCCTGATTACATAGATTAATTTCAAGCTAACATCATTCATCATATTTAATTCAATCTACCTAGGGCTTTCTTTTATAAAGAACAAGAGCTTTTTTGTTTATCTTATCCTATCTGATGCCATAATAGAATAACTGTAAATATTCATCATTTGTTTTCTAGAACAAAGAAAGGGGAATGAAAAGGCCAGTAAATAGAGTTTATTGATGCTCTCCTTATCCAAAATCCCCACAAAATAATGGTAGTCTCTATAAATATTTCATGGATAAATATATAGCATGTTGTACACACTAAAAAATAGTGAAAATTGAGAAATTTTAACTTTATGTCTCTGTGAATTGCCAGTTTTGCCAAGAGTTATGCACTTAAACTATGATGTTAAACTCATAGAAGTTTCCCTTGATATATAAAAATAACAGTACTAAGTGCAAACAAAATTTAAGAAGAAATTATGCTTTATGTTGATGGATTCTTTACTTTTCTAAAAATCCATTCATGCCTCTATTGCCAGTAGATACTCTATAAGAGATCTAGTCTTTTTTTTCTTTTTTTTTTTCTCTTTCTCTCTCTTACCATATTCCAACTAAAGGAAAACTCACTCACTAAATTTTTCTTACACCAGATGTTTGGTGTTTTATTTTTTTCCACAGCTACCAATTCTTTGACACCAGCTCTGTATCCTGTGTTCAGTTCAGCTCAGGTCTGGCCTTATCTACCTGGAATTTGCATCTGATGCCCCAAAGCTAAAGGCTCAGTCCCATAAGACTGCCCCCACTTCAGATGCCAATTGCAAGCCCAGGCCTCCTATTTCTGACTGGCCAGCTATAAATTGGAGGTTCCTTCGACCCTCTTCAGGTTCTATAACTTGCTAGAATGACTCACAGAACTCAGGGAAACATTTACTTATATTTGCTGGTTTATTATAAAGGATTTGACAAAGGATATAGATGAATAACCAACTGAAGAGTTTCATACAGCAAGGTAGAGAGCAGGGACATGAAACATCCAAGCTCTTCCTTGGCAACCTACTGTCTAAGCCCCTCTGTATGTTTACCTGGAAGCCCTCTGAACCTCATAATTTATGGATTTTTATGGAGGCTTTGTTATGTAGGCATGATACATTAACTCAATCTTCACCACTCTCCCTCCCAAAGTATGGAGGTGTGAGATAAATCAGTAAGTGGTCTAGTCTCACAGTCACACACTAAGTCCTTAATCTGTGATATGTTCACTCATTCTAATAGGTAAGTGCAAGTCATTTTGAATTGTGGTTTAAAAGAAAAAGACCAATGAGTCAACCAAGCATTGCCTTATTAGAACAAAAGATGCTCCTATCACCCAGAAGATTCCGAGGAAGTGAGGAGCTCTGTCTTAGAAACTGGAGTCCAAGACCAAATATTAGAACAAATATTGGTCCTGGCATACCTATCACCTAAAAAAATTGCAAAACTCTTAGGAGCTCTGTATAAGGAACTGGGGATAGAAACCAAATATATATTGCTTATTTTGTCACACCAGCCAGCAGCAAATCCTATCATTTCTACCTCCAAATATACCTTGAAACTGCCTTCCTTTTGTAAGATTTTACTTATTTATCTGCTCTGAGTCTTAGTTTGCAGCATATGGGTTCTAGTTCCCTGACCAGGTATCAAACCCAGGTTCCCTGCATTGGAAGCACAAAGCCTTAGCCACTGGAGCACCATGGAACCCCCAAACTGCCTTCTTTTAATTTACTTCTAACCCCCCCATCAAAAACTGACAAATATTGTAATAGCCTCTTTGCTGAGCTTCCCAATACTATTCCTCCTTACCTCTCATATACTCATAACACTAAAGTGTTATTTCTAAACCTTAGATCTACTCATGTCACTTCATGGCTTGGAACTATTTGATGAATTTCTTTCATACTTCCAAGGAACTCTAATGTCTTAACATTGTCTAGAAGATCGTTCAAGAGTGGCCCTGCCTACTTCCCAGTCTCAGAACTGACACTTGCCCCTTGCTTGGGACTGCATGGTCCTGCTGCCTCTTGACCTTTGCTGCTTCTGGGTCTTTACACTCGCTGTCTCCTCTCCCTATTGTTGTCTTCTCCACCCCTTTCACAGACAGCTTTCCTTTACCCTTCACTCGTCTACTTAATGACTGTCTACAGCTGCCTCCTCAAGGAGGCTGTTCTTTATTCCCCTGATGTAATAGGTCCTTCTGATTGGTTTTTCTCTCGTATAATCACATTGCTTTTTTTCACCACAGTTCTTAATGATGTGCGTATTTAAGTGTTAGAATGACTAAATGAATCAAGATTAAGGTTGTAGTATATGACTATAAGACTAGATTTATTGTGTCACTTGAAAAAGATACACAACCTAAGCATTGAAGTTATTGTCGTGGTCTGGGCGCGGGTTGGAAAAGAATTTCCAGACATGAGACAGAATGAGAGGGAAATAAAGCTTATCAGAGTGGGAGAAGCTGTTAGAACAGCGGGCTAGCTCAAGGGAGAACTGACGTTGAACAGGGGTCCTTAGTCTACTTTTATACCCAGCGTACAAGGAGCGGGATTGGGGTCTTGCAGGTCATTTGCTGATGAGGCACATGTACTGAGTGTGGCAAGAGTAAGGCAAATACCTTCTCCCTGTGGGGTAGGAGGGGAGGCAGGTGATACTGCTCAGGAGGACCTGAAATCCATTGATAGTTACAACATGGGGGAGGGAAGGGTGATAGGGGTCTGGTTTTTCTGTTCCTGCATTCCAAGACCCACCTTGGTTTTATCTTCTCTTTCGTCCTTGGGTCACCACAAGTATGTTTTATTTCATGGAAAAAACTGAGGACTTCAGTCTGGGGTACAGACTCTCAGGTAGCTTTGAGAGACTGCTCCAAAGAAGGAAGGGAGGAGCCAAGATATACACGAGTTTCTGCAACAAACACAGGTAGTCAGAACATAAATATTACCGTTACTAAAGGAAAACCAGACATCTCAAGTGACTCAATGTAATGCTTTTCTGTGTGCAAGAAAACGCTGGGCTCTTTGAAACCATTCTTCAGTGTGTGCCTCAGCTACTTGGGATCCGTATCCTGCATTTCCCTCCAGAGTCTCCCCAGGGTGCACTGCCTGGGAGTCACTGTGGTGGCTGATGGCTTGACGGAAGGCATGCTGTTTCTCTGCAGAGTTCCCTCAGGGCTCTCTGTAGAGGCTGGATGATTGCAACATTCTTTGTTTACTGCTCTGGGCAGGCAACATTTTTTTCACTCACAATTGATTTATCCCACAAACATAAGAACCTATCCTGGGCCAGATGCCAGCCTGAACACTGAAACTACGAGAAAAGCCACTCTCTGCCCTCAACCACAGTCCTGTGGCTGTACCTCCATTGCAAGCAGATAAATTACAGGGCAGCAGAAGCGCATTGGTAGAAAATACAGACAGGGAAGAGTTAATGTGTCCTTGGAAATCCTAGAAGGGTTCATGGAGGAAACGACATTTCAGCTGGATTATAAACCAGTTGCTTACACTCCACCGCAGAGTTAATGAGCAGTGGGAGGACAGAGTACCTTTGAAAAAGGATACTTTTTAAAAACTCAGTGAAGACCACGTTCATTTTATAGGTTGAAAGGACTACTGTAAACATAAAATTGTGTTTAGTATATTGATGTTGTGATATACCTAGGTTTCTCCAATTACAAAATCTTTTTTAATGCCTCATTCTTTATCTTCTTGGTGATAAAATATTTTTTGAGGGAAATGCTGAATGAATCATTGTTGAGATACACACCATTGCTTTCTTTCAATGACCCTGAAGTAATGTAGAATTTACACTTCAGTGGTTGCAGTGCTCAAATGTGGCAGGTAGTCTATTGTGTTTGCTGATTAGAAAAAAAAAAATATATGGAATAGGTCCAAGTGTTTTTATGCACATTTAGTTTTGAGGAAAAGATCATTGACTTAACATATTAGTACCAAACTGCAAAGCCTCAACATTTGATTGTCAGTATTTTTAAGATTATTATTGCAAAGATCATTATGTCTAAATATTTTTGAGATAACTATTATCTTTTTTATGTGTACTATGGAAATTGGCATAAACAGTGGAAATGGAAAACAAAGCTATCCCGGAATGTGATAGACTTTTAAGTGGTACCTTTATTTTCTTAGGCAAATGTTATTTACTTTTGCCTTAGAAACACAAAGCATATCCAGAAGTTTTCACCCAATGGTCTTATAGATAACTACAGAGACGACTCTCTTATTTTCATGAAAAAATTACTTAAGAAATACATAGTAAAATCCTTAGAACTTGTACTTTATCATATATATTTTTCATATATCAGATATTTGTACTTTATCATAATTATATTTTGGTTGGAAGACAGGGTGACAATATACAGCCTTGACATACTCCTTTTCCTATTTGGAACCAGTCTGTTGTTCCATGTCCAGTTCTAACTGTTGCTTCTTGACCTGCATACAGATTTCTCAAGAGGCAGGTCAGGTGGTCTGCTATTCCCATCTCTTTCAGAATGTTCCACAGTTTGATGTGATCCACACAGTCAAAGGCTTTGGCATAGTCAATAATTAATCTTTAAAAGTATAAATATTAAAGACATGCCAAAAGAGCCACTTTCTTCTTAGAATGATTAGTTATCTAGTGTATATCCAAATTGGGATTTACCAACAGGTTAATTAGCTACTTTTTAAAAACTTTACATACAACAACATTTTTATGTAGTTCAGAATTTTGTCATATGCACCAAGTCGTGTAACAGACACCACAGATCTTCCCGTACTCCCATCCACTGGCAGTCGCTGATTTGTCCTACATATCTGTAGTTTTGCCTTTTCTAGATGTCACATAAATTATGTGAATGTTCTTGACAGCTTTATTCATGGTATTTTAACACTGGAAATAACTCAATGTGTAAATGCAAACTATGTGTATGAGACACTCAGATTTGTAATTTTTTTTTTAACTGTCCTAGTTTGTTGAGAAAAGCTTAGCGGAACAATAGATCTGTAAGTTGGAGGAGATAAAGACTTGTCCTTTTCTAAAAAAATTATAGTCAGGAATTCTTAGAATATCTTAATGAAATTAAAAATGAAATGATGAAAATATATTGAGTTTGAGACATATTACTTGGAGCTAATTATTTGAGTAAATTAACATTTTTGTCAATTAAAAAAGGCTATTTTCTATGGAGTTTTTCACTTAAGTAAGTACGCCATAATAAACAAGATTAATTGCATCCTACCTAGGGAGAATTCTGGTTCTAATAAACCAAAGGTGAAAGTCAAAACACAGAACCTTAGGATAAGGAAAATCATGTTGTCATCAATCAAAAGGTGTTCCTTTTAAGGTTACTTAGCAAAGAAATATGTTGAACACATTTTTCTCAAATTCTACACTTACTATTGCATTTAGTCTAACTTAACATTAATGGATAGAAGCAGTATTCTCAAAAGTAAAACTGTTTCATTTCTTTAACGAACATCAACTAATCATCTGTTCAGTGGTTGACACCATGTTATATGCTAGAATTATGAAGATAAATGTCACACAGTCTCTGACGTCAGGTAATCCAGAGTGTGACCAGGAAGATGGCCAAAATAGCGGCCTAACAAGCGATACATGCTCTGATACAGTGATAACATTCATCTCCTCTGATCACGCTGCAGTATCCCTGTCTGGAAGAAATGCCTGAACTCTTCTAATGAGTGGTAGGGGTGCTGTTCTGCCGCATATTTCCCATTCATCTCTATTACAGCCCTTGCTATTGTGTATTATAATGGTCTGTTTATGTTTGCCCTCCACAATACACAGTGAGTTCTTCAAAGGATAGGAGCTATAATTTATTAATCACTTAATGAGTAAGAGCAGATTCTTACTAAAAGCTCTTATGAAAGGAGTATACAGACTGGTAATGCAGAACGCAAGGAGGGCCATGCCTCTGTAACTGAGACAGACTTCCGAGGATAAGAACCAACTTGATTAACAGTGAATCCAGGTGAGAGAAGAGAGATACTAGCAGTAATATTTTGAAGAAGGATAAACAGGCAGTAACTGAAAGGGAGAAGAATTTTTAAAGAGAAATAATGGGATCTAGGTAGACTGAATTTGAGATGTGAATAGGACATCCTTGAGAAACTGTTCAGAGGAAGGCTGGAAAGGCTGCCCAATTAATCAAGAAAGAAGTCTGAATTAGAGATGTAAACTTGAGTACCATCATCATGGAGGTGATATTGAAGTTGTGAGAGACTAAGAAATTTCCAAGAAAGAATCTCTAAGTTGATTTAAGATTAAGTCCTGAATTTTGAGAAATTTGAAGGAATCACAAAGAAGAGAAAAATTAAAGGGTTCTGTGAACTGGGGAACTTTGCAAAGAGCCTCTAAAGGCTCATCTTTGGTGTATTTTAAGATACAAGGGGTGAGAAGATGGGAGGCAAGAGAGAGAAGTGCTGACCAAGTTTTAGGGCAAAATTCCTGGGTTCACATCCTACCTCCATCATTCAAACTTCCCGAACCCCTTTATCTATATAATGTCTGTCTCTTGGCTTCATTTGGGGATTAGATAATATATATTAAGCATTTTGGAGAAGGAAATGGCAACCCACTCCAGTGTTCTTGCCTGGAGAATCCCAGGGACAGAGGAGCCTGGTGGGCTGCCATCTATGGGGTCACACAGAGTCAGACATGCAACTTAGCAGCAGCAGCAGCATTTGGAAGAGTAGGAGACATAGTAAGCACTCAATCCGTGGATTTATTGGCCTTTGTGAAAGTGGTTTCACTAAAGTAGAAGGAGGAAGATCTTGGGATTCAGACAAAGAAGAGAGAACCAAAGCTATATCATTGGAATCTGAAGAAAATCACTTTTGGATTAGGCAGAATTTCTAAGTGAGAAATCTAACCTCAGCTGAGAAGTCACATGAGGTTAGGTAACTTGAATCTATATGCAGTCATTATTACATATTATAAAAATATATAATAATATTTTTATATTAGTCATTCTCATTCATTGACTTTGTTGTCATTTTCCAAAATAGTAATAGGGAAAACATGTTTAACAAAGTCAAGACAGGTGTGGAAGACCACTATGGTGGCAAGAGCTAGAATACAGTACTTCTCACTTTAGCAGTCCTTTTGTTCTAGCATCTTTGGATCCTGCATCATTCAGTAAAGAGATCAGTGGCATAAAAAACACAAGAAGGCCATTAAAAGTAGACAACAGGAAGTAGCTATCAAATAGTCTTAAAAATTAGGACTCACTAGATTTTAGAATGCTGGAAATATGGAAGATTGTGATCAAAAAATAAGACTGCAACATTTGAGATCTGGGCGGTAAAGCAGTTTGAGGAGATGGAAAACTGTAAAGTACTATAAAATGGTTCATATAAATGATTCATTTTCTTCCCATGCTACCCTGTGAGATAGGGAGATCAGAATAGCAAGAGTAGCTATGTGCCTCTAGTAAAGGCTCCTGTGAAAAACTTTAATTTTAGGAACCCATTGTTCTTTCCATTACACCAAGATAAATTCAGATTGTTCATGTCTATGATATTTCTTAATTTGATATATTTTTTAATTTTTCTGTTGTGAGATTGAAACTTTATATCTTATTTTGAATTCTCTCATTTATATTATTTCAACCACAAAGCCACCGTGATCATTTGAGACTTTAAGTGGCTTTAAAACACAAGTGATTTTTTAAAATTCCATAAGAATTGTTGCATTTAACTTTGAGTTGCAAATGCTAGGATTTATATTGGTGAAAGCTATAGTTAGAAATATTGATTCTATCTTCCTTGCCAGAGAAATCATTACCTTAAAAAGATTCATTTTTAAAACAGGTAAAATTTCCTTTTTGTTTAATTTTCTTTGAGTACTTAATATATTCTGATAAGTATTTCTTAAAACTCCATTTCATATGAGTATGAAAGATTACCTCTGTAATTTTCTTCCTTTTAACCTGAATAAAACATGAGAATTTATTCAACATTTACGTCAGTCGTTGCCGTATAGTATAAATTGCCAAATAGAAGAAATTCAAAGAAAACTATCACATAGTTCCGTGCTCAGAAAACTCATGGGCTAATGATCCACTTATACACATTTTTGTAGATTTGTAAAACAGTGTGCTGCACCCAGTTCTATAAGTCTGTTCATGAGTATTATGACAAGGCAGAGAGGAAGCTCCCTAGCTTATCCTGAAGACAGTTGCTCCAATTGCTTTATAAGGCAAGTATGAGGTAGCCAAGTAGGCCAAAGGGTAGCTTGGTCAAAGGCAGACGTTGCAAACAATGTGATGGTGATGGGAACTGAATACAGCTCTAAGTCAGAGTGCATACAGTCAGGCAGGGGATGGGGAGTTTAAGCTGAAGAAGTAGTCTGCTGCTGCTGCTGCTAAGTCGCTTCAGCCGTGCCGACCCTGTGCGACTCCATAGAAGGCAGCCCACCAGAATCCCCCGTCCCTGGGATTCTCCAGGCAAGAACAGTGGAGTGGGTTGCCATTTCCTTCTCCAGTGCATGAAAATGAAAAGTGAAAGTGAAGTCGCTCAGTTGTGTCTGATTTGTAGCGAATCCATGGACTGTAGCCTACCAGGCTCCTCCGTCCGTGGGATTTTCCAGGCAAGTGGAGTGGAGTGCCATTGCCTTCTCCAAAGAAATAGTCTAGGGCCACATAATCTGGAAAGCCATATGTTTTTTAAAGGAATCTGATAAGTAGTTGCTTAATTAGATAGCAACTAGTAATTGCTTAATCTAATTAAATACTTAAATAAACAAGTAGTTGCTCAAGTATGTATATTTAAAATTTTACAATTATATGCACACATTTCTATGAGACTATACGTATTATGCTATGCTAAGTTGCTTCAGTCACATCCAGCTCTTTGCGACCCTATGGCCCATAGCCCACTAGGCTCTTCTGTCCATGGGATTCTCCAGGCAAAGATACTGGAGTGGGCTGTCATGCCCTCCTTCAGGGGATCTTCCTGACCCAGAGGTCAAACCCACATCTCTTATGTCTCCTGCATTGGCAGGTAGGTTCTTTACCACTGGCACCACCTGGGAAACCCAGTATACATATTGCATAGCATATATAAACATTAAAAAAAATTAGAGGATATATGAAAGAAGAAACATTATTTTTAAAATTATGAATTATTGATAGAGGTTCTTAGTTCCAAACTACAGACTCTATCTAATTTAAGGAATGAAGTGATATAAAAAGGCTGTTGGAATAATTGAGGTGTTTGAATAATGAGGCTCTCTGCAGGCTTTTAGCTGACCATAGATCTAGGGCATCACATCTTCCTCTACCAGGAACCTCTGAACCCTGGAACTAGAGACCAGATATCTGCCAGTGCTTATAAGAGAAAAAGTGAATGACTACTACTATGTTTGCCAGAAGATTATTTTTCTCATTTGTAACTGCGGGTGCATATGAAGGCCCTGTGTTACGTGTCATATCTGTCTGTAAGGAAATCTGGAAATGTGAGTTTCTTACGTTGTCTTGAGAAACTAAGACTCCTACTGCGAGAAATTATCAAAATAAGATGTGGGGAAGATAATCAAAAGATTAGAGCAGCCGCAAATGGCAGGTATTTCCTACAGTGGAACAAAATACCCTTTTGCTGTGATTAAAAATATAATTATTATTGGTAATAATATGATTTATAAATGTGTTGGTCATCATGTTTTATGCTGTCAGTCGCTCACCTAGGGACAGCTCATCAAGAACAATAGTTTCTATAAATTCAAATTTCAAATTTTCTTCTTGATAATTACATTTCTAGTCAGTTTGCTGTATGATCTTCAGCCATCCCTATTATTTTTAATGTATGCTATGACTCAGAAAGTACACGTTGCAGAGTAGGAAAGTCACCAGTTTACCCTTCCTTTGCGGTTAGCTTGTCCTTTTGTTATGCATAGTCTTTTTGTGTGGATTACTTGCAGATGGTTTTTTCAAGCCACTTGTCTATTTTATGAGACTTCAGTCCTGTCTGTATGTGATATATGTATCCAGTTTACACAAATCAATTAATAGAGTGCAGGTGAGCAGCAGTATTTCACAGGAGACTGAAAACCAGCCAGTAAGTGAGAGCCGTGGTTCACCTCTTTACTCTCTGGAGTTCCCATTCTCATCAGGTGACCCTGGCCAGCCTGCATGACTTCTGCATTGTCCCACATGTTGATCGAGTGAGGGTTCCCGTGGTAGTCTGCATGTGCATATTGATGTAGCCTATTTTGTTTATTCTTCTTTCAATTGAGAACAGATTTATTCCGAATTTCAGATACTTTCCTTATGCCCCAAATGATTACTTTGGGCACCTTGAAGGGCAGGAGCTTTATACTGTGGAACCTACAGCTTTGGTAAAGAGAAGTCTTTGAAGAGTATTAAGTTAAGGAGTGACGTGGCTAGATGTGAACTTCTGAATGTTGACCCAAGTTTACCAGGTGAAGTTTATTGAGAAGGACTAAAGGCAGGAAGGCCAGATGAAAGAATATTGTATGTTGTCCGGGTCAGAAATCTTGAAGTATTGCAAGAGGAATGCTATGATAAAATAAGTCTCAATCTTCAAGATTTGGTAAATCATTGGAAGTAGTTATTGGTAGGAGAAAGACTGAGGAATGATTTTCTGGTTCTTGACTAAAGCACAGTTTTTATGTGCTTGTGTTTCTTCTTACTTTTTAACACAAAGGATGGATTCTTACATGCTACATGACTTCTGATTGCCTTCTCCAGGGGAAAAACAAAGGTTATGGGTATAATTTTTTTTTCCCCTGATGCTTTGCAGTATTAATAGCAACATTTTTTGTTGTTGTTCAGTTGCTTAGTCATGTCCAACTTGTTGCAACCTCATGGATTTCAGCATGCCTGGCTTCCATGTCTTTCACCGTCTCCAGGAGTTTGCTCAAACTCATGTCCATTGAGTCAGTGATGCCATCCAACTATCTCATCCTCTGTCGTCCCCTTCTCCTTCTTGCCTTCAGTCTTTCTCAGCATCAGGCTCTTTTCCAATGAGTCAGTCCTTCAAATCAGGTGGCCAAAGTATTGAAGCTTCAGCTTCATCAGTCCTTTCAATGAATATTTGGGGTTGATTTCCTTTATGATCGACTGGTTTGACATCGTTGCTATCCAAGGGACTCTCAAGAGTCTTCTCCAGCACCACAGGTCAAAGGCATCAGTTCTTTGCCTCTCTCAACATTATTTTTACTCATTTTATAAACATTTCCCCTCTATCTGCTCTAGGCACTGATTCTTAGCAAACCTTTGATAAGATTATTCTCAGGTTTGTGCTCAGTTCTTAACAGTATGATTTTCCAAAAGTGAAAAGTGAGTATTTTTCATCATAAGATTAAAAAAAAAAAAAGAATTCTTCTCCCAATACGTGATACACGGTAAGTGGAAATGCGGGTGATTTGCATTGTGTGTCCTGTGCTTAGTCATTGCCGCTGCCTGTCTTTAGCTGGGACGACAGCAGTTCTGTGAGCAGTGGTCTCAGTGACACCCTGGATAACATCAGCACTGATGACCTGAATACCACATCCTCTGTCAGCTCTTACTCCAACATCACTGTTCCATCCCGAAAGAACACTCAGGTAAGAACTGCCTCCTTTCTTTCTCCAGTGCTTCTGCCGGATTTCCCCCCAAGTTATGTTACATTGCATTAAAATATAGCACAGCCTCTTAGTCTGAAGTAATTACATTAAACTGAGGCAGCTTATGTATATGTATTTTTCCAGTCGATTACAATCTGACCCAGAAAGCCTTCTGTTGCATATCTTTCTTTATAATATTGATATAATTGTTTAGGAATCCAAAAATGATTTTTTAATTGTCTAATTTTGGATAGTTCGTGATTCATTTTATATTGATCTCTGAGATGCATCGCTGAATCTCTTGAGAATGCTGAATTGAGAATGAATATTAGATAATTAAGTTTTATCTTGTCTTACTTTTCCTTGTTAGATTTGACATAGAAAATGCCTTCCTCTCTGGAGTGTTTAATTGAAGTTTTCTGCACACATTTCTTCTGATATTCTCTAATATGTGCAAATGAGAATTATAAGACTAAAATTAATGAAACTTAAATGAACAGTGAGATAAAAATAGAGGCATCCTTGGAGTTCTTTTGAAATACAAATCACTGCTGCTGGTTTTTTTTTTTTAAGCTAATTATCTGAAAGGACATTCCAGGGCCCAACTCACACTTGATAGATTTTTCTGCACAAAGTCTTCTGTCCTATTTTCTTCACAGCTGAAGACAGATTCAGAGAAACGATCTGCAACAGATGAGCCTTGGGAGAGCACCGAGGAGCTGAAAAAACCCGAGGAGGACTTTGACAGCCATGGGGATGGGGGTGGCAAGTGGAAGGGCGTTTCCTCTGGACTTCCTGAAGACCCTGAGAAGACAGGGCAGAAAGCCTCCCTGGCTGTTTCTCAGACAGGGTCCTGGAGAAGAGGCATGTCAGCCCAAGGAGGAGCACCATCCAGGCAAAAAACTGGGACCAGTGCACTCAAGACACCTGGTAGGCTGGTCTTCTGGCAGCTGTTAAGCTAAATTTTTTCCATTTGATCTTTCTTGTCTTTAATAGCAGCTTTTCATAATTATATCAAACATATAATTATATTTATATAATACTTATAATTCTCCATATAAATACTTTTTCTGTCTAAATTTCACATGCCTTATCATATGCATCCACATGAATACAACACTCCAGGCATCCTCTAGAGGGTATCATCACAGTTTGGTGAGTGTTTTATTTTGCCACAGTCATTTCTGGTCATGTGGAAATAAAATAAGCCAACTTATGAAAAAAAAACATAAGACAGATTTCATTCTGATTTTCTATAAAGTTTGAAATATTTATGTTAAATCTCCCCCTATGTTTCACTTCTAAGAGGCAAGAAAAGTCACACTAATCTAATGGGTTGGAAGGCTGGAGATTTGAAACATTATTTCCAAATTAGACTTGATAAAAAATTGAGTAAAAGATTTCTGTAAATTGTACCATCCTTTTTTTTTTAAGACTCTCTCCCTATTTTTAAAGTGGTGCCTCATATAAATAGTGCCACCTGAGGATCCTTCAAATACAATCATCTGATGAACTCTTTCTCAAGCACTTAGTTTGATGAGATTAAGTGCTGTCTTTATAAAGGAAGAGAGTTGCAAGCTATAAGGCAATAATACGTAGCAAAAATATGCATTTTCATTTTATCTCCTTGATCTCCAGTCATTTTCCTCTAACAGCCATGTTTTTACAGCTTTGTACTTAATCTTCTGAATACATTGCATACATGCCTATTTAGAGCTAAAATGATGAATAGGAATTTAAGTAGTAAAAAAATATATTTGGGCTTCCCAGGTGGTGCAGTGGTAAAGAATTTGTCTGCCAGTGCAGGAGACACAGATGTGAATTTGATCCCTGGTTCAGGAAGATCCCCTGAAGCAGGAACTAGCAACTCACTGTAGTATTCTTGCCTGGGAAATCCCATGGACAGAGGAGCCTGGTGGGTCACAGTTCATGGGGTCGCAAAAAGTCAGACACGACTGAGCAACTAAGCACACACACAGATGTATTCACATTTTACACTCTGTTTGAAGAAATATTGTGAAATCACAATGTGCAAGCACATAAATGTGTATATTTCTCATTCATTAGGGAAAACCGATGATGCCAAAGCTTCTGAGAAGGGAAAAAGTCCCCTGAAAGGATCATCTCTACAGAGATCTCCATCAGATGCAGGAAAGAGCAGTGGAGATGAGGGGAAAAAGCCCCCCTCGGGCATTGGAAGATCGACGGCCACTGGCTCTTTTGGATTTAAGAAGCCAAGTGGAGCCGGGTCCTCTGCCATGCTCACTAGCAGCGGAGCCACCATAACAAGCGGCTCAGCCACATTGGGTAAAATCCCCAAATCTGCTGCCATTGGTGGGAAGTCAAACGCAGGGAGGAAAACCAGCTTGGATGGGTCACAGAATCAGGATGATGCCGGGCTGCATGTTAGCACCAAAACCTCCCTGCAGTACCGCAGCTTGCCCCGCCCGTCCAAATCCAGCGCCAGTGGCATCCCCGGCCGAGGCGGCCACAGATCCAGCACTAGCAGCATCGATTCCAATGTCAGCAGCAAGTCAGCTGGTGCCACCACCTCGAAACTGAGAGAACCCACGAAGATCGGCTCAGGGCGCTCGAGCCCCGTCACGGTCAGCCAGACAGACAAGGAGAAAGAAAAGATTGCAGTCTCAGATTCAGAGAGCGTTTCTTTGTCAGGTTCCCCCAAATCCAGCCCCACATCTGCTAGTGCCTGTGGGACACAAGGGCTCAGGCAGCCAGGGTCCAAGTACCCTGACATTGCCTCACCAACATTTCGAAGGTAAGAAAGCGTAAAATGGAGCTGGGACAACATATAATGCTTTATCTGTATTTGTGTGTCCCACAGCCTGCCCTATGAAAGACGTATATCCTCCGTGTGTGTGTATATGCATATAGCCTCAGTGTATGGTGTATATAACTTAGACTCTAAGTCAGCTTCTGAGTACAGTGAGTTTTCAGAAGCCGATGCTATACATGGCTAGTGGAAAAATATTGCTCATTTTGAAAAATGCTCCAACTTTGCAGTTCCACTATTAAACAGCATTTATGAGTAAAAGCAGATGGTAGTACCTAGGGGGAGTGATAAAACAGATTGTAATAGATTTTCATCTTTACACAGTTAATAACAAAATAAAATAGGTCTTTATGACTATTGGTATCCATTCCTAGTGTTTATTATCTTTTGGCTCTTAATGAGCTGATGCTAATCTTGAATGTAGATGAAGTTGTGTTCCTTATACAGTACCAGATCACAGTGGACAGATTTATGTAGCACCATATCCTGAAATCTTAATGAAAGTCAAGGTATGATATGATTGACAGAATTTGAAAACCTTTAGATGCTTGGCGTAGGATTATAACTAAGAAATGTGCTAGGTTTTCTAACTCATTATCAGCTTTCATTGATATGACTTGTATAACCTACAGGACTTGGTTTCTGCACGGGGATTGTTTTTGATATCCAATATATGGAGTTCTCCTTCCCAATATCAGTGTGTTTAAATACTGATGTGTTTTAAGTGGCAGGAAAATATATACAGGTAAAGATTTAGGACAAACAGTTAAATTACTCTGGATCTGTTTCCTTGTCTATGAAATGACAGAATATGATTTATAGTCCATTTATAATCCATTATATGATTATGTTTAGTATTTTTAATGTTTGCTTTTATTATACTGACTAAACCAAGAGCCTTGATATCTGGGAAACTGTCTTGAAACACTTACTTTTACATTTCAGTAATCTCAGATACATGATTGTTTGAAAGACCTAGAGGTTTTATATTCCACAGTAGAAATATTAATCCTGAAGAAGTGGTGTTTTGAAATGTTGATTCTCATTGGAAAGAGTAATCACTTGTAGTCAGAGTAAATATTTCTGTTGCTTAAGTAAAGCCAATAGTGCCCTCCAGTGGCCCATTACCTATGAAACAATTTCTCTTATTTGTCATAAAATATTTCACTATGGGAAATAATGATTTCATTGCAACTTAATTAGTGATCATTATGTCATTTCTCATATCACACTTTATTTCCATATTTACATAAATTCAATTATATCATCTGCTTCATTTACAAAACTAAAATGTTTTCTGAAGAAACTCCAACATCTAACTTAGCACCAACTGTGTTTCAAATCACTATTATAAATATGTATTGGAATAATACTGGCAACTGACATCTGACCCTTTGGCCTTTCTTGGAGAAACTTACAGACATACTGACATGTTGCCGACAGTATCCAATATTGTTTCTAACCAACTCCTCTCTGACAGTCACTTAGGAACCCAGCCATACAACACAGCCTTCTAAACTTTGCCTTAAGCGTTCCTTCTAGATTTTGAATAAGCTGACAACATGAAGGAAAAAAAAAAGAAAAGAAAAATAATTTCATATTATATACCAAATGCATAGAAGTTGTTTCATTATAATGGTTCTATAAATAGGTAGCATGTATGTGCAAACTACTTAATTTTGCAAAAATCTCTCATGATTACTTAACTACGGAAACCAGGGACTTTGATGTTTGGCTTACCCTTCCTTCTGTGTGGCCCACGTCCCCCCATCAACAGGATGGCAGCCCAGTACCAGTTTACCCCTATGGCAATAAGAGAGAGATTAGGAAGTTCAAGCTTATCAAGTTCATTAACATAGAAACAGGAAGTGCTTGGTGGCCCGTCCACCAGAGCACGCTTGGCTCTATGTACTATAACCCTAAGTTTTAAATGTGGATGTCAGTTTCTCGGAACAACTGAAGCTGTTATTTGTTTTTCTTTTAGGTTGTTTGGTGCCAAGGCAGGTGGCAAACCTACCTCCGCACCTAATACTGAGGGTGTGAAATCCTCCTCTGTAATGCCCAGTCCCAGTACCACACTAGCGCGGCAAGGCAGTCTGGAGTCGCCGTCGTCTGGTACGGGCAGCCTGGGCAGTGCTGGTGGGCTCAGTGGCAGCAGCAGCCCTCTCTTCAATAAACCCTCAGACCTCACTGCAGACGTTATAAGCTTAAGCCACTCGTTGGCATCCAGCCCAGCATCGGTTCACTCTTTCACATCAGGTGGTCTTGTGTGGGCTGCCAATCTGAGCAGTTCCTCTGCTGGCAGCAAGGACACTCCGAGTTACCAGTCCATGACTAGCCTCCATACGAGCTCTGAGTCCATTGACCTCCCCCTCAGCCACCATGGCTCCCTGTCTGGACTGACCACAGGCACTCACGAGGTGCAGAGCCTGCTCATGAGAACTGGTAGTGTGAGATCTACTCTCTCAGAAAGGTGAGCTCTCCTGGAGGCCTTGCTGAAGTCTTCACCTCCCTCCTCCCCACACTGTACCTACCCATATCCTGCATTCAGTTTTTTTTTGTTTTTTTAATTTCAGTGAGAGTGCCACTTTGCAAAGGGATGTCGGATTGTTAATACTGGGCCTTTGATTTGGTGTTACTACCACATTTGCAGAAGGTGAAAACCATTAAGGATCCATAAAAAATTGACAAGTTAGTTTCTTGGTACGATGCATACGTATATACCCACTAGCCCATTTAAATCAAATTCAAAGCGTGTTTTTATGTACTGAATTATGTTTTCTCAAGACACAACAATGATTTAGCTTGAGCTCCAGGACAACACAGCTCCTTAGGATGATTTAAGCATATTTAAAGATCAAATCTAAATGGATTCTACAGTTATGCTCAGAGTAAAATGTTCAGTTGGCTTTATTAGCGTTTCTTTGGAAAACTAGCAAATGAATAGCTAGGAATCCTAGTTGAATTGGAAAAGAAAAATCAGTTGTCAGATATGAATTCTTAGACAAAATCACACTCTAGTGACATTTTTATTAAACTGCATTACAAGATATTTCTCATTGATTTAATTAATTATTGTTTTCCTTTAAACTTAAAATGACCATACTAAGGCATTCCTTACCTTGTATACTTAAGAGAAAGCATCTCTGTTGGCCAAGAAGGCTCTGGATTCTCCTCCCTAAAAAATCCTTTCTCAGATATTTTGGTACTGATTCTTTTCCCCAGGAATGTATTTTAAACCTGCCTGGTTTTCCATGATGAACTTAATGCTGTTTGTTTCTTGGCACACCTAAAGCTTTCAGAAATGCCCTTGGCTGTATATCTTAATTGTGTTATTTGTGAATGTGCCACAGGTCACTGAAAATGCCTGATAACTTTCACAAACTTTTATTCAGTCTATTGTTGATGATAACATATCACCTCAAGCATGGCACACTGCAAATAGGTTATTATTTGTTAACAATACTCACCTTCCAAAATACTGATTATTTTTATCATGAATATGACTACAAGTTGACCATTTAGCCATCAACTCATTTCTTTGGCATTCATACATTAAAATACAGGAAAATGGTCAAGTAATTATTTGTAACCATGTAACTCTAAAATAAATCTAGTTGATAATATTGATGTTTGATAGCTGCAGTATAAATGTGGTGTTAATATTTTACTTTGATCTGTATTCTAGCAGAAGTCAGTATATATATTTTTTTAACTATGGAAATACACTGACAAATATACAGTTAATTATTCTCTTTAAACAAATCTTCTTTTTAAATTTGGTTTTCAGTCTTCAAATAGACCAGTTTTACAGATGGATGTGTTCTGGTATAAACAGATAAATAATTTTTCTAAACTAAATCTTAAAACTAATTTCGAAGAGATGAAATTTTTACCTTTTATTCTTAGTAAGATATATTTATGACTATTAAACTATGAAAAAGCAAATTATCTTCATAGGTACAGTATACAATATAAACATTAACTAGTTTCTTCCAATAAATTACTTGACTAAGATAGTTTTTGATATAAGAAGTTGTAGTATTTTTTCTTGTGAACAAAGTTGCAAGCAACAGCAGTTCATCCTATTCCTTTAAAGTACACCCAAGAACTATATGATCACTTGAAGAGAAAATTAGATCCTACCAGAGATCCTGGCTTAATTACAATAGTCTACATTATGTTGGGAACACTAAGGAAGCCAAGCATTTAGCAGGAGAAGGGGATGACAGTGGATGAGATGGCTGGATGGCATCACCGACTCGATGGACATGAGTTTGGGTGAACTCTGGGAGTTGGTGATGGATAGGGAGGACTGGCCTGCTGCGATTCATGGGGTTGCAAAGAGTCGGACATGACTGAGCAACTGAACTGACTAACTGAAGAGAAAATGTGCCAACGTAAATATTTTAGACAAAGTAATTAGAAAGATATAATAGAGATGTATATAAGTTAATGACTTTCCTGTTGATCTACAATTTCAGAAGAAATTTATTGACATTTATTATTCTAATACTATTAAATAAATAGCTTTTCATATAGATTTAATTTTGGTCTAAATTTCTCCTCATTAAAGTATCATAAACAAATTATTTAAAATTTAACAGTTTTCTCCTCTAACTGTTCTAGATCAGAGCAGCCTTTGGCTATAATTAGTTCACATTTGTTTTGTACATTTTGTTTTGTATGACCAAACCAAACCTTAAAAATTTTAAAGTTGCAGCCGACTTTAAAAACATCTGGCTTGTTTTTTACTGTCAGATCTAGCTACCCTGCCTTTAAAATCCTGTGCCATGTTTACTGGCTTCAGACAAACAGTGCCTGTCCTCTTCAGATTGTTAGTTAACATTTCTACTTCATTTATTCCCATTGCCCTCTTGGCTCTTGCAGGCATAGGAGTTTTTAGCCTTTCAGCATTTGTGAAAATTGTCAATATTATAAAGTCATTAATATCCAGATTCAAACAGATATTTCTACTTACAATTTTAACTTATATTGGTAAACTTATTTTCGGATTTTCCTTTCATTAAATTCTCTGTACAATGCAAACATAAAATGTTTTCACAGTAAATAACATGGGCAAAACCATGCCTATTTCCACTGTTCTCTGTGATGTTAAAGTTTAGTAAATTCACACATATGAAAGAGATCATCTTTAAAATAGCTCCCGACGCTGCCAATGCTTCAGCATGTTGTCGTGTGTATTTAGAGTACTCTTGCAGTTGTTCAGTATGATTCCTTTCTGTTGCACTAAAAATACAGATGTACTAAGAATACATCTAGAGTCAAGATACATGCTAGAATTGGCCTCTGCATAGCTGTGTGATTACCCTATTTGGACATTCCCAGTACATAAAGTAAAAGAAGATGAGGCCTTTGGACGCTTTCTATTGCAGTGCTAATTAATGGAGTACCCTTAGAAGAAAACATTTTAGCTTTGATGTTTAGTGATTAAATTTCAAGTCATTGTGTTGGCATTCATGTTATATCATCCTCATGTGCATATCCTGTGTATTCAATTTTGACCATTTGAAGTTTAATGAAACAGATGTCATCCTGAAAATCCAAATTAATTGTATTATTTGGTTATCCATATGCCAGAGGTTATAACAGAAATTCCTAGACTCGTCCCACTTAATTCTTGACACCCTCCTCCTCTATTTTTAGGGAGGCCACTTCTCATTTTCTCCAGACACATTCTTTCTTCCCTTTTTAGGACCAATTGAGAATTGTTTAAAATAGACACTGAAAACTCATAGTCTTTTAAACATCCAATTTATACCTTGAAATGATAGCATAGTTTAATTGTATGAAAATATTTAAATAAATGATGCCAGAAGGATTACATTTCAAGCAGTTATATATTTGTCTTCTTTTCTGTGAATAGGAATATATCTGCCTTATTTTTACTAAAGATCATTTAAATACAAAAAATAAGTATTGAAGGGGAATTTATTACATCTCTGTCTGTTGGAACATGCCACTTTAACTTAGACAGAGGTCTTTCTCATTCTTCCGCTATGATTCTCTTACATGTGAAATCATAGCAGAAATCTAGTCATTTGCAGGGGGAAGGAAAACCTACCGTAACGCTAGGCAAATAGAATCTAGAGGAGAAGTATGTTAATATATAACTTAATCTATCTTCAAATAGACCTGTCACTAAATTATCATTGAATGTGTTACAACAGCAAAATCCAATGTCCTTTGGTCAGCATTTTCCAATGAGTTAAGCATTAAATATGTTTTTACAAAAAAAGAAAACCTTATTTTGTGTAACAGATTTCAAATAGAGTCATTTATGTTGGATGTATAATATGGAGGGTTTTTTACATTATGTCCTTAGGGGTTTTCTTTGTTTTAACAGCATGCAGCTTGACAGAAATACACTACCCAAAAAGGGACTAAGGTATATATTTCTCTCAGCACAATCGCTGCCTTTCTCTGTTGTTACGTAAACTTTGTGTGCTGTCTCTCTACCTCTTTCTTTCTTTGTTTGCAAAGAAGCACCTGACATCAAGGATCAACTTACTCTTAATCCTGATGTTTTCTCTGGCCTGAGGAGTTGGTGAGATGGCCCTCAGGAAGAAGTTTTGGTAGAGGCCAAAACTCAGTAAATTAAAAGTGATGAAAAAGACATTATTTGGGGGGCAGCAGTTTTAATAGAATTCAGAACTCACTTCTGAAGAATGATATCAGTTTCCCTAATGTTTGTATCTTGGAGGCATATGCCTACAAAAGCCTCGACCCCTATAGTCTGCACCTGTGGCCAATTAATGTTGAAGGCTTGAAGGATACTCTAATTTGAATCAAAGAAAAGTTATTTTCATCATCAGAGGACAAATAGTGTAATTAAGGGATGATTTTTAAGAAATCCTTTCGGTAAAAACTCAAAAGAGCTTTTTCTTCTGCTTTTCAGAAGTACTGATATCTATCAAATCTGTACAGACAAAAATTAGTCTAGTATTATATAATAATAAAAAATAATTATTGCTGCTGCGAAGTCGCTTCAGTTGTTTCCGACTCTGTGTGACCCCGTAGACGGCAGCCCACCAGGCTCCCTCATCCCTGGGATTCTGAAGTTCATAAAAAATAAAAAATGAAAATTTAATGCATGGCCATCTTTTACTGTACACTTCTATCTAATGGGAAGGTATGGAATGAACTATTACTAGGGGTATGACACTATACAAACATGATAAGTTGGCTGCTATTTGGAGCTAAGAATTTACTTACTCTGGTGAAAGTGAATACTGGCCTATTAGATCTTTATCAATTATCCTCCTTCTCTCCAGTTTCTTAGCAAGAGCAAACAGTTTGCAAATATTTCATTTTAAGATTTTGTTCCAGAAATTTATTCCAATAAAGGGAGCTTATTTCTCTTTCCATTTTTAAAAAAAAATCCAGACATGGTGTCAAGTGGCATTTTTAACCAAATAAATGTTTTCCCTTTCCTTTAAAAAAGACCTGTCAGTTTGTGTTCTGTTTCCTGTGTCTTATTGTGACCATCCCTCCAATTCCTTTGGCTTCTGGCCAACTACTGTCTACCATATTTACTTTGTGTTTTCACCCTCTTCACACCCTTCTAAACACCATGCTTTTGTTCCCTTCTCAATTAACCTGGCTGTCTGCTCGTTGCTTATGATTTTCAACCACGTATCTCACAGGAATATAATTTTCTTTTCAAAATCCTTTATTTTTTTTCCTGTGAGATTCAAACAGATGGTGTCAAATCATCTGGAAGAACTAAGCAATTATAATTAAATTCAATCTGTTTGAGAATGTTGTTCAGTCTGAATAGTAAGCTCCTCTCAATTGTTTTCTCATCCTGATATTGCCTTGCCCTTGCAGATGTGCTGAAGTGTCTTAGCTGTGCTGTTTTGCAGATATACCCCATCGTCTCGGCAGGCCAACCAAGAGGAAGGCAAAGAGTGGTTACGCTCCCATTCTACTGGAGGGCTGCAGGATACCGGCAACCAGTCACCCCTGGTGTCCCCTTCTGCCATGTCATCTTCTGCAACAGGAAAATATCACTTTTCCAACTTGGGTAAAATCTTCTAAACCATCAGTTTCATCTTGTTCCTTTTACCACCTACTCTCCCAGGAACGCTGGCATACATTCACAAGGATTTCTCATTTAAACAGGAGATAGACAACCTAACATTACCTTTTATTTGTATGTTTACAGTCCCCAAAATAATTCCCAAGCATTATGCAGTTTATTTCTCGTGACAACCAGTTGACATAGTTAATACTGCTGTTATTTTATATCCTAAGATCCAGAGGCAAAAAGAGATTTTTTTGACTTAAAAAAAATCACCAATCTTAAGGGGCAGAGGTGGTAACTCATGCCAGAACTCCTGACCTTAAGCCTAGGAGTTTTCTCAGAGTCCTCTTAGAAACCAGTAAAACCCCTCCTTCTTTTCTGTTTAAACTTTTTAATCCTTGTAAGAAAATTAATTATCATTTTGTAGGAAAAAAGAAAATAGAAATATTTAAGAAGAAGTAAATATATCATTCCATGACTCCATAGTCACATCTTCATTTTAAAGTTAAAACTCTCCTTAAAATGCATATGAGAATTCCTATTAAGATAATACCCTGTGAACATTTTTGGATGAAGACAATGAAAAGAAGTGATTATTTGAACCACTGGATTACTTTGTGTTTAGGAGAAGGCAATGGCACCCCATTCCAGTACTCTTGCCTGGAAAATCCCATGAATGGAGGAGCCTGGTGGGCTGCAGTCCATGGAGTCGCTAAGAGTCGGACATGACTGATCGACTTCTCTTTCACTTTTCACTTTCCTGCATTGGAGAAGGAAATGGCAACCCACTCCAGTGTTCTTGCCTGGAGAATCCCAGAGACGGGGGAGCCTGGTGGGCTGCCGTCTATGGGGTCGCACAGAGTCGGACACGACTGAAGTGATGCAGCAGCAGCAGCATAACTTTTACAAAATATAAAATCATTTGCACAAATATCACAGAAGACACAAGGGAAAGTGACAAAATAATGAAAGCCTAAATATGCCAGTTATCATTGGACAGATCCATTGCTTGTAAAAATAGATGTCTCTTCTATAAAGTCATGTATAAAATAGTCGCATTATTTTTTTCACTTGAGGATTTTTGTGTAGCGATAGACCAACAGAATGTCCAAATTCTTTAATAATTTGGGCTTTTCAACTTTCCCCCCTGTTGGGATAGTCAAGGCTCTTTCTCTTCTATTATAACTGTTCTGCTATAGAGACTAGAGATTATGACAATGAAAAACAGTTATTTAGGTTATTGTTCTAAATGTACTAGTGAATATACATCCAACACCAAGTTTTTATTGATGAACCTACACAGTGATGAGATTTCTTTGTCTCATAATGGCGAAGGATGGTAAAACTTTTACTTTGAATTGTAGTTATAAAACGCAACAGGAAGCTTAAAACTTTGATTTCAAAAAATGAAACGGAAATGTTTTTGTAGATTCATAGGCATATGAAACAAAATCTGATATTGTACAATATTGAAATCAAACCCATGTCACCTAGTTTGCTGAATTTGCTGGGTATCTCATGGCTCCCTCCTGTCAGTCTTTTCATTAATTGACATTAATCTGAGTATATGAATCCTTACTCCATTATTTTTCCATTGTTATTATTCTGATTCAATCGATCCCATTTTTTTTTATTTTTTGAGAAGGAAAAAACTTGCTATTTACTGTGTCTGATATTAGTAGTCATTTTACTTTGATTTTCTCACCTATTAAATAGATTCACAATACCTACGTTATGAAAGTAGTACATACCTAGGTTATTATATTGTGAATACAATACAATATTGTATTCAATATTATATTGAAGGAATATTGCAAGGAATGACTAACATGTACAAAGAGACGAGAGACAGAGTATCAGACTTGGTAGACTCTGCTATGTCATCATTTTTACTGGAAAGAGGTGTCTTACACTAGCAGAGAATTGCAGTAGGTTTCAAATAGTTCTTACTCTCTCTACTTTCATACCTCTCAAAGTGTTCACCCACTGGGACTTATGAAGAAAGATCTTCCCATACATATCCACACACTTTTATGTGCCTCCCTGTATTTTATAAGTGTGTATGTGTGTTCATATTAGACATGCTGTATTATTTTACAAGAGAAAAAATAATAACTAGTTTCAAAACCATGAAAATTGCTGTTGAAGACTTTTGGTTGTGTTTCCAGACCACTGGAACTTACATTTATTAGGCAAGAGAGCAGATACTATTAAAATGCAGTCATAAGTGATTTAATAATCACTATATTATTAAATTTTAAAAATATATCAAATGTAACACTGTAACTTGAATATGGGTAGCATTGTTCTACATTTTACTTTAGTAATCACTTGTTTTCAATTTGATCATTTTTTTGAATACTAAAAGAAGTGATTATTACAAACACTTAAGAGTTCCATTAACTATGCTTTTTATTCTTACCCACAAAAATATTAATATTGTATATAATATTTTTGGAAATATTACTGTAAAAGTCACATATAAAAAATAAACATTAGAAATTTAAGGTCACTACTATTATGTCATTATTAGTAGGCTACTGTGAGCTACTGCTGAAGTCAACTCTGGTTTGTATATGATTTCTGGCATGATAGCTATAATAGAAATCATTCCTCTCCAAGAAAGCATTAGAGAATATAACTTACATAAACAAATTATTATTGGATGCAGTTTTATTTACTCTTGGTCACAGTCCTTGTGAAGCATGCCATAACCTAGTGAGACATTGTCATAGTTCCATGGTTGATGACAGTTGCTCAGATTCTTTTTCACCTTGCCCCAAGGGTTACCATGTAGAAGCATTACTATCAACGTGTCACTTTTAAAGTCTACATATTTGATAGGCTCAGACAGTAAAGAATCTGTCTGCAATGCGAGAGACTTGGCTTCAGTCCCTAGAGAAGGGAATGGCTACCCACACCAGTATTCTGGCCTGGAGAATTCCATGGACAAAGGAGCCTGGCAGGCTACTGTCCGTGGGGTCGCAAAGAGTCAGACAGGATTGAGTGACTTTCACTTTCCCTTTTGCATAGAATGATGTTTAAACACCTTTGTATGGGAAGTTTCTTTGCATTTACTCCCTAAAGTCCCTACACCTTGAATGCCCTTCTAGTCCCTCTCCATATTCACCCTTAAGCCATTCAGGATTAAGCTTTTTCTTCTATACTCAAGGAAGAGTAGAATCTCACAGTTGGAGGAAACCTACATCTGATTCAATTGTGAATCTGTTATGCAAGTTCCTGTGACAGCTCTAGCTTCTCTAAATCCACTAATGACAAACTACTTATATCTAGATATATTCCACTTTTAAAGTTCTTTAAATGATCAAATAAACATTTTATGAATCTCCACCTAGTTCCTAGTTATATTCCCAAATTTTACAAAATAAAAGTAAGTTGCATATGACAGCTTTTATGAGAAAAATATCACGAACTCATTAGCTAATATGTCTATGGCAGCAAAGTCTGGAGTCATTTGCTGTATTTAAAAACCCACTCCATCTTTTTGTTGGTTCCTGTTCTCCTCAGATCATCACAAATTGACATATAATTTAATAAAAAAACAGTGATGTTAGTATGATATACAATTTAAGACAAAGCTAGTAGCCCTCTTTTTCCATAATATCTTGTCACACCTACATCTCCCTTATTAGAAATGTTTACATGTTCCCTGGCTTTAAATGGATCTTAGAGGCCATTTATTCTGTCTTTTTTTTTTTTTTTTTTTTAATCTAATTTACAAAGAAACTGAAGGGTAGATATGGAAATATTTGCCTAAAGTAAGTGGAAAGCAAAGCTACCACTAGAGGCCCTGTACTAATTTGTGTCCCATTACAGAAATTCTCTGTCCATCATACTTTTGACTCTTATTACATAGCTTTCCCGTCTCTTATGTTATTAATTTGTCTACCTTTCAATCACCTCCTCTAGAGGTCACTCTTGAAGCCAGAGATCTTGCTATATTGCTCTTTCTATTCAACCACAGTAACAACAAAGCAAACCTGCCCTGGATTTAACTTAATTGAACATTCTCAAATAGAATGAATATATTTCCAATGGAGAACCTATCAGAAATGCTTATAAATACCCACTGTTCCTTTTATTTTTAAAATATAAAACACAGTTTAATGAGTATTTCCAAGTGAACATGCATGCAGCTCTCATTCTGGTCAAGACACGACATTCTCGACACCTCGGAAATTCCCTCCCACCATGTAGCCACCCAGCCACAATCCATACCTTCCCCCAAAGCTAACTGCTTCCTTACGTCATTTTTTTTTAATCGGAGTGTAATTGCTTTACAACGCTGTGTTAGTTTCTGCTGTACAACAAAGTGAGTCGATTATATGTGTCCATGCACCCCTCCCTCTTGAGCCTTCCTCCTGGTCACCGCATCCCACCCCCCGAGGTCACCATAGAGCACTGAGCTGAGCTCTCTCCTCTACAGCAGCTTTCCCCTAGCTAGCTATTTTATACACGGTGGTGCTACTCTCTCAGTTCGCCCCATCCTCCTCACTCCAAACCATTCCTTTTAAAACCTGTCCTAGTCCTCATTACTATTTCACTTTGAATGAGCTAAATGTTCTGTTTTGAAATTATATAAGGAGACTTTGCCGGGATATATCTGCAACCCTTTTGTAAGAATTGGCATAAAGTCAGTGAATGAAGTGTGTTTCTAACCTCTCTCTATATATGTATGTATTAAAATGATGCACTTGCAAATGTATTCAGTACCTCATTTATTTAGCAAAAAGTCAGTTCATACCGTGAACCTGTGATAGTAAGGTTTACTCCAGTCCAGACACCTTAAACACACACATTCAACTCTAGAATGTCTTCTGGGGTATCTGTTGGTTGTCTTTAGCAATCATTGACTTGTCACTACTGACTGAAGGAATGTGCCTGAAAGATCTTCAATTTTTACTCTCTCGCTCTCCTTTCTTTCTCCCTGCTCACCCCCGCCCCCCACTTTCCACCCTTTCTTCCCTTCTTCCAGTGGATTGGGGACTTTACAAATCCAAAGTTTCTTTCTTTCATTATTACATGTCACATATACACATAGATATAATTCTAAGTCTTAAGTTACTTTTCTTGGTCTTATTTTACTTCAATTCACAACTAGCTCTATCAGATTTCCTTAATACCTATAAAATATCCAACATGCTGCTGCTAAGTCTCTTCAGTCGTGTCCGACTCTGTGCGATCCTAAAGACGGCATCCCACCAGGCTCTGCCGTCCCTGGGATTCTCCAGGCAAGAACACTGGACTGGGTTGCCATTTCCTTCTCCAGTGCATGAAAGTGAAAAGTGAAAGTGGAGTCACTGAGTCGTGTCCAACTCTCAGCGACCCCATGGACTGCAGCCCACCAGGCTCCTCCATCCATGGGATTTTCCAGGCAAGAGTACTGGAGTGGGGTGCCATTGCCTTCTCCGAAAATATCCAGCTAGTACCTGGCAAATAGGAGACAGTCTTCTAAAATTATCTCATAGTATATATGCCCCATATTTTACATTGTTCTGAGATTCAGCAATTACATTAAGAAATGTAGTGCCTATGTCAAAGAGAAAAAATAGCAAGTTTTGAAACTTTATCAGACCAGTTCTAAGCCAAAGACATAAATTCTCCAAGATTTTGAAAGTACTCAGCCATTCTTTTCATATCTTAAGTGTCTCCTGCATGCTTTCTCATATGTCTATAACAACTTGTATTTCTTAATTATGAACATTTATGATAAGTATATATCTTAATTTTTCTGTTTTGCTTTTATTCCAAATTTAAAGCAATATTGATTTCCAATTCAGTCAACCACATATTTCTTTAAATTAATGACAATCAGTTGGCCTAAAAACTGGAATGTTATTAGGACTATTTGGTAGTAGGCACTGGGTAAATAAATTCATGTTTCAAATTACAGACTTAAGGTGTTGCTTGAGAAATACAAGTTTGTGACTTTTGACAGTCTCACTGTGACATTCTCATCTTAGATACAATGGAAAGTAGTTTTAAGTGATTAACGTCACAATGAGCTGTGGATAACCATGTACCTTACATTATATTTCATTTTAATTTTTCTTTATTATAACCTAACTCTGATAATAGTGATAGTTCTGATTATGAACTGACAAAAATTTAGAACTCAAACTGAATGAAAGTCTTTGGTTGGTTGGAAGCTTCATACACATTTTCCTAGAAAATTTAGATTTCTTTTTTTCCTCAAAGAATAAATGTTCAGACTCTAGGAAGACAATTTTTTCTTCATAATGGGCAGCAGGAAATACCGTATCATTTCTAGGAAAAAACAGTAGAGGTGACTTGATAGTTTTGTTTAATATTGTTTTAGAGATTGACATACTGCTTGCCATGAAAGTGCTAGAGAAAAGAGGGATTCCACTGTAACTGCTATTGAAAATTTCAGAGGCAAACTTCCAAGCCCCGGAATAATGGGCTGTGTGCACTTTGTTTTTCAGTGAGCCCAACCAATCTTTCTCAGTTTAACCTTCCTGGGCCCAGCATGATGCGCTCAAACAGCATCCCAGCCCAAGACTCGTCCTTCGATCTCTATGACGACTCCCAGCTTTGTGGGAGCGCTACGTCTCTGGAGGAGAGGCCACGGGCCATCAGTCATTCAGGCTCATTCAGGGACAGCATGGAAGAAGGTAGGCGTGGGGGAAATAAGGATGGAGCTGGTTAACTCAGACCTGAAAGCTATCGTATCTATCACTCATGTCAAAAGGATGCCTTCAAGAGAAAATCAAGTAGCGTAGTTCCATTTCGGGAGCCCTGAAACTTGAAGATGTTTTAGTCTGTATTACCTTCTGTTTCTTTATGCATTTGGAAATATGACAGAAATAGTTTGGATTAATACTTGGCTATAGAACAATTCAGAATAAATCTGGTGTTCTCCTACACAAACCTGGGCAATTTTAGAGACTATTTGCTTTGGTTTGCCAAATATAAAAGTGAATGTTTCATTGACACATTGATTAAAAACCATAAAAGATACATAAACCAGAAAAAATTCTCATATGAAACAACCACATGCTGCCAACTTTTATTCTCAGAAACTCCCTCTGGTGTTAGTTTTTATTATCATATCATTTAAGAATTCATAGTGCACCTACATTTTGCTTTATATTTCCTTTATCTGTTACACTAAAATTCCTACCTGACCTAATAAATGTCTTTCTAGTTGTAAAATTCTACATGAACACTTTATAACAAATACTCTTTGAAAAACTCAGGAAGCTTAATTGATTTTCAAATATGTATAATTTTCTAAACTATATAACCCCAAATGTCAAATTTGATAATAATATTTGAGAGATTTTCCTCTTTGATTTAATGAATGATTTTTAAATGCTCACTAAGGAAAATTGTGATATACATTTTATAAAACACTTTTTATTAAGAATAAAACAAAGGTAAACATAGAAGTCCAAACTGCTTAGAATAAAATCAGAGGCAGTCAGCTATACTATCCTGGGCCTTAGTCAGTTTTTATAACAGAAAAGACTCAATCTTGAAACATACTGGTCATCTCTCTATCTGTGGTATAAACTTGAGAAAGTTTCATAACTTTGTTATGTCTGATTTCTGTGTCTGTACTTTCTAAGGATGAAAACAGTAAAGAGCAACTCTGTTCCTTTATTTTTCCCCTTCTTACCTTCCTATTTAAAACATCTTCTGACTAAAATCAAGGCAGCTGTGAAAATTGATGGTCTTCAGGTCCCTGTTGTAGTATGTTTATTTACCATGTGATTACTAAATCAGTTGACCACAGTTGCCACTGCCTTTTGGGATATTAACCAAAGCACTGAATTCACTGTGACAGATAGTGAATTCTACCCTGATAGCTGCAGATGTAGACAAAATATAACAAATCTGAAATGTAAAGTCACTGCATTTCTAAAATGGCTCTATCTCCCTCTTCACAGATAGAGATTAAAAAAAATACTGGAAAAATGATGTGCTAAACATACTCATGGCTTTCTATGGTGCTTCTCTGGCAGAGAGAATACTGTTTATTTGCTTGGAAATTCTGGCCTTCCTTTATGTGGATAAATAATCTGACCTTATAGCTCTCAAATTCATCACTTTATTATCTCCACCTGTTCTCCTAGACCTCTCCAGACCAGGTGTGAGCACCCCCGGTGCTCTCTTAGAACCCAGTACATTGCTCTCAATAGTATTTATATGGTCCCATTGTGATTTTGTTTTTAGTTACATATATTTCTATTTCTTTTTGAGCTCTGAGAATTGTGACATTCAATTTTATAGTCCCAGCATCTAGCAATGGCCTGTCACATTGTGTGTACTCAACTAATGTTTCTTTAATGGATGAATAAGCAGAAATAACTATATATTATCCCATAATGAAAAGAGGAAGAAATTTTCTATAAGTATAGTTAAGTACAATTGCACCCTCCTTTGAGCTTAATACCCTGGACTAGCAGAAGTAATAAATCATTCTGTTAACTGATCGAGATGATATTTTTCTACACCTCACCAAAAGACAGTGTAAATTTTCCACTCTTAATTTCTAAGAGACACCCCCTTGAAATACATACTTTTCTATTACCAAAATTGTGAAGAAACCATACTTCATTTAAATGAGTTTAACAAGCTTATCACAGATAATGTTGAAATAGCTTATTTCCCTGAATGTATATGGAGAGAAATCAACCTTTATTGTATAAAAAATGAAATAGAATAAAATGCATAAAAATTTTTATAAGTTTATACTTTCATAGTAACTTAAGATGTCCTTGATTTTCTGATTAATTATTATGTGAGAGCCTAGTCTGGTTTGAAATATGTACATGCCATACTAGAGGGGCTTGCATTTGCAATTCTCTGTACATGATGGAGGAAGTACTCTAGGGGAAAGGTATGGGACCTTTCCATGGCTCAACATTTGGATCTCTAAAAATTAACAGCAGGCTTGTCTTCAGATTCTTATGTTATTTTTATTTCCTTAACCACCTATTCTTCATTCTTCAGTAAAGGGCTGGTGGTTCTGAACAGACATCATTATTTTACCTCTTGTTCTTTTTTGCTTTCTTCAGTTCATGGCTCTTCGTTATCATTGGTCTCCAGCACTTCTTCTCTGTACTCCACGGTAAGTGTTGGCTGTAGTGAAAAACCCTTTGCCAACCTTTGTTAAATAGGTTGACATTTACACAGAAGTTCCACGGTGACATAAAGGTGTACTCTAAGCTCTTGCATATCCGGTAAGGAGGCAGGTACTCTACCAATTCTTCTATAACGCACTTGTATTTGTAATCAGTGAGTGGATGAAAAACTGAACTTCATAAAACCTGATGGTTTATGACTCAAAACCCTTAAAACCATGTGCTATTCTCCATCATAACTTTATCATACTGACCACTTTTCTTTGTTTCGTTCTCTGACTGGTAATTGTTCTATGGTATTTCTTTTTTTTTTTTTAAGTTCATTTATTGAGAAAATTGTATTAAAGGATAAAAGCCTAAAAGGCTTAATGAATTTTTAAACTAAATCTTCTTAAAGAGGGTGATTTTTAAAACTTAATTTCTGAAGAGAGAAATGCCAGTATATCAACTTATTTTTCTAGTGTGTGAAATATATTTTGTTTTTGCAAGTGTAAGTTTTCTGCCCAGTTACTATAATTTCATCCTTTTCTAAAAATTAGTCTACAAGGAGTTATGTTTTACAAAATACTTCCTTCATCCTAGGTATGTTTTAGTTTATGAATCTCACTGAGGCTTGAACATTATGCTGTTGCTGCTAAGTCACTTCAGTCGAGTACATTAAAAATTGTATTGAACTGGTTTTGTACTTTTAATCTACTTTGTATTGATTTAATAAGAGTGAGGGCTGTGTTAGTTCTTTCTGGATCCCTTCAGCATATTTCCTAACACACAGCTAATAATAAAGCAAATATTTTTTAATTAATAAATTTGAAAGGATAAATGAATGACCAAGAAACGCTTGCAGAATAAAGAAACATCTAATATATTTTTATTTAAGCAAGATGTTTTATACTGTTTACCATCCTTTATGACACTGAGCCAGCTTCAAAACCATTATTTAATACTAAGAAGTAATCATATTTCATCTTATATCATCAATCCATACCTAACTCACCAAAAGAAATATAATATTAATAATCTGGCTCATTGCTTCCACTTTATGGTAACAGCTACCAAGTAATGCTAACCAAAGCATATGAAAGAAAGCAAAGATTAAAGAAAAGGTTCTGAAAAGTCAGCAAGGAAATGATTCTATACAGGATGCATATACATATATATATAATTAATATGTAATAGTTATGCATGTAGTTAGTGTATGTAACTTTTTCAGGATTTTTTATTAATAAAAATTGATGAATTTCTTTTTATACAATTTTTGTAAATAACATACAGTGCTCTTTTAAACATGCAGATTACTTATTGAGCGTCAGGTCTGTGTAATCCTAGCAAGCCTAAAGCAGGATTTGGACAGAAAAAACTGGCAGGAAATATTCAAAATGCCAGGGAAACCAAATAGGGTTAATCACACCATATGTGTCAAGGCAAACAACTAAGTTTCTTTCTGTCTGTGAAATTGTCTTAAAATACTAATATATGTCTGATTCAAAAATCAAACTATATGAAACCTTGAAATTATTATAATTTAAAAATATTAAATCTTTACTTAAAGATTCACTTAACTTTAAAATAAATTTGAGATGTAAAATGTTAAAGCTTTATGTCAGTGTTTATTTTTAAAACAGTTTTGCTATAAAGGCTTTTGGGATTCTATTAGGTGACTACTGTTTGTATAACCACCGTCTTACTAAGTATTCAGTTCAGTTCAGTCACTCAGTCGTGTCCTACTTTTTGCGATCGCGTGGACTGCAGCATGCCACGCCTCCCTGTCCCTTAAGAACTCCCGAAGTTTACTCAAACTTATGTCCATTGAGTCGGTGATGCCATCCAACCATCTCATTCGCTGTTGTCCCCTTCCTCTCTCGCCTTCAATCTTTCTTAGCATCAGGGTCTTTTCCAGTGAGTCATTTCTTCACATCAGGTGTTTCAGAAGTATCGGTTTCAGCATCAGTTCCTCCAATGAATATTCAGGACTGATTTCCTTTAGGATGGACTAGTTGGATCTCCTTGCAGTCCAAGGGACTCTCAAGAGTCTTCTCCAACACACGTCAAAAGCATCAATTCTTCAGCGCTCAGTTCTCTTTATAGTCCAACTCTCAAATCCATACATGACTACTGGAAAAANTTTCCCATTCTATTGTTTTCCTCTGTTTCTTTGCACTGATCACTGAGGAAGTCTTTCTTATCTCTCCTTACTATTCTCTGGAACTCTGCATTCAAATGGGTCTATCTTTCCTTTTCTCCTTTGCTTTTCACTTCTCTTCTTTTCATAGCTATTTGTAAGGCTCTCTCAGACAACCATTTTGCCTTTCTTTTTTTTGAAGATGGTCTTGATCTGCTTCCTCTAGAACACCACAAACCTCCATCCATAGTTCTTCAAGCACTTTGTCTATCAGATCTAACCCCTTGAATCTATTTGTCACTTCCACTGTATAATCGTAAGGGATTTGGTTTAAGTTATACCTGAATGATCTAGTGGTTTTCCCTATTTTCTTCAATTTAGGTCTGAATTTGGCAATGAGTTCATGATCTGAGCCACAGTCAGCTCCCAGTCTTGTTACTGTCTATCCCAGTGTCTTACTAACTTCATATTTTTAAGACTAGAGAAAATATATAAAAGAACAACACTGTTTAAAAGAGGTGCTTATGCCTAAAAATTATCCTGAGAGTTATTTTACTTTGCTTCATTTTATGTTTTCTGGAGAAATGAAAGAATTAAAAAGTAGTTTGGGTAGTTCTGCATCAGTTAATCAGACAGTGTCACAAAAAGAGAAATAGGAGGTAAGAGATTGTTTTTCAGCCTCGGAGCTGCTCAAGGCAGTGAAGACTTGTAACGTTCAGCAATATTATGCATTCTCCAGCTTTTTTCAGATTGAGGGAGCTTCCCAAGCATAATGGCACATGTAACTCATTATCTGTCGTTTTTGCAGCCCGGTGAGAAGAAGAAAAACAGCTAGGAGTTTTCTACACCTGAGGCCAAAACACTCCTTGAGGTCCTACAGCGGTGCTTATTTCCAGCGTCTGTAGAGCCTGTGTTTGCCAACCACTTTTTTCACCACTTCACCACTGGGTGCTTTACTGTTTTGCTGACTTGCAGCCCAATAAACTTATTTAGTGATCATTAGGAAAAAGGCAACAAAATAGTAACTAATAAGCTGATTTTCTGTGGTTGTCAGTACAGGTAAATGTTTTTCCTGTAGTTGTATTTGGCATTCTTTATGATTGATAATTCACAGAATAAAATTCCAACTCCTAGGTCTTGGCTAAAAATCTCTATGATTTCATGGAGTACAAATTTCCTAAAATCTATATGAAAAAAAAAATCTACTCTATTACTTTTTCCTGCAGTCACCTTTTTAAAAATATAATTTTATAACTTTTGTTTGTATTATTTGTTGTCTGGATCTTAAGGTACCACCATCTTTTAATTCTATACTTTTAAAGATTTTAAGACACAGTATATATCCATAAGTCAAATAACCTATGTTTTCAAAATATAATATGGTCTATATATAAATAAATAGCATTTGCAGTCCTACAGTTCCTACTTTTACTATTAATTTATTTAATATCTTTTATTATTCTTACATTAGACCAAAATAACATTTTAAATTACACAGTATATTTATTGTATTCTTTTATACTTGTGAAATGAATTAATACTCATTATTTATAGTTAAGTTCTTTTTCCTTTTATTTTTTACAGGCTGAAGAAAAGGCTCATTCAGAGGTAACAACCTAGCAGCATTTTCAGTTGACTATTTTCGATTACATTTAGGATGAAATGAGTAGTTCTACCACCAGAGGGCTCTGTGATACAACCCATAACTCCAACACTGCTGATGGAGGTGACCCAGCAATGATAAATAGTCTCGGATATTTCCTCTTAAAAGAAAGTGAAAGTTAGGTTTTTAGAAGCAAACACTCTTCTCACATTCTAGCTTGGGGTCTTAACTCGGCACCTATTAAGTTGTCTCTAGTAGTAATCACTTAAAAATCTTAGATGCCTGAATAAATATGTGGTCTCTACCCCCACTGCTGTGAGACTAAGCATGTAGGATTATGGCAAGTATTCCATTTTAGGCACTAGACCTCCACAATGCAGTTTACCAGCATCTCAGTCCATCTATTATTTGCTCCCAGTACTTTTCTGCTTCTAATCACTTGATGTCTAGTGTAGTATGTTATTCTAATCACACACCTAACAAATATTTTGTTACAATCACATGCAAATCAGATTGCAACCTGGAGAGAACATTCTTTTTATTTCCCTTTGTTTGAAAGTTGTCCTTCCAAGGAGAGTAGAGAGACTTTAATTAGGCCTTTATTCACAATGTGCTAATGACTATTTGATTGGTTTTACCCTGAGCAAAGAAAAATGCATTGGCAATAGCCTTTGCAAAGTAACTCTTCCCTTTGAAGTTTTATTTTATCTGTCTTCTAAACTAAAGTTTGTACTATTTTACTTTACGATATTTACATTAAATTTTTTTATTCTTTCTATATATATTATAATAAAAATATTGAGAAAGTATAAATTATGCCAATTTTATCTGTATAATTGCTAGACCAAAGAGTAAATATGATTTTGGAAAACCTAAACTATTTATATATGGGGACATGGCAAAGCTTCCTACATTGATCATAATATGTGTAGCTACTAAGGCGTACAAGTACCACATCTATTTGCCATATTAGTAGTTATCCACCTCGACTTTAATTATTTATACCCATAGTGGATCATTTTCTTTAATGATTTATATTAGTTTCAGGTTTCTTGTATTCTTAATTTTAAAGGAAATATAATCATGTAATAGATAATATGAATTTGAGAAATTCAAAGTTCTTTGGACTTTGTACTGTTTTAAGAATAAAATAGATGCCTCTTAGAGCTATTTATGGTCACCATCATTTGAATGAACCCAAATTCTCTTTGGATCTGGGTGTGTCTTTTTTAAAGTACAGAAATCAAATGGAATCACATCTGCTGAAATTATATTAATATCCCATCTCTATTCCCAGTTTAAAATTTCATTCTTTTTTAGAATCTTTGAATATTGACCACCATTTCTTCTCTACAAAAATCTAATGAGTAGGAAAAAATAAGCACTTAATGAACTGTATCAAAAATTCTCTTTCAAGCTAAGATAGTGTTTTGAAAGTCCAACTACAACAATAGCAACTTGTTTTTGAGGAAATGAGAATCATCAGAGTAGAATGTTTGGCATCTAAGTAATTAAAATCCCTTGAGACCAAAAGTGTACTTGTGAACTTAGTCTTAGATTCTTGTAAACATTTTAACCTTACTTATCACTGTTTATATTTCATGGCAGCATAAGACATGCAGATTAAACCATAGAAAGTACTGAAACTTAAAAATACTCTTACCTTTTTTTGGTTCAATTTATTTGAGTATGGAGTAAACCAAAAAAGGAAAACATTTTAGCATATTGTTGTTATTGGTTTATCTAGCCATTTACACAGTCTTACTGATTTTACCCCCTTTTTTTTTTCCAAACTATGGATAATCTATAAAGCGATTCTGCTCGGAGCTCATAGTAACTCACTGAAAAAATGACATTGTAATAAATATTTGAGAAGGCTTCTCTAAGTTTTAGTAATGAAAACTCCAGCCAATAAAATTATTTTCAAGTATGGAATCATTAAATGTTGAATTGTAGCCAACTTCCAGTGACTGTAGGACTATTCTACAGCTTATTAGTACTTATCAAAATATAGGAAATAAACATATAAAAATGGATAGAAAAAGAAAAAGACCCAGAAAATAAATACATGTATATTTAACTCTTAAAAAGAAAAGCTATTATTACCATAAATTTCTAGAGGTAGAAGGACCAAGAGACAAAGTGAACTGATTCTGGGTTCAAATAGCAATGGCAAATAAGCATTGAAGCAAATGGTAGATGAACAAAAAAGCATCCTTTAATGTGCCAATTCGAACTTCAGTTGTGAACACAGGCACTTGCCTTTCTTCTTATAAGTGGCATTTGATTGTTATTCAGTAGCCAGTTTTCACATTTCTTTAAGTTTTGGAAATTGGTGCTGATACAGTGGTATTAGAATGAACTAATTATAGTGTTTGCTTTTTTGGACTAAATTCTTAATTTTAAATTAAAATCTACTACCCTGTTGATTTGATTTTTTAAATTACATTCAGCAAATACATAAACTGCGGAGAGAGCTGGTTGCATCACAAGAAAAAGTTGCCACCCTCACATCTCAACTTTCAGCAAATGTAAGTCATTTTTAATTTTTTTTGACATATTAAAACAGATGTTTAAATAGTAAATGGGATGATTTTAGTAACAGGCTCACAAACATTAGATGTCCAAATGATACAGACTTAAGTCTCTAAATCAGGGGACTGTACACACTGAATCATAACATCTAAATCCAAGTTGATGAGGAATGAGAATGTGGTTAAAATGGCTTTTTGTCTCTTGTAAGGTTGGAACATTGGTAACATCTATAAAGATTATTTCTTTTCTTATTTCTTATTCCTATCATTCCCCATACATAAGACTTTCTTAAGCCACAAGACAGTGAGGGGTTGACAGTGATTGACCATAGAAGATAAAAAATTCATGCACGCTGACTCCTTCAGCACAATTTATTGAACAATTAATGAAGCATCCAATTCTCAAAAATTAGATTGATCTGAATTTGTGTATCTTAGCTATATTGTAAAGGAGCTATAGTTCTCTCAAAAACCTTGGTAGCCTTCTCATAGTTTAAGGAGCCAAAGAGAGCAAAAATGATGGTGATAAAGACAACCAATGATATTAGCATTTACTGAAGATCTTTCAGTGTGCCAGAGAACACTCAGAGTAGATGCAGACGTCCAGGAGGACACGTGGCATTGTGCCTGGTCTCGAGGACCAGGGTCGCGAAGCAGCAGTGAGGGGTGAGGAAGCGCCTGCTGTTTTGCCATGTGTCCTGACACCTTTGCTCAACATCAACCTGCTCACTCCCACTGGGTGGCTTTGGGCCTGTTCGCTGCCTTACCACGCTCTGTTCTGCCTTGCGTTTTTCCATCTCAACAAAGCTTGACATAGCAAAAGTGAACAGGTGTGGGCCCATTGTGCATGATTTCAATAAGAGAGATTTTCCTTCTGCAGTGTGTAAGTTAGTTCCCTCACAAGGAGTTCATTTTAGCACTGTATTTGAATGGATTTTTTTTTAACTTCGAGAGAAGTTTGTCTGCAATGAGGAAGGCTCAGTAACCGACCCTATGCCCTGTATAGTAAAGATACAAATGTCTTGAATGATTACTCAGAGTTTTATTTTCTTTTGTAAATGTCTCTTGCATGGACTTGTATATTCAGTCATCAGATTAATAAATTACTGCTATACATAATGGGATTTGGGCTTTTACACAGTGATATATATACCATCTCCATTTAAAAAGTAATACAGTTGACCCTTGAACAACACAGATTTGAACTGTGCAGGTCCACTTATGCATGCATATTTTAAACTCCTCACATAAGTGGATTCACACATTAATTATCTGTATATAAATGGACCCACATAGTTCAAATCCATGTTGTTCAGAGCTCAACCATGGTTGGTTGACCTCTTGAATGTGTAATTCAAATGCAGAGGGCCAACTATGATACATGAGCATTCATGGACTTTGGTCCTGAAACTAATCTCCCATGGATACCAAGTGACAAATGTACCTGTATATTGTATTAAAAAGAAAAACAAAAATTAAAATAAGCATTTAATAAAAAATAAAGTATTAAAGCATTAAATAAAGCATTAAAAATTTTTAATAAAAAATTTAAAAAGCATTTAATAAAAACAAAATATATTTGTTTTTCCCTCTGAGACTCCCAATTCCACCTATGGTTATTGATTTCTTGNCCCATGGATACCAAGTGACAAATGTACCTGTATATTGTATTAAAAAGAAAAACAAAAATTAAAATAAGCATTTAATAAAAAATAAAGTATTAAAGCATTAAATAAAGCATTAAAAATTTTTAATAAAAAATTTAAAAAGCATTTAATAAAAACAAAATATATTTGTTTTTCCCTCTGAGACTCCCAATTCCACCTATGGTTATTGATTTCTTGTCTATCCTTTCAACATTGTTCTTCTATATACTCATGAATATATATATATATATATATATATATATATATAGTACACACTTGCAAAGGCTTACACACACACACACACACACACACACCGCAACGGAAGGAACCAAGTTCTAACATAGGAGGACAGTCCTGGAGAGCAACTCAGCACCATTGTTTCAAAAGGTACAAACATTTGAAAAACATGTGAGACATTGGCTGCCTACCACTTCTCTCAAGTCATGCATGCCACACTGTGTTCACTGATTTGTTTTCATGACTATGAAATATTATCCTCAGCTGGGAATTGATATGACCTTCATAGCATGAATATAGCTTCTTACAGTAAAAAAAATATATATTCTTTTATGCATAAAGCAGAGATATACAGAGAGAATATAAACAGAGAGCATATCTGTGATAATAAAATGGTCATGGAAGAAGGGGGCAATTAGGGGAAAAAAAAAATCTATATTGTCTCCCTAAGGGGCAAAGAAAAATAAAAGTAAGAAACACAAAATTAGAGAAAGTGGTGCCAGACACATAAATTTATTTAAAAAGTGCTGCTGCTGCTGCTGCTGCTGCTGCTAAGTCGCTTCAGTTGTGTCTGACTCTGTGCGACCCCATAGACGGCAGCCCACCAGGCTCCCCCATCCCTGGGATTCTCCAGGCAAGAGCACTGGAGTGGGTTGCCATTTCCTTCTCCAAAGCATGAAAGTGAAAAGGGAAAGTGAAGTCGCTCAGTCGTGTCCAACTCTTAGCGACCCCATGAACTGCAGCCTACCAGGCTCCTCCGTCCATAGGATTTTCCAGGCAAGAGTGCTGGAGTGGGGTGCCATTGCCTAGTCTTTGAAAAATTATCCAAATGTCTCCAGCCTTTCCTGTCCATGTCTGTGTTATCAGTAATAGTATATTTTACACATTGGTGGGAGCCTAATCCTATTTTATATGTTATTCTAGTTTTATGTCATAATACATTTTAGAAATATTCTCAGATCATCTCAGACCCACACAAAACCCCTCAAATAGAACCTTTATTTTGTTTAATAGTGAAAAAATTGGAAATAATGGAAATGTTTTAATAGGTCGATGGATAAACAACTTCTGATACATACATACATACCATGGACAATAGCTGTTAATACACACAGCAACTTGGATGGATCTCAAGTGCATTAAGCTGAGTGAAAAGAGTCTGACTTTTAAAGTCACATGCTGTATAATTCCATTTATTCAACATTCTCAAATGACAAGATTGTATAGATTGCCAGGGTCTAGGAATGGTGGTCACCTCTTTCCTGAGAGTTAGGTATAAAGCTAGAGAGAGCTTGGTGGTGATGAAGGGCGGTTCTTTACATGTGTGCATGTAAATATGTGTACCAATAATGAACTTCTGGCTTTGATGTTATACTGTGATTATATAAAATATAGCCATTGAGGCAAACTGGATAAAGGGGTACAGGAGTCCTTTCTGTACTCTCCTTGAAACTTCTTGTGAATCTATAATTATTTCAAATTAAAAGATCAAACACCTAAAGATCACAGTTTTTAAAAGAAATGTCTAGTTTTTAATTTCTTGCACATTTCTATCTTATTTCACCATTTAGTGCCTTTTTTATTTAGTGGTAATATGCATTGTTAAAGTTTTTCACCATCAGATAAATGTATTGCTGACACTGTCAGAAGATAAAAGTCAGGATGAAGATAGGCATTATCTTCTACTCTTTTACAAAACAATTTCTCAAAATTCACTTTAAATCTATTGCAGTAGCGAAGAACTTGTATAAGTGGGTGAGTTCATCAGTGTTTATAAAATAATTTTAATGCCAGTCCTATTTTAAGCATTTAATAGTTTCATAATTACTAGGGGTGGAGTCTTGTATATTTATGTCCCTTTGTATTTTTAAGGATATAATCTCCTTTACTTATTCAGAAATTTGAATTATTTATAAGGTACAAACTGTCTTGAACTCATTATCTTTAGCATCTAGTTTAAAATGTCACTTTAGATTCAGTGCACCATTATGAGTCATCAAAGGATTTACTTGAGAAAACACTTGGTTTTTCCTCAGTTCTAGGAAATGTTGCATTTGAAATTTCATTCAGAGTGTTCTTTACTTCATTGCCTCTGAGTTAGCATCTGTTGATGTATGTAATATATATGCATACATTTTAATATACTTTTATAAAAATTAATTGTAAGATTGAAAATAGTTTCTGTAGAATTGCTTCAATATAAGTTGAAAAATGTTTACTCTTGTACATTTCCTATTTGGAGTTAGAGATATGTCTTTTATTATTTTATTCAAACCACAAGTAAACTTTACTTTTTGGTTAAATGAGATCACTATAATGGCCATTGTTGTATAGAAGTCTAATAGCCATGATTTATAAATATAAGTTGCAATGTTTGGTTCATAGAAAATATCATTAACTGCTATTATTTATTTAGCAGTCATTTTAAGATCTATTCAGTTTACTTAATATATGAATAATTCTGTCAGAACTTAAAAGTTTTTCCTAAATTTGGGGGGGGGTTTGGGTTTTTTTTCTAATTGGTGTATCAGATGTTTGGAACTGGCACTATTATATTTATATGAAGTCCACACAGCAATCTGTGTTTTCATATTAAATTGGAAACATCTGCTTCTCTACTAAAATGTCTTTTTCCCCTTTGTTAAAAGGGGCACTGGTAAGTCAAAAATATATTTGGCTATCTCATCTCATTTACCTGACGGAGTATAACTGAGGTTCAGTGGAAGATACGCTGAGCCTACCCAGCAATTTACGCAGGTCTCTGAGCAGAGCTGAGAAAGCCCTGGGAAGCCTCTCTTTAGAGGTGTGTCCATTAGGATGTCTGTAGGAAGGAGAGGAGCAATGTGGGCCAGCACTGTTGCCTGGCTTTCTTTGAACGAGTACCCATCATTGAACAGCAGCTCCACAGTCCACGGCCCCCAGGAGCGAATGGTCATATCAGACAGACAGCCAGTTACCCCTGACCTCTTACCCACAGCTGCTTAAAGCCAAGCCAGGTGGGATGCATTTATTTGTGTCTTAACATATTTTCTTACAAATGTCAGCCCTTAGATAATCTGGAAATGGACAGGAAGGCTAGTTATTACTACTAGCTTTCAAAGATATTGCTGAATGAATGTGTAACAAAAGAAAGTGTTTTGCCTTTCAGCACATAAGTCACCTAACCAAATTTCTCAGGTTTTATTTTTGCTTAGGATTGTGCCCTATTTCTTTGCTCTATTTAATATTTTTAAATAATCAAGCAGTTACTTTTGTTTTTCTGCCTCTCACTTAAGAAAAAATATTTTGCACATAATTAACAATGACAAACACTGAAGGGATAATTATATATATTTATATTTATATATATATATGAAATCTTTATGATGTTTCAGAGTCATGTATATAAAATACCTAACTACCTATCTATCTATCCCCATATACATATATGTAAAGAGTATTTTTTTATTTTATTGATGGGATATTGTTGAATTCTGAATGAACAAATGCAATTGCAGGCATTTTTCACAATGGTATTCCATCTTATTGTTTAGTACCACAATTCTTTACATGTGTATTCAGATTATGTTGTGTGATTCCAAAGCTAAAGACAGTATGTATTAAAAATTTATCCCTTAACTAATATTCAGTCTTATCTATTTTATTTCCTTGTCAGACTTTACCTAACACAAGCAGGGAATAGTCATTAATCAGTTCAATTCAATTCAGTCACTTAGTCATGTCCAACGCTTTGCAACCCCATGGACTACAGCACTCCAGGCTTCCCTGTCCATCACCAACTCCTGGAGATTGCTTAAACTCATGTCCATGGAGTCAGTGATACTCTCTAACCATCTCATCCTCTGTCATCCTCTTCTCCTCCTGCTTTCAGTCTTTCCCAGCATCAGGGTCTTTTCTGTGAGTCAGTTCTTCACATCAAGTAGCCAAAATATTGGAGCTTCAGCTTCAGCACCAGTCTTTCCAATGAATATTCAGGACTGATTTTGTTTACAACTGAAAGGTTTGATCTCCTTACAGTCCAAGGGACTCTCAAGAGTCTTCTCCAGCACCACAGTTCAAAAGCATCAATTCTTTGACACTCAGCCTTCTTTATTGTCCCACTCTCCCGTCCATACATGTCTACTGGAGAAACCATAGCTTTTACTAGACAGACCTTTGTTGCCAAAGTAATGTCTCTGCTTTTTATTATACTGTCTAAGTTGGTCATATCTTTTCTTCCAAGGAGCAAGTGTCTTTTAATGTCATGGCTGCAGTCACCATCTGCAGTGATTTTGGAGCCCAAGAAAATAAAGTCTGTCACTGTTTCCATATCTATGTGCCCTTAATACACTGATGCAATTTTACTCTGACTTGAAAATTATGCAACTTCTAAGGGAAAACTCAGAACCTGTAAACTATGATTAACAGTCCCCCTAAAAATCCACAGTTTTTTTTTAAAGTCATCATTTTATAAAGTTTTTCAGATAAGATATATTTTCCTATAGTTTAATCTGATCTTATATTCTCTTTTCTCTCCAATAAGGTAACACAGATTATCACTGGTAGAAATTCCTTCCTTTATTTACTTATTGTATTGCCTTTCTATTAATCTAATTGGTGAGAAACTTAACCTTGTATTATATTCAAAGTAACAAAGCTATTGTGATAAATTAAGCCAAGGAGACATAACTTAAAGCAGCACTTCATAAACATACTTTTAACATAATTTTCATTGAGAACAATATGACTCAAATGAAAATACTCTTTTGTAGCCAATTATATGTTCTTATAAATTAATTTATATTAATTATGTAAATAATAAAGAGCAATGCTCTAACGATTAAAAATTGGCATTCTAATGGTGAACATTTTATCTTTACTGACAACTACTACATATGAGCAATATATTGCTCAGATGGTAAAATGAACTAATTTTCTGTAAAATGGCACATTCAAGGACTCACAGTCCAACAGCTAAACCTTACAGTTATTTGAGAGACTTGAAACTTTTCGATGTTATATAGAATCTTGCATTTCTTTTGGTGAATATTAACAAAGCTTTTCTCTTTTAAAGGAAAGCAAGCCATTTTATCATTAGGATTTAGTAACCCACTGTATCTTCATAGCAGAATTATTTTTAACAGTTTAAACTGGAATCAGCTCTAATGGTCACCATAGACAAATAAATTTTAAATCAGAGTAGTGCTTTACAGTATATTCTAACTAATGCTAACACACCACATGTGTGAATCTGAAAACATGATGTTAAGCAAAAGAAAACTGACACCAAAAAAATCATGCCGCGTGATTCCACTTGGAAAGTTTAAAAATAGGCCAAGCTAAAACATAGTGTTTAGGGATTCAGGTTCAGGTGGCCAAACTCTATAAAAACAGAGGCAAGAACATAATTATCACACAAGTCACAGTAGTGGTTATCTTTGCAGAAGGCAGAAAGGACAGAGATGAAACAGGGACAAGGGAGGATTTCCAGATCTTCAAATGTCCTGTTTCTTGACTTGGCTGCCAAGTTGCCTGAATGTTCACTGTGATAAACCAGTGGGCTGTACATTTTTTTTTTTTTTCACTTTTAGCATAGTGTGAAGGTTAAGTACAAGAGAAAGTGGAACACAACCTTATGCCAATTTATGAGGGTAATGAGTCTGATGTAATGACTTTCCTTGTCATTGGAAACATTTTGAAGTATAAGATACTGTTATTTAAAAAAAAAAAAGATCATTTATCCAAATAAACCTGCTAACAAACCTTGGAGTGCCTTTCTCAATGTTGTGTGTATATGTGTGTTTGAAAGAGAGAGAAAAGAGGAGAGAGGGAGAAGGGAGTGGGAAAAGAAGAGATGGGAGTTTTGGGGTTATTTTTCAAATTTTTTTATTAAGTATAGTTGATTTACAGTGTTGTGCCAATCTCTGCTGTATAGCAAAGTGACTCCGTTTTACATATGTAGACATTCTTTTTTATATATTTTTCCATTATGGTTTATTAAAGGATATTGAATATAGTTCCATCTTCTATGCAGTGGGACCTCATTGTTTATCCATCTATATATAATAGTTTACATCTGCTAATTCCTCACTCCCAGTTCTTCCCTCCTCCCACCCCCTCACCTTGGCAACATGTGTGTTCTCTATGTCTGTGAGTCTGTTTCTGGTTTGTAGATATATGGAAACAGAATAGAATTTTACACATGGACTGAAGATTAATTGCATTTTCTGCAAATTATTTTTCTATACATTGAACTTCCCTGGTGGCTCAGATAGTAAAGCGTCTGTCTACAATGCAGGAGACCTGGGTTCAATGCCTGGGTTGGGAAGACCCCCTGGAGAAGAAAATGGCAACCCACTCCAGGACTGCTGAGTCACTTCAGTTGTTTCCGACTCTGTGCGACTCCCCATAGAGGGCAGCCCACCAGGCTCCCCTGTCCCTGGGATTCTCCAGGCAAGAACACTGGAGTAGGTTGCCATTTCCTTCTCCAATGCATGAAAATGAAAAGTGAAAGTGAAGTCACTCAGCCGTATCCGACCCTCAGCGACTCCATGGACTGCAGCCTTCCAGGCTCCTCCATCCATGGGATTTTCCAGGCAAGAGTACTGGAGTAGGGTGCCATTGCCTTCTTCAGAAGCACAACTACTGGACAATTAACTAGCAAAACTGGGAGTCAAGATTGTTAAGAATTAAAAATAAACATAGGCAAAAACCATCTAATCTAGGACACTGGTTTTTAAAGGTTTAATGAAACAATGTTTTCCACAGGAGACTCAACATATATAACAAAGTAAAAGCTGAGGTAGGGGGCCTCCAACCCCCACTCTCATTAATTTGCCCAGCAGAGGCCAGGCCAATGAAAAACAAGCCACGAGAGGTAGTATGGGCAAATAACTGTGGTTTGGACAGAGGTACACAATGAGAAGGAATAGTATCAGCAAAGTTGTCTCTTAACCCTGGAGACATCTCAGAGACACTGGGGTACAAAGGACAGTGGTTAATGGACACAGAGAACTGAAGAGTAGGGAGTAGGCTCCTAAAAGGCAATCAAACCTCTTTTCACAGGGACATTACTTATGTGCTCATTTGATGCAACACTTTAGGAAGCATTAATATAATTTCCCTGAAAATGCAAAAAATAAGAAAATAACAAATTTACTTTTTTACAACAAGCTAATAAGAACTGAGTTTCTAGGTCTTGTGGGCTTTTACTAGCCAGGACCTAGACTGGTCCAGACTTGGGAACAAGACCCCAATTTCAGGTCTCAGTCTCCTCCCTTCAAAAGGTGATGGATGTCCATAGAATCGGAGACAACTGAGCGACTTCACTTTCACCTTTCACTTTCACAGTGTCTGAAAAAGAAAGGCATCCCAGGATAGACTCAGAGCTAGGAACAAAGATACTTTTGTATTGATATCATCCTGTTAATGGAAAGAACTTGTACATTCTAGCTGTTACCAATGAGAGAATAAACTTCTGGCTGTTACTCATAATGAAATAAACGTCTGGTGCCCTAACTCTTAGAACTCCTGTGATCCGTTTGATAATAGGTACCTCAGCCTTTCAGTTCTGGTAGGGTTACAAAGCAATTTATTTTAATTGCACCCTCTCATTCCTTTCTCTTTTACCTCTCGTTTACTAAATTTCCCCCATATATAGTTTATTATAGGTGGAAGTTGTAAAATATTCTATATTTGAATTTTTTATGGATACAATAAAACTCGACCACATTTAGACAACATATCTGTGATTCTACATCAAGCCACAGGGAGAGGTTGAAGCGTGTCTTCATGCTTAGTATTCTGTGGTTCAAGCCATTGCATAATGGTGTGCCAGTAGAAACTGGCCTATTTTAGAGCTGTAATAGGATTGTCAAATATCTCTTAATCGTAAGAGTTATGGTTATGCACTGCACTGTGTATAATTCTCTGAGATTTAAAAGAAAACCCCAGAGCCACAAAAACTTAAATAAAATATGACTGAGTATTATCTCTCACTGGCCTACCTACACTTCCTCAGTGGGAGGGAATAAAGTAAAAATAAAAGCCCTTTTTATTGAAAAGAGTTTGGAGGGTGAAGACAACTCTTTTCAACTGAATTCTAAGTAGGAAAAAAGGAAAGATAATGTTAGAGCTGTCAGCAGATGTGTGACACTTGGAGGGAGCATCATTTCAGCAGAGGAGCTAACAATATCTTCAAAGGTCATCGTGCACGTATAAAATGTGAGGAACGTTCTTCCATTGACTGTTGCAGTGAGTTCCTCTTGGGCTTTGAGTCTAAAAACTTGGCAACTCAGAACTTTCTGGCGGGTGTCAAATCCTCTATGATGTGCAAGTTAGAAGGTGTTATTATTTGCAAAATATCATTCCCTTTCAGTAGTTGAACTCACATGACATGTCAGGACTGAAACACTGATTTTTAAGCTGAAGTTTGGAAATAATAGATGAAGATTTGTGTTCAAGGAAAGTCAGCACTGAAAGCCAGCCATGATAGTCATAGTACTTAAAGAATAAGAATACCTGAGATTAAGCACTTTGGTAAAATGAGGGGTTTTCATCCATCCACATACGGTTCTGACATTTAAGAGATGTTCCTTTCATTTTGTTCACAGGCTCATCTTGTAGCAGCTTTTGAAAAGAGTTTAGGGAATATGACTGGCCGACTGCAAAGTCTAACCATGACAGCGGAACAGAAGGTATGTTCGGGAATTGCCACTGGGACTTGAAATAAGGCAGCAAGTTGCAGAGATGTTGAAATAACACCTGAGATGCAGCTCCTTAGAAATAATACTGAAATGATCCATCCTAAGGTATATTGGGACTAGGACAAGAGTATGCCTTTTCTTTTCAGATTTTAATTTAAAGACTTATGATTCAGATTAACCTATATTTGAGTGTGCATGCACACACACACAAACACACACACACGCTCACATTCTTTCAAGGCAGTCTATTATTTTACTTCTGACAGGAACTTTTGAAAGAATATCTAATGTTAAGAAACAAGAGATGAGTTACAATATTCTAGGAATAATTGTTAACGCTGTTGACAGGAACTGTACGCTAACAATTATTTTCCCAAATTCATGGTCTATATTTAGACCATATTGTGGTCTGAGATACTAATGAATAAGGCCTAAAATGGAGCTTAGGGTCTTTTTAAAGTAAGGAGCCTCAGGTTCCAGTATCCATGGGACAAGACACAGTCCTGTGTAATTGGGGAATAACAAGGATGTGTTGGCATCTGGGGATGCTGTTTTTGAAGTAAAGCTAAATTACAGCAAAAGCTTTAAAATAAGCTTAAGGATTTTACAGATTGGGAGAAGGAGTACTTAAAAGAAAGAAACAGAGAAGTTGGTTCACAAAGCCAGAAATATCAAAAAGGTCTACACTAGATAGACAAAATCTGGACAGTTTCCATATGATGACCAGTAACTTACCTCTGGTCATGAATTTGATGACCCTAATCTGAATTCTTGGATGAGTGTCTAAAAAGTCTCCAAAATTGTGTAGAAATATTTTTAAAAATCACATATGTGTAAAATGTGAGCAGATGTCCATGATTTTCCTCTAATTTTCAAAAAAAATCCATAATCCTAAATTTTGGATAATTTCAGTACTTATATCTTTCCATGAGGATGGCTTCAGTTTTGGCTTCAGTTCTATAAAGTATGGTTTGACTTTAAAGAACTAGCATCTGTTACTGAGTTTTGTCAGTTTACCACGTTGTTTTAAAGTTTAGAAAAGGTAAACAGTTCAGTTAAACCAAAAGAGAAAATCAAATATGCCTATAGATGCCTGGTATGAATATAAAACTATATTCTGCTTGCCCTTATGTTTTATTCTCCTATTTCATAATCTGTCCTGCCCATGAAAGAGAACATCCTCTATCCCTGTCAAGTCTGTTCAAAAAGAGAAGATAAAAAACCTCTTCAACCGTAAATATAAATTTTATCTTAATCTTTTGGGAGGATACATATTTACCATTTCACTAAATAATATAAGGACTCAGCAAACAGGATTACAAGGCCTTTTTTAGGGCAGCTTAGTGATAATGATTATAAATGTTAGAGTCCAGTAGCCTTGTTTAAATCTCAGTCAGGTCTGCCAAGAGCTGTAGAATCTACTTTTCCTAATTCCCAACTTTATAATTTTGAAAGCGGGTTATAATTTTGAAAGCGGGTGTTATAATACCTACCTCATAAAATCATTATAGGATTAAGGGAGATATTATAACGTATCACAGGCAGTGAATAATCAACAAATGTTACCTTTCTTGATATTTTTCTTCTTTCTTCCATTAAAAAAAATATAAGGTAAACCAAATTCATCGCTGGCTATGTGCCAGGCATATTGCTAGAAATCATGGATAATATTTAAGTGTCAGTATCTTTAAGAAGTCAGAATTGATATATTTTGCCTCTGCATATTTCCTTCAGTTCTTTTATATTTATAGGCAAAATTTCTCATGGAAATCAGAAATATATGCATGTATATTACTTTATAATGCCTATAAAAAATTTCTAAATATTTTTCAATATATCTCTATACTTCAAAGAATTATAGAATTGCTTTCATATTATCCTTGGAGTAATATTGCCAAAATTGTAAAGCTTTCTTAGAATATATCATAATGTCTACAATTGCCCTTGACATTTTTTAACTGAAAATGGAATGATTGCTCTTTTAATTGAAAGCTATATACCCACAAAGCAATGTTCATTTTATTAACACTGGATTTTTTAACATTAGCGTTATACTTTGTTAACAATGTTTACTTTATTAATCTGGGATTTATAACTTGCTTTTTTTTCCAAAGCGATTTTAAGAATCTTATAAAATTTATTGGGTTATGATATAGCACAATTCAGTGACAGAATCTATTGAAAACCAGTAGAGGAATGTGTGTAACAAGGTGCTTGAGCCCAAGTAATTACTGCCCCAAAGTAGTGATTTACTGAATTGAGTTGATCTCGAAGCCAAGGCACAAAGGGAGATTTCTTAGAATGTGTAGTTTTCATTTTCTGACCAGGAGAGCGTAATTTAGATTGAAGAGACACACTTACAGACACTGAATTCAAGGACAAATTTATTGTAAAGTTTCTTAAATTGAGGTCATGAAATAACAAAAGACAAAGCCACTGTTCAAATAGGCATTTCTCTAAAAGCGGAGGGCATAACATTTAGTCATATTTCAGTAAAGCCATTTCTTCAGGGAGCTGAGATAAAAGGGCATATTACTCTCTGGTGATCCAACAATCCTGAGGAAAAAAGAACAGATAATATAGAGCAGAGGTTTTGACACTCTCTTCTAGAATTCCAAGCTTCCTTTGTCTGTTTAGTCATTCACCAAATGTATGTTGAACTTCTATTATGTATGAGATACTATTTTAGCTACTGAGAATTCAGCAGTAAAATACAAACACACATACACGCACACACACACACACACACACACACACACACTTACATCCTAGTTAATAACTGGTTATAATATAAAATAGAGTTCAAATTCTAGTACATGATAGATTATGATAAAAATATAATTTCAACATGCATGATTTCAGAGGAAGATAAGCACCACTGAAAAAGTTTAAAGCTGAGAATCAGTATGCTGTACTGAGAAGCAAGATAGAATGCTAACACATGACGAACTAAAAGCCAAGACGGTCACATGTGCTTTGTTACCTAATTAACAAATAGACGAACTACACCAACACTCAAACCCAAGACTCCTGCTTCAGTGTGGGATTTTTAATAATCATATGGCATTAATATCAAAATTTTAATTAGAAATAGCTCCCTTGAATAATGTTCTAAGTTTCATCCTTGTTTCCAGATGCCAAGTCACACTGATTCTCTTGCCAAATGTATGTGCCAAAACACTGCTTTTATATATGTATAGCCTGGTTAAAAAAAGGAAAAGCCATGTATGAATAACTCGGGAGGCAGAACATTATGAGATACATTTAGAAATGTAACAGGTTGATGCCCTGACTGTTTTCACAGAGAACTATTGCATTTTCATACTAGTTTGTTTAGTTTATAAGTAAATATATTTACTTATATTTTACTTTTTTATTGAAGTGTATTTGATTTACACTCTTTGATTAGTTTCAGGTATAGAGCAAAGTGATTCAGTTATATATATAGTTATATAATAAGTTACATCTTTTCTTTTCTAAATTCTTTTCCCTTGTAGGTCACTACAAAATATTGAGTATAGTTCCCTGTGCTATATATAGGCCCTAATTGATTACTTGTTTTATATAGGTAGTGTGTATATGTTAATCCCAGACTCCTATTTTTCCCCCCACTGCTTTCACCTTTAGTAACCATAAGTGTGTTTTCCATGTCTGTCGACTTAGTCACACTAGTTTTATAAATGAGGTGGCACACAGAGGCCATATGTCAGGCTCTGGGTGGATGAAAAGAATCAGGAGAGATGAAGGATGTAAGTCATAGAGGAAAGAACACCATGAGAGAGAAGAACAAGGAGGGGAATGAAGGGAAAAGGGAAGGGAGTGTGTAGGGAAATGTGGAACCAAGGCCTGAAAGATTTCTAAGGAATTTAGTCTTTGGAAACAAGGAGCCATTCACCACCAAACTGACAGGATAAAAGATAGTGAATGAAGGTAAAACTCTTACCTACATTTCCCAGTAGTTTCACAGCATTTGCAGTAGTTGCCAAAAGATCAAGCTTCCTGGATAGTTCAGTGGGTAAAGAATGCACCTGCAATTGAGGAGACGCAACTTCAAACACTGGGTTGGGAAGATCCCCTGGAGGAGGAAATGGCCACCCACTCCAGCATTCTTGCCTGAAATATCCCATGGGCAGAGGAGCCTGGCAGGTTGCAGTCCAAAGGATTGCAAAAGTGCCAGACATGACTGAACACAAGACAAAATTCACATGTCATAGGAGACTAAGTCTATAAATAGGAGTGGAGGTCCCAGGTGGCGCTAGTGGTAAAAAAACAATCTGCCTGCCAATGCAGGAGACATGAGAAATGAGGGTTCGATCCGTGGGTTGGGAAGATTCCCTGAAAAAGGGAACAGCAGCTCACTCCAATCTTCGTGCCTGGAGAATCCCATGGACAGAAGAGCCTGGTGGGCTATAGTCCCTGGGGTCACAAAGAGTCGGACATGACTGAAGCGACTGAATGCATGCATGAATGCATTCTACTTAATTACTAAGTAGAAGTAATTAAGATAATTGTCAATAATGTTTGCCTGTACAGTAATATTATTTCTAGGTATTGCCTGATACCTACTGCTCAACAAATTGTAATGGCGACATAGTTTGATCAAGAATTTTACCTGGATTTCAGGTCCTTGTCCCTCGACTAGTACTTTTCTACCAAGATTGTTTAAAAGAATTAAGATCTAATGCCCTGAAGCATTGTGATGAAACAGTATCTTTTCACTGCATCTAAAGTGGTGCTAACAACTAACAGCCTTGTCAGAATTGAAAAAAAAAATGTCACTCAAAATATGATTCAGAATTTTAGTTTCTTATGCTACAAAAAAGGTCATCAAAATGGCAAGAATTCTGCAAATCTATATTTTTATGAATGAAATTTTTATACAGCTACTGCTGTTTTGCTGTCCTTGAAAATGGACTAAGGCTGTGTACTCAATATAGTTAAAAGACTCCCAAATCACTTCTTTAAATCTAGTGCCAGGTCTGATTAGAACATATACTAAGGTGTGGTAGGTTAGTCTTGTTACAAGGTCAGAGCACAACAGAGGAATGTATTTTTGTATGAGTATTGGAGCTCAGATATTGATCTTTATGCTAAGTATAATGTCTAGGGTTTGGTTATTCTCACCTCTGTGAAACTACTTTTTTTGGATAGCTAGATGAATATACACTTAAATACTAAAAGAGAAAATTCAAAAGCAACTCTCTGGAAGTGGTTAACATAAAAGCTAAAATTTTAGTTGAATTGGGTATTTTACATTAATTCCTCCTAGCTCATGTTAAACTGTTTATATCTAGAAATGTTTTTTAAAAAATTTATCACTAGACTCAGAAAATGCATTCATTAGCCTTTTAGGGTGCAGCATAATTTGAATCCACAAGTTACTTATAGATTCAACTTGCTACTGGGGTTTGATGAGTTCAGTTCACTTAGAACCAGGAATGGCCAGGTTCATTTGGTACAAAACCTCATGGCATTTCAAGACACACACACAAGGGAATGGCAAGCGGGACATGTTCAAAGAACATGTCTAATAGCTAACATGTCCTCTAATAGCTTGATAATGTGGAATTAAGTGTGTCAATATGGGGAAGCAAAAGGCAGGTTTAGTGGAAAAATTTTAATAACCTTGCCTAGAGGTTCCGGTTGGTTGATAAGATTTGTTGCCAAGTTGTGGGATTCTCAACAAGGCCTGTGCAGGAGAAATTTGGAAAGAAGTCAGATGTAGTTAGGAAATTAGGTTGGAAAAACACCAAGCAAGGCTAGTATTCTGACACAATATTTTATCATTTAATTTTGAAGCATTTAAAATCTGACCATGATAACTTGTTTTGCCTCAGACATGTGTAGAAAACAGAAGAGATATTGACTCCATCTAACCTCTTTTACACAAGAAACTGACATAGAATATTGAAATCTTACATGGCAAGTTTGTGTTTGAGGCATCATTATCTTGAAAGGCTCATTGTAGGTAAATAAAATTTTAGTTTGGTTCTCACATTTTAAAGTATCAGTTTTGAAAAGCGGGAAGTATAAACAAAATAATATCTGATCATCTTGTTCCCAAGACCCTCTGCAGAGTTACTCTAGGCCCAAAACTGCTGAATTGGAGAAATAGACTTCAGATTCATCTCTTGATGGTATATACGTTTTCTAGGTTCTTTCTGAAGGCTTAAAAGGGATCCTCAAAACTTAAGTATCTTCTATTAAGTCACCTTTAAAATGAAAAGAGTATGTTAATATATTTCAGATTATCAAAGAATTTTATAGTTGGATATCGCTGGAACTCACTTCTAATTATTTTTCTCATTCACTGTCTCCCTACCAAAATAAATAAATAAATACAGAAACCATAGTACTTAGAGGCAACGTTGCAAGTTCCTTGAATTATAGAAAATGTGAAAAATCAACTATAATTAAAAGGGGAAAGAAGAACACTAGAAGTAAACTATTTAAAAAATTGCTCTCAATGAAGTTTTGAAATGCTTTATATTCATTTCTATACATTTTTAAAAAGAAGGAAAAAACTTACTTTGTTGCCATCCAAAGGATGTGATTCCATTGATTTAGCTATGTTGAGACTTTTGTTTTATAATGAATGATAAGGTTTTGATGTTTTAGTATATGGCGTCTATTTGATGAGACACCCTCTTGTTAAAATATGCAGTAGAGTTGAATTTTTTCCTCATTCTTTGAAGGGAAGAAACATCTGTTTAATATAGACCAGACATTTGAACAAAATCATTCCAACATTTATTGAGATCGGATCATAAGTCAGATGAAAAGATAAACTCTTCAATAGCTAACTACACTCGATGCATTAAATGGTCTGGACATATAGAGAAGAAACTTTTTCATTTTTTTCCTCAAAAGAAAACTCATGTCATTGTGTATAAAGATACTTCACCGTAGTCCTTAAGAGTGAAGAAGGATATTCAAAGCACAGGAAGAAATCACATGGAAAGGCCCAGAGAAAAATATGTGCCAGTTTGAGTTATGGGGAGGGTGGGTCTCATTAACAGAAGTAAGAAAAAATGGATTTGGGAAGATATGGAGAGTTAACTAATTCAAATTTAAACAGATTATCAGTGTAGAATTTAGCTATTTTGTTTATTTAAAGTCAATGTGACATTTTATAGGTACTTGCTTATACTTACTAAGTTCTCCTGAGGAAGTACTGAGTTTGGCTAACCTAATTTTTTCATAGATGTGATTTTCCCATATATATAATGGAAATATTTCTTACATAGTTATTCTTCCTTTGGGCTTACTGTGCCACCCTGAGTGATTACTACCCTGCCAATAGCTGTTGTTTTTAAAAAGATACTTAAGATTTTAGAATGTGATCATTCTATTTCATTAAACACAGTTTTCTGAAAAAATCAATATTACCTGAACATTCTACTTCTGATTTTAAAAATAATAGTTTCTAGAAGAGATTTCTCTAGAAAAGAACAAAATTTGAAATAAATGAAACATGTCAAAAATTAAGCTAAAATTTTAAACATTTATATGAGATTTAATTTTCATTTTTTCCTCTTTTAACCTAAAGGCAAACATTTTAGCACTTTAAAATCTGAGTTTAATTAAAATTTAACATGCATGCTTGTTGTAAAATTACTTAAATTATGTGATTCATTAAATATGCACTATAGGTGTTCTTTTGTGAATATATTTCTGGTAAAAACAAAATGAATTTCCAGTAAATATTTTATCACTTGGGAAATTTATTTTAAATGGGAAGCATATTACATTTTGGTAAAATAATCTATTACTAGTTGGACAAGGGGCAAAATATAGGTAGAAGTTGGAGAGACTGAAAAAATATGACAAATAGATTTTTGGTCACAGTATTGGTAATTTTCACAAACATGTTCTTTTTCCTTTATGATAAATAAACACAAGTGAAATTACAGTCAAATATTTGAGGATCCATGTGTGAATCCAGGAGGTCACTACTGATTTTCTGTTATGAGATTCTTTGATTTATAAGCTATTAAAAGTCTTTAAGAGGGTTTTTTTTTTTTTTAATACCTGTCTTCTAGGAATATGCCAGATACTCAAGGAAAATGGATATATGAGGTGCTGAGTAACTTTTCTGAACTTGGTTATCATTTCAATTAGCACCACCCATCTTTTTTTTTTTTTTTTTTTTAAGTGTTGAAGGCTGGAATAGCCATTGGACATTCCCATGCACGAAGCAGTTTTCTTCAGTAACCCTGCTGTTCTTCATACATACTGGGAGACATTAACTAGGGATAAACTGCTTACCACTGAGTGAAGGACTCAAATGCAGTTCTTTGGCTTTCTGCCAAAGATACTGGAGAAATGATGAATGACAAATATATTATGGAGGAATTCTCCTCCTAAGAGGTCCGCAGGATTCTAATTTTTAGGATTGCTATCACAGCCAGGGATACTCCGTGTTTTTGTGCTCCTGATGGAAACACTGCTTTCGCTGAAACAACACTCCAGTTCCTGGTTGTTGTTGCTGCTGCTCTTATCTTCCTTATAGTGAGTGAGTCCTTTATTTCCGGTAAAGATACTCATTTAAATAACCTTGGATGATGAAATTTAGACAAGAATTTTCATTGAGACATAGCTTAAAGTTACTCTAAATTCAATAAGAAAATGGTGGTGGTGGTGGTTTAGTTGCTAAGTTGTATCCGACTCTGGCGACCCCATGGACTGTAGCTTGAGAGACTCCTCTGTCCATGGGATTCTCCAGGCAAGAGTAACTGGAATGGGTTGCTATTTCCTTCTCCAGGGGATCTTCCTGACCCAGTGATCGAACCCATGTCTTCTGTATCTCCTACATTGCAGGCAGATTCCTTGGCTGAGCTAGGAGGGAAGTCCCAATAAGAAAATAAGTGTCATAAAATTTTTATTTGTAAGCTTTTTAAATAATTTAAGTATTTTAAGGACTATATGTTACATATATTTCTATTAAGTTTTTTTAAATTCCTGTATTTCTTTGGCTTGCTGAAGCTAAGTCTTTATATGAGGAATTTTATTTGCCTGAAAAGTGCCAAAATCTAAGATGACCTTGATATGATAGCAGATTTAATAACATGGCATTGAATAGGAGTGACTTAGGAATGAATTCCAGGGTTTGTTATTGAATATAAAAGTCTCTATTTCCCAGATGCAAAACAGACAGGAAAACCTAAAATCATTCATTTGACAAAACCTCAGGGTTTCCAATTAACAGTACATGCAATATGATATACGTTTTGGTAATAGTAATAAGTTTGGGATATAAATGAGCAATGTGCGATCTTGTTTTAGGTCACACTGGTCAGCTTTGGGTGCGTGGATGCTCAGTCATGTCTGACTCTTTGTGACCCTATGGACTGTAGCCTGCCTGGGTCCTCTGTCCATGGGATTCTTCAGACAAGAATACTAGACTAGGTTATCATTTCCTCCTCCAAGGGCCTTCCTGACCCAAGGATCTCCTGTGTCTTCTGCATTGGCAGATGGATTCTTTACCACTTGGAAGCCCTCAGTTTGGGTACCCTTTTAGAGAAATAAAGACTATTCAGATCACATTTGTAAGAGAATAACCAAAACATTATTTTTTAATTGTCTATTAGGTTTAGCTTCTTACATTTACAAGTAAAAGATTGTAGGATACAGCTTAGAAGGTCAGCCAAGCATCCAGATCTCTCAGGACAGCAGTGCTACATAAAACCAAGCTCATTAGATAGTGAACTGTGAATAAAAGTGGTTTGTTCTTTTCTCTAAAGTTTTAAAGCTTCTAAATTCTGTTTGTTTCACAGGAGTCTGAACTGATAGAACTAAGAGAAACCATTGAAATGCTGAAGGCCCAGAACTCTGCTGCCCAGGCAGCCATTCAGGGAGCACTGAATGGTCCTGACCACCCTCCCAAAGGTATATTTAGAAATCTTGCCATTTTTTCATGCAATCTGATAGGCATCTATTTTTATTAATTAGAGCAAAGCTGCTTTTACTCAGTCACACTGCATTTGATAATATGTGAATTGCTATTATTCAGAATCTCAGTAGCCTTCAGTACCAAACTGACATTAGGAATTGGCTCCTACAGTTGAACTCTTCTCTCATCTTGATTTGGTGAAGTTGAGTCTAGAGAGGTTAGGTAATACATTCATAAATACTGTTGAGCAAAACAAACCAGAGACGGAATATGGAAGTTTAGATCTTTATGTAAAAAGATACCAATCAATATGGTGAAGTAGTGGGTATTGGGAGCAACTTGTCCTATGTGATTCAGTTCAGTCGCTCAGTCGTGTCTGACTCTTTGTGACCCCATGAACCACAACCCACCAGGCCTCCCTGTCCATCACAACTCCTGGAGTTTACCTGAACTCCTGTGTGGGGACAATAAGAAATATATATTTTTTGTAGAAAACTTAAAAATGGTAAGAAAATGGACTAAAAGTTGGTGTGTTTTTAATTATTACTATGCTTCAGCAGGGCTTTCAAGGTGGCTCAGTGGTAAAGAATCCACCTACAATGCAGGAGACAAGGGTTTGATCTCTGGGTCAGGAAGATCCCCTGGAGAAGGGAACGGCAACCCACTCCAGTATTCTTGCCTGGGAAATTCCATAGACAGAGGAGCCTGGGAAGCTACAGTCCATGGGGTCACAAAAGAGTCAGATCCAACCTAGTAACTAAACAGTAACATTGCTTCAACAATCTTAAACAATGATAAAATAATCTTTTTTGCCACCACCCCCACCCCTTTGATTGCCATTGAAGAAATACTCTGTGATAATGTCCTGTCATTTTTTTCTTTACTTAAGTTCTACTTAGTCTCTTTTAAGTAGCATTCAGTATGCTCAGCTCTTACCAGCTGACAAATGCGTTCTTAAATCCTGAATGCTCTGTCATCTCTCTTCCCTTTTCCAGATGAATTTTGGGAATAGACAGTCTGATAGACTTGTTCAGTGTCTTTAACAGCCAGTCATACTTCAGACACTGGAGTGTGGTTTTTCTTTCCACTGCTCCACCAAAACCGGTCTTTCCATCATCAGTAAAGACTTACATAACTCTAAGCCCAGTACATTTAAAATTCTTGTTATATTTATCATAAAAATAGCATTTGGTACTGATATCCATTCCATCCTACTTGAAACATTCACTTCTTCTGATGCTCATTACGTGTATATTCTCATTCTTGTATGCTTTTTGAAAGTTCCTTTCACAGCTCCTCTTGTAGATTCACTTGTTTGTTGCATTTGTCAAATATTGATGTTTCTTAGAGCCCAGTCCTAAGCTCTCTTCCATTATGATTTTATACATTTTATGATTCGCTTCATCCTATCTAAAGTTTTATACAAGCCCATCTAATACTCTCTCTATAATTGTTGTTTTTGTGTTGATAACTGTCAAATATATATCTCCGGGGCAGGCTCATCTCTTGAGTCACACATCTGTAAATCCAGCTGCTAAAGAGGGAACTCTCTCTGGTTATCTCTGGATGTGTGTTTGTCACCTGAAACTCGGCATCTCTAAATTTGAACTTGTCTTCTTCCTTCTCAGGCCTGTTTATGCCTTCAGTGCTGCTTTCTGGGTCAAAAGCATCCCTGTCCTTCCATATTAGCAGAAATCCTCCTCTGCTCACTCAGCAAATCACTAAGTTCTGTTGACCCCACCCCTTAAACATCTCTCGTTTCCATTTCTCTGATCTCCTGTTGCCATTCCTCATCTCCCCCCTGAACTGTGGCCACAAGCTCCTCAATAGCCTTCCTGCACTGTGACTTTCGCCTCTGCATGCCATTCTTCACACTGAGACCAGAGCAGTGGTCTACAGTGTATATCTAATAGGTATCCCATTGCCTTGAGATAAAATACAGACTCCATAATGGGACACAATCTCTCCTTGCCAGTTATGTTTATTCAACAAGTATTTATTCATCACCATTTATGTTCTAGATATTTTAGACCTTCAGTTCAGTTCAGTTCAGTCACTTAGTTGTGTCCGACTCTTTGCGACCCCATGAGTTGCAGCACGCCAGGCTTCCCTGTCCATCACCATCTCCTGGAGTTCACTCAAACCCACGTCCATCGAGTCAGTGATGCCATCCAGCCATCTCATCTTCGGTCGTCCCCTTCTCCTCCTGCCCTCAATCCCTCCCAGCATCAGGGTCTTTTCCAATGAGTCAACTCTTCGTATGAGGTGGCCAAAGTACTGGAGCTTCAGCTTTAGCATCATTCCTTCCAAAGAAATCCCAGGGCCTGTCTCCTTCAGAACAGACTGGTTGATTATCCTTGCAGTCCAAGGGACTCTCAAGAGTCTTCTCCAACACCACAGTTCAAAAGCATCGATTCTCTGGTGCTCAGCCTTCTTCACAGTCCAACTCTCCCATCCATACATGACTACTGGAAAAACCATAGCCTTGACTAGACGGACCTTAGTCGCCAAAGTAATATCTCTGCTTTTGAACATGCTATCTAGGTTGGTCATAACTTTTCTTCCAAGGAGTAAGCGTCTTTTGATTTCATGGCTGCAGTTACCATCTGCAGCGATTTTGGAGCCCCCCAAAATAAAGTCTGACACTGTTTCCACTGTTTTCCCGTCTATTTCCCATGAAGTGATGGGACCAGATGCCATGATCTTTGTTTTCTGAATGCTGAGCTTTAAGCCAACTTTTTCACTCTCCTCTTTCACTTTCATCAAGAGGCTTTTTAGTTCCTCCTCACTTTCTGCCATAAGGGTGGTGTCATCTGCATGTCTGAGGTTATTGATATTTCTCCTGGCAATCTTGATTCCAGCTTGTGTTTCTTCCAGTCCAGCATTTCTCATGATGTATTCTGCATATAAGTTAAGTAAGCAGGGTGACAATATACAGCCTTGACGTACTCCTTTTCCTATTTTAGACCTTATGTCTTGCATTTTTTCATTTCATGCTTTAGCTATCCTGAACTTTCAGTTCTTCAGAAGTTCTTTACATATTCTGTTTATTCTGCTTGGCACTTTCTACAGTGTTTGTTCGGCATAAAAACTTTCTGAAATCTTGCGAGGGTTAGCCTAAACATACCTCCTTGGGGCTTCCCTGTTAGCTCAGTTGGCAAAGAATCTGCCTGCAGTGTAGGAGACCCCGGTTCAATTCCTGGGTCAGGAAGATCCACAGGAAGAGGGATAGGCCCACTGCAGTATTCCTGGGCTTCCCTGGTGACTCAGCTGGTAAAGAATCCACCTGCAATGCGGGAGACCTGGTTTCGATCCCTGGGTTGGGAAGATCCTCTGGAGAAGGGAAAGTCTACCCTCTCTAGTATTCTGGCCTGGAGAATTCCATGGACTGTATAGTCCATGGGGTTGCAAAGAGTTGGAAACAACTGAGCGACTTTCACTTCACTTTCATGTACCTCCTTGACTCTCAAACTATGTGAAGTCCCTTTGTGATATGTTTTTGAAAATAACTGTAGTTCCCTTACAAAATTTGCATTACACTTTGGTGCCTTCATTTATTTATGGTCTACCTTTCCTGGTTGATAGCAGGGTGGTTTGTTTTCTTAATACTAAATCCTGGCCATGTTGATGCCTTGTACATGAAAGGGGTTTATCCAAATTTTATAGAAAATATTAATATAATTTTTAAAAACAAAATTTAAGTTTGGGGAAAATAATTATATAAAGTGAGATATACTGAAATTAAAAGAAAAACTAATTCTCTAGGGGCTACTTCTGTTCAGAATTTAGCAACTTTCCATGTGGGGGAGTTAATTTATATGCAGCATGGAAAATTACTGCATATTTAAAGCTTATCTTAGAGCTATAATAAAGCAGCTTATGTTCTAAATCTTCATGTTGTAAATAGGTCCAGAAGGGATTTAAAAAGGCTTAATCCCTTCCTTGCTGTGGTGCAAGACACTGAAGTAAAACTTTCTGGAAAGATTCATTTTATCTCAGGCAACAGGTAACTTAATGTCTACTGGAATTGAAATATAGGAATTCCTTTCCTCAGATATGTGAGAGTGGTGACTAAAATGAACAAAAGGATAACAGTTACTATACAAATTGGTCAAGAAAGATTAAATAATAGTTTTATAAAGTTTAAACTAACAAAAACAAATAGTTATAAAGGATTGAATGTATGTAGGATATTCAGATTAATAGTAAAACTCAATGTTACACTGAATGAATTGTAAGAATATATTTATTCAATAATTACTTGTTGATCGCCTACCATATGATATACTCTGTATAAAGCCCTCAATATATAATGGTAGACCAACTAAACATAGTCTTTCTCAACATTTAACTTTTAATCTTAAAGGAAAGCAGAAATAAAGAATTGTTGTGATCATTAGGGTAGCTGAATGTGCATATAAAAAAGTTATAAGTTCTAAAATGGACAAGAATATGTGCCATAGAGAACACGGGTACCAGAGAACCTACTCTGGTTACAGAGTCAAGAAAGTCCTTTACCAGATAGTACTGTATAAGGGCCAACCCAAGAATTAATTGTCAAGGCAGATTTTAAATACTGACATAAAAGCATCCCATAAGGGTCTTAAGACAGAAAAGAGATCCAAGCCTTTATGGAACTGACCCCAAGAAGGTAACAACCAAAGGCGAAATAAAGGAGAGATGAGTACTGGCCAGATTACTTAGGGAGGGGTCTGTAGGCCATATTAAGAGGTGGAATGTTTTCTATTCTTGCTGAAATGGGAATCTACTGGGAAGTCTTAAATAAGAGAGTGATGGTAAGATTTTTCTTTTTTTTAATTATTAATTTTTTTACTTTACAGTATTGTAGTGGTTTTGCCATACATTAACATGAACCAGCCATGGGTGTACACGTGTTCCCCATCTTGAAATTCCCTCCCACCCCCCTCCCCGTACCATCCCTCTGGCTCATCCCAGTGCACCAGCCCCGAGCACCCAGTATGATGCATCAAACCTGGACTGGCGATCTGTTTCATGTATGATAATATACATATCTCAATGCCATTTTCCCAAATCGTTCCACCCTCACCCTCTCCCACAGAGTCCAAAAGATTGTTGCACTATACATCTGTGTCTCTTTTGCTGTCTCGCATACAGGGTTATCGTTACCATTTTCTAAATTCCATATATGTGTGTTATTTATTGGTGTTTTTCTTTCTGACGTACTTCACTCTGTATAATAAGGCTCCAGTTTCATCCACCTCATTAGAACTGATTCAAATGTATTCTNTGAAACTCCAGTACTTTGGCCACCTCATGCGAAGAGTTGACTCATTGGAAAAGACCCTGATGCTGGGGGAGGGATTAGGGGCAGGGGGAGAAGGGGACAACCGAGGATGAGATGGCTATATGGCATCACCAACTCAATGCACGTGAGTTTGTGTGAATTCCGCGTGTTGGTGATGGACGCGGGGGCCTGGCTTGCTGCGATTCATGGTGTCACAAAGAGTTGGACACGACTGAGCGACTGAACTGAACTGAAATATGATTTCTATTTAATTCACAAATTAAGTCTACCTAGATTCTCTCTTGAGGACTTTCACCCCGTTAGCTCTTTGACCGTAGTCAGGGTACTTTGCATTTCAGTTGTCTCATCTATGAGATGAAGTGCTTAGATGACTCACAAGCTTTGTTTGGCTCTAACAAGGTATGCTTCCATGAAATGAAAAGTCGGTAATTTGGCTTCAGTAGCTTTATTCAAAGAACAAATATTAAAAAGACACAATTAATTTTCATGCCATTATGAGTTTCCATTTATTCTTTTGAATATATCATTGGGATAAATGATTTTCTAAGTGCTGCTTGATCTAGGTATTCAGCAAAAATCACTAGGATAGCATTTAATTTGGGGACAAAACTCAGAATTCATTAAACTGCCAGTGCTACAGACTTACCTGTATTTCCCATTGAATCTTAATACATGTAACCTAATTAATTAAAGCAAATAGGGTGACACTTTGTTAAGTTTATAAAACTGCATTGAAATGATCTATACAAAGCTGTGTTGGCTATAATTAAAGAACTTCCTCTCCGAAACTCTGAAAGTCTTATTTGTTCAGATTGAAAGTCTTTATGAGTAAATGTGACTCTCTCTGTCTGTGGCTAGATCTCCGCATCAGAAGACAGCATTCCTCTGAAAGCGTTTCTAGTATTAACAGTGCCACAAGCCATTCCAGTATTGGCAGTGGTAACGATGCTGACTCCAAGAAGAAGAAAAAGAAAAATTGGGTAAGTTATTAGCATTCATCTAATTCAGAAGCTTATTCGCACAGTGAGGCAGGATTTTCCCTTTTGGGTTTTAGAGATTCACAGCAGTTTACAGTGTCTCATTCAAGTGACTGACCCTTCAAATTCTACGCTCAGCAACAAGTTCAGGGCAGCCTGGCACTGAAGAGCAGACGTCTTGGAGTTGGGACTAACTGAACTTAGATTTGAATCCCAACTCTAATGCTTACTTTTTGGCTCTTAGACAAGGTACTTCACCTTTTGGTGAGCCTAAATTTTCTCATTTGTAAAAACTGGATAATTATACTGACTTTGCAGGGATATTGTAAAGAAAAATAGATTACCATCTATAAGTAAATGGCTCCAAGCAGGGCCTTATTGTGAAGGTGGAGATGAAGAAGAAGAAAAGGATAATGGTGATAATGGTGGTTGTGTTAGTAGTGGTGATGATGGTGATGGTGGTAAAGATGCTGATGGAAGCAGAGGGGAAAAAATAGAATTGGTAAAAGAGAAAGAAGAGTCCTTGCAAACTTTTCCACCCCTTGCATCAACAGAGCTTATAGTATGAAAGTATCACTGTATCAGAAATCAACTCTATATATTTTCACCAAAAGAACATAGGAGAAATATAGAAATGTACTTTAACAGAACTATCCCGTGTTAGCTAGAGACATAATTTATGATAATTGCTGAAAAACTGAGGGGAAGATGCTACTACTACAAAATGTTTAAAAAATAACGAAGTAAAGGATTTCTTTGACTGCCATGAAAGAAAAGTAAATTTTAAATAAGTAGAACTCTTGATAAAACCCAAAATGAAATTAGGAAAGGATTTTACTAGAGTGCTTTCTATAAATAATGAAAGAAATATCTTTTTTGTTTTAAAAAAATGTTGATGCAGGTAATATTTTAAAATACTGATCAGCCTTTCCCCTTGATTTGTAATTCCGCACTCTTTCATGTTTCTGCAAGGTGAACTCTAGAGGAAGTGAGGTGAATATAAACCGTGGACAGTTTGGCATGCATCTATAAAAACACCCACCCTTGGCATGAATGCTATTCATTTTGGCAGGAAGCTTTTATACCTTTTAAAAACAGATTACCTTGTTTGTCTTTTCTTTGTGTCTTTTCATTTCAATCTTCAATTTTAAAGAGAAGTAAAACTACTTTCTGAATAGCGCTGTAGGGCATACCAATTCTGGTTTTGCATAGTCCGGGAACTGAAAATTTGAATAGAAACTCATAATTAATGAAGTGTTAGGTGAACTTGATTTCATTTTGCTTTTTAAGTTCATACTGTCAGCAGGCCCTGACTTGGCAGTAGTGCTAAAGCGGCCATTTAAAACAAATTGCCTTGAAGAGAGGAGCCTTCTGAAAGGAGATCCCTTCAAGGTACTTCGTTTTAAATGAGTGCTCTGATGGCCATGCCCTTGTCCCTGCACTGTTTAAAAGCCTTCCATGTTTGCGCTGTGCTGGATTAATACAAGAATAAAACAGAAACACAAAACACGGTATCTTTTTTTGTTTGTTTAGAGATACCGTGCTGCAGCTGTTAATCCTTTGCTTATACATACTGACCCCAGGCAGTGGCTAGGATGGCACCTGCAAACTAACGACCCAAAGCGAGATGCCCCCAGTGCAAACAGACAAAGAAGGTAATTTCTGTCCTTCTTGCAGCTGAGAAGCTCATTCAAACAAGCCTTTGGGAAGAAAAAGTCCACCAAGCCTCCTTCCTCACATTCGGACATTGAAGAGCTTACAGATTCGTCCCTTCCAGCATCCCCCAAGTTGCCCCACAATGGGGGTGACTGTGGGTCAGCCTCCATGAAGCCCTCGCAGTCTGCCTCTGCGTAAGTCACCCCCTCTGCAGCATGAGGAAGAATCTATTGAAGGCGACCTCAGGCCAGGCCCACGTGTGTGTTCTGAATGGAACCGCAGCACTGTCTCTGTGTCCGTTATTGCCATATCTTCCTTAGAATAGCAAACAGCATTCATTTCTCTTCTGTTTTCCATACATTAGAATGTGAGTGTTTCTTGATCTCATTCTCCTCTTTTCTAAGTTATTATTTTCACTGGCATTTGTCCTTGTATCTCTCTAACTGTGCATTAAATGCAGGTCACCCCTTGTCTGGCCACCAAAGAAACGGCAAAATGGCCCTGTGACCTACAAGCATAGATCCCGGTAAAATGGAGTGTGATGCATGGAAACTGCTAAGATCCCAGTTCTAACCTAAGCAGTGTTCCCTCCCGCTTTCTCTAAAATCACTCGCATGTGTTTCAACAATGACTACCTCCTCTGCCCTCCTGTTGTGGAAGTAAAATTTTGTTACCTTAAGCCGAACTGCAATCCATTTTTCTTCAACTGTGTTAGATAATCTAGCCTAGCATATTTTATAGTATCCCACTAGAATATTGTAAGAAAAAAATAAAACATTTAGAACATAAGACATGTGCTCTGATAATTCTCTTTGTTCTGTCTACTGTTTAGTTCAGATTCTGTGTGTGCCCGTGATGGCAGCTGCCCAGAGCTGTCATATACAGCAAGGCCAAAAACAGAACCATTTAAGACCTCACACACCCTATTTAATTCCCTTACTTAGAGGAACATAGCACTGTCATTTTGTGACCAGCGACTTAATCCTCACATTTTAAATAGAAAAGCTATTCACTAATATAACAAAAATTCTTTTTGACACATTTCTTCCCAAGCTGTCTACAAAACAACACAACAAGAGTAAGGGTGTAGTGTAGTGACCTTCAAGCAGCCCCAACTAGCCCGCTTGTTTGGGTTGAAACCTTGCTTCAGTTTCATCAGCTGACCTCCTAAATCAGCCGAGCCTACCAGAAGGATTATATAACACTCATCCATTATTTAAATGTCCAAAACTAATCTCCCTGATTTATTGTCTACAATATTTATTTTGAAGTTTTGTGGTAACCTGGAGATAGTATTATGGCAAATAAGATTATTCTTTGCAAAATTTTATAAAACTAGAAATCAACATTTTAATACATAATAACTTTGTTTTAAACAAATTTAATATGTTGCAAATAGAAGGTTAAGTCCCTTGAAAAAATGGTTGAATGAGATGTAGTAATGCTCTTTCAGTCCCACAAATATTAGCAACAAGGGAATTTTGAGTATCAGTTTCTATACAGTAAAGATAGGTTGTTTTTATACTTCAAAAAATAGAGATTAAAAAAAGAGAGAGAGACAAAGGCCTACTCTTTTCAGTTTTGAACCTATGAATGTATTTCTGTTTGTAAAACTCTTTTTCCTTTTCTCTAGGGTTTGCCAGCAGCAAATAATCTCTGTACCTGCTGGATAATATTGCAGTTCAGCTTTTAAAAGAATCATTGCCTTTCCTAATCCTCTGGCTTTCCCCAACTGCTGATTTTGTGCTTGTTTCTTTCTTCAGGATCTGTGAATGCACAGAGGCTGAGGCAGAGATAATTCTGCAGTTGAAGAGTGAGCTCAGAGAAAAGGAATTAAAATTAACAGATATTCGGCTGGAGGCCCTCAGCTCTGCACATCATCTCGATCAGATCCGGGAAGCCATGAACCGGATGCAGGTTGGTCTGTAAGCACCTTCAAGGAATGAACAGGAGAGATTTGAAATGCTGCTTATTCTCCTCTCTCAGTTATTGTAAAAGCAAATCTCACATTTAAATCCCTTTTGGAAATGCACTCTTTTCATTTAATCTCCACAACTCCTTTCCTAATATCGGTTGGAGAATTTTGTAAAATCCAGGTTTGGAAATGGGAGTGCAAACTGGCTGGTTGCACTCAAGGACCATTGAAGACATTTTTGCTAGTGATTGAATTGGCTGAGAGCTAAGTTTTCAGAGAAACTACTACAGCCCTTGCTTCTTCACTTTCCCATGATTTACCTTTTGGTATCTTTTTCCTATTTTTTGAAATCTGAATTTCAAACACTTTTACCTATTTTTTATTGAAAAACAAATGAAATGAGGAAACGACAGAAATATAACACAAGCTTTCTAAATATGAAAGTAAAAGTGATGTAGAATGCCATCTGTAAAAGTAAAGCTTTTGTATGTCTTGGAAGGATCCGAAGGCTAAATTCAGAACCAGTCTGTGCTCAGACTTTCATTTTATTATTGTCAACCAGTAATCACTCGGTACCACAGATGACTGAAACAGGAAAAGCTCGTTGCCAAGCAGATTCCTGCACCACTGATATATTCATCAAAAGGCATGTGTTGTTTTTATGAGCTTAGTGCCCTGTTTTGAAGGAACAAAAACTTTTTCAGACGTTAGCTAGATTCTAAAGTGATCATTTTAAACCACTTCATTTATATTACTTTTATTTTACTGTGATTTTCAACTCTCCCTGAATCCAGAATATTACGAAGGGCATTTTCTTCTATGAGATATTAATAGTATTGCATTAAATTTTTAAATTTTATTTTATTAAAGCATAGTAGATTTATAATGTTGTGTTACAAAGTTTCAGATGTACAGCACAGTGATTCAGTTATATATATATGTACAACTGAATATAGAGACATATCGATACATTCTTTTTAGATTCTTTTCCCTTATAGGTTTTTACAAAATATTGTGTATATAGTAGGTCTCTCTGTTGGTTATCTGTTTTTATATATGTTGTAATGTTTAATTCTAAAATGAGAAATGGAATGACCTCTTCAATTATGTTACTCTTAATTCAGGTGAGACCACATCCTGGAAAACTCCTCAAATATATGATAGATTTTATATTTTTTAAGTATAAAAAAATTCCACTGGTCAGTGTATCTGTATTTGTGAATATCTGAATATGTATATATGGGAGACAGAAAAAGAGATTTACTTTTCCTTCTTTGGAAAGAAATCTTGTTTTCATAATTTATATTTGTTTATTTAATATCTCACCACATAAAAAAAACCGCACTGATTAATACTACTAAAAGAGTTGATACCCTTTTCTCTTCAAGTTAGCGCCTTGTTTTCCAATTTCACGACAGAATGAGATTGAGATACTGAAGGCTGAAAATGACCGGCTGAAGGCGGAGACGGGGCACGTCGCGAAGCCTGCTCGGCCCCCGTCCGAGTCCGCGAGCAGCACCTCCTCTTCCTCCTCGCGCCAGTCCTTAGGGCTCTCGCTGAACAATCTGAACATCACGGAGTCTGTTACCTCAGGTGACTTGTGCGCGCATTGCCTGGATCACAGCACGCCTAGGACTTCACAAGCGAGGGCACCTCGAATTTGGAGACCCTTGCCCACCGCCACCCTCACCCGTTCCCTCTTCACCCTAATTCTCAGAGATAGCCCTTTTTCCTTGTAAGTTCATTCTCTGTCATGATCATTTGAAAAGAACATTCTGTGTAAAAGAGTGAAACGACTTAGAGGTATGGTTTTCATATCATTTTTTAAAACCATTATTTGTGCTTGAGAAGTACCTCCTCCAGGATTACAGATAGGACGAAGGAGTAATATTCTGAGTGATGATCTTTGGTACTCATCACTATATAATCAGAACCCCATGCAGTTTGATAGGGGTTTGCCCACTTACAGGTGTTTCGGGACTAAATTTCTATTCCTAAATTTGACTATGTGCTCCTGCATTTTACAGCCCAGGAAGACTACCGTGCTCCTCTGTCACCAGGCTACAGCTCTATTAAACTGTCACCAAACAGACAAAAAGGAAACACTGGGCTCCAGGATTGTGTTCAGAATAAGGGTAGCGTTTTAGTCAGTTGCAAATAGAGTCACATAGCCTNTCCTAAATTTGACTATGTGCTCCTGCATTTTACAGCCCAGGAAGACTACCGTGCTCCTCTGTCACCAGGCTACAGCTCTATTAAACTGTCACCAAACAGACAAAAAGGAAACACTGGGCTCCAGGATTGTGTTCAGAATAAGGGTAGCGTTTTAGTCAGTTGCAAATAGAGTCACATAGCCTGCTGCTGCTGCTGCTAAGTCACTTCAATCGTGTCCGACTCTGTGTGACCCCATAGATGGCAGCCCACCAGGCTCCCTCGTCCCTAGGATTCTCCAGGCAAGAACACTGGAGTGGGTTGCCATTTCCTTCTCCAATGCATGAAAGTGAAAGGTGAAAGTAAAGTCCCTCAGTCGTGTCCAACTCTTAGCGACCCCATGGCCTGCAGCCTACCAGCCTCCTCTGTCCATGGTATTTTCCAGGCAAGAATACTGGAGTGGAGTCATATAGCCTAACGTTGTCTTAATATCTGGTGAACTATTCAGTTATAAAGTTATAACTGCTCGCTTAATTGAGCGCACACACACTGCATTTAATCATTTTTGTATACATAAAAGACTTGGTTGGGAAAAGATTTACAGGAGGATCTGTGGTGATTACAAAGCACAGCCACTAGATGACGCTTGAAAACCAATAATATACATGTTCCTGGGCAATTTTAGATCCCATGATAGAACTGAGAAACTTCGTGACTTGCCTTAAATTACACTAAAATATAGAAAACCAAGGTAAGATGAAAACGAAAAACACAAAGAGATATACAGAAAGCTGATATTTATGATATTTTAATAAATCATATCATTTGCTTCTAAAAGATCAGAATTTGTAAAATTCTGCTAATTATATCTTCCCTTCATGGGGTAAAATGAATGGCCCAAATGCATACTCGCTTTCTTATAAAAGGTAGCTGAAAACTAAAAGGTAAGTAGGAATTCCCTTAAGTTCATGAAAACATTGTTTTATACCATTTGGCAGGGATTGGGGAAGGAAAATGAATTCTGAAAAAACACATCAAGCAAAAGAAATATTAGTACCCGTAGCTCAGCTGGTAAAAGAATCAGCCTGCTGTGCAAGAGACCCCGGTTCGATCCCTGGATTGGGAGGATCCCCTGGAGAAGGGAAAGGCTACCCACTCCAGTATTCTGGCCTGGGGAGTCCGTATAGACAGAGGAGCCTGGAAGGTTACACTCTGTGGGGTCGTCACAAAGAGTCAAACAGGACTGAGCGGCTGAGCACAGCAAAGAAAAAAACAGAGGTTATAATTAACTGAAGTTATCAGTCATTAGGTAAAATGAAGCCAAAGAAATATGATAATAACTTGAATGTATAAATTGTCTATGAGGTGTTATCATCCATATTCTTCAGAAGATAGGAGAAGAAAAAGAACAAAAACTCTAAATCTGGGAGTCCTGAGCCACATCCTAGATGTTGACTTCTTAGTGATGAATCCGAGAGGAGTGAGGTAGGATCCATACCTAATGGCAGTTAGTGCTGTCCTACGTCCTGGGGCTTTACTCCACAAGGGTTAGTACCTCACAGGATGGCTTAGTGGGGGGGGTTTATGGCCTGTTACATGATTTTGTTTTAGTCCAAGGAAATATGATCAGGTTTGAAGGAGGCAAATTTAGTACTGAAAGTAGTTTAGGAAGAACAGCTATATAAAAATTATACTATAACTAATGTCTAGGGAGACTAGGACTCATAAAGATGCATATAAAATCAAAGAAATTAAATTTACAATTTCTGTGTCCATTGGATGGCCATGATTCAGAATTTGAAACAATTTAGTGGGGGGAGGATGTTTTTCTTTTTTAATGCACTTTATAATTACCCATTTCATTATTTATTTTAGTATTGTATACTTTTCTTCCCTCAGTTATTTTTTAAGTGTAATTCTTGTGTCTGAACAGGCAAAAATTTAAATCACTTGACATCACTTGACTAGGAGAGCTTTTATTCCCTTCACAATTGTTTCAGTTCAGTTCAGTTCAGTTGCTCAGTCGTGTCTGACTCTTTGTGACCCCATAAACCACAGCATTCCAGGCCTCCCTGTCCGTCACATATCCCAGAGTCTACCCAAACTCATGTCCATTGAGTCTGTGATGCCATCCAACAATCCCGTCCTCTGTCATCCCCTTCTCCTGCCCTCAATCTTTCCCAGCATCAGGGTCTTTTCCAATGAGTCAGTTCTTCACATCAGGTGGCCAAAGTACTGGAGTCTCAGCTTCAACATCAGTCCTTCCAATGAACACCCAGGACTCATCTCCTTTAGGATGGACTGGTTGGATCTNCTCCCCAATGCTTGAAAGTGAAACGTGAAAGTTAAGTCGCTCAGTCGTGTCCGACTGTTAGCGACCCCATGGACTGCAGCCCACCATGAATGAACACAAGTCAAATATATTGAAATATGAATATTTGTCCTGATAAATATACTACTAGCAGAGTTTGTCTTGGCATTGGCTTAATATGTTTCTAAAAGCATGAAACTTAGGGACTCAAAAGAAATGGCCTCATCCTATAGATAGAAATGTGTCTCTGTACTTCATGTTTATTCACTGAAAACAGTAGCGGTTGTCAGCCACCCTCATTCCTAAAACCTGAAAAGAAACACATGGCTTTCTTTGACATAAATATCTTATCTAACTAAATATAGGTGATTTTTAGGTGTATGGTACCATGTTTCTAGAACTGTCAAGACCGTCGTTCTACAAAGAGGAGACTATATTCTATATGGCTATTCTAGACACTGGAAAGATAGATATATTTTATTAGACTCATTATAACAATGTCCATTAATGCTACTCATGTGTATCGTTTTTAAGCAAGGCCTTAGCTGAAAAGGCAAATATTTAATTTTTCTGGAATCAAATATTGCCTTCAAATTGGCAGTGTCATCCTGATCCTAGACTCTTCTTGAAACAAAAAATATTTTTTCAAGTTGAAAGGGTATTTCAGTGGCCAAGGATACAAATATGTAGGTATCCAATTTTTTTGTATCAAACAGAAGAGCAAAGAACTTTAGAATTTTAAGATAGTTGAAGTATTTAAGTTTGAAAAGTGAGCTAGCATTGCGAATTTTTACACTAAGAATTCTAATGCCATAAGCTTTTTGCTTGAGCTGCAGATCTGTGCCTGAATTTCCCATGTGGGTCTTTTTGTGAAAGACTGTAACAGTCTCAGTGAAGCTTGAAAGATTTCTGATTTAAAAGCAGCTGCTTAAAAGCACTGTAAGCATGTCCATTTTGACTCAGTTACATTAACACCAGAACACAAATTTTCTTTTTCAACATAATTCTGAAAGACAATATTTCTGAATGTTAAAAAGAAGTTATCTTGGTCTTCTTGAGTTACCATAACAAAATACTGCAGATTGGATGGCTTAAACAATGTTTTCTCATGGTTATTAAGTCCAAGATCAAGGTGCTATCTGGTTTGGTTCCTGAAAAGGGTTCTCTCTTTGGGTTGCAAATGGGACCTTCTTGGCTGTGTCCTCACAGGCCTTTCCTCAATGTGTGTACTTGGGGAGAGAGAGAGCTCTCTCTTACTTCCCCTACTTTGAAGGCTACTGATCCTATGATGTCAGACCCACTCTCATGGCCTAATTTAACTCTTATTACCTCCTGCTGACTCCATTTCCAAACACAATCAATTGGGAGTTGTGGTTTAATATATGAATTTGAGTAGAACAAGAACATTCAGTCTATAACAGTGGTATAAAAATAACAGTGGTTTTGCTATGAATTTCTAATTTTTTTTAAACAAATATTGGTTTCAGGTTATACCTAAGTAGTGGTGATAATCATTTACCCTTATAGAGTTAAACGCTATAGATGAAGAAATGGAGGTCTGACCCAGCTAAGTGACTTGACCTAACATCACTTTTCTTAATTACATGGCAGATGTAGTTTCACTTTAGACTTTCATATATGAAAAGTAAACTAACCACTTTAATAGTTTTGCTATGAAATGAACCATGTTTATATTTAAAACACCAAAACCCTACCAAAAAACAACAACAACAACAAAAATCAAGTCAACGAAAGTCTTTGAGTTTCGAAATGTAATTTTGAAGATTCTCCAAGAACCTTCAAGAATTCCTTGTAATCCTGTAGGATTTCCTGGCAAGTATTCTAAATCTTGAATTTTCTGAGAAATTCAAAGTGGAGTTTGAGTTGTGAATATATGAACACCATACTGCCATGGATAACTTATTTTTCAAATTTGGATTCAATTTTAGAGATAATCTAAATAAAAAATAATAAACTGAATTTGGACTTAAGATTGCAAAAATATTAAGATGAGATTTTAGGACTCAAGATATAGTTCTGTTGCGTCTCTATGACCATCTCCTTCCCACCAAGCTGCTTCTCTTCGGAAATGTACCTGCTCGCTACAGTGGAAGACTGTTCTCTCCTGGACCTTTCCTTTCTACTAAACAGGTCGTGGATCAGTTTTCCTTGACCACACCACTTCATCTAACCTCTTTCTCTCTTGTTTTGTTGCTATTCCTGTTACTTTGCTTGTTAGTTAATTAGTTACTTTGGTTGCTTTGTTTGCTGGGGTATTTTGTATAATACATTGTGTATGTCTACTATTATATACACTATAAGTTTGATACATATTTTAGTGTTAATCACCACCCATATTAATATTTCTAGTAGGTGTACTAAAACAAGATACAGTTAGGCTTTATCTTATTTTATTTTGATCTTACTTAGGATCAGAAGTCTCAGGCATATTTGATAGGATCCATTGGTGTTAGTGGAAAAACCAAGTGGGATGTCTTAGATGGTGTAATTAGACGTCTCTTTAAGGTACGTTGTACAAGATATCCTGATACTAATTTTCAATCAAGTTTCATTTTGGATGCTTCCCTTAGCTTACTGGCATGTGCATATCTGCTTTTCCTCTCCTGCATTTTAAATATTAAAGAAAGTTTTCTCTTTATGCTGTGTGATATTAATAGTTATTATAGTACCCAATTCTAAAATTCATGACAGCTAGTTTCGTATCCCCATGAATTTTACACTGGTAGAAGAGTAGTACCTCTGTTTTGACTTTGCGTCTTTGTGTATACAATTTTAGGAATATGTGTTCAGAATTGATACCTCCACTAGCCTTGGTCTGAGCTCTGACTGCATTGCCAGCTACTGTATAGGAGACTTAACTAGATCCCATGGCCTAGAAGTGCCTGAGCTGCTGCCTTGTGGATACCTTGTTGGTGATAATAACGTCATCACTGTGAACCTGAAAGGTAAAAATGGGAAAAAAAAAAAAAACACAATTGCATTTTTACCAATGTTTATTTTCCTTTTTTTTTGCAGTTCCACCTCAAATTTTCACATTTGAAAAGTAGGCTAACTAATAGTTTGGGTATGAGATGAACCATATTTATATTAAAAACACAAAAATCCAACTAAAAGCAAAAAATCAAGTAAATTAAAGTCTGAGTTTTCAGATGTAATTTTGAAGATTCTCGAGGACTCACAGAGGAAGTGACGCATCAATTTTCAAATTTCTAGGTTTTCTACATTGTCCTCTTTGATTTAGGGGAGATTTCTAAAAGTTTATTGCATATTCTAAGGTAATATATTCATCCCTATACCTTCAATTTTAATATATATATGCTCAACAAGGGCTTCCCTGGTAGCTTAGATTGTAAAACATCTGCCTGCAATGCAGGAGGCCCAAGTTTGATCCCTGGGTTGGGAAGATCCCTTGGAGAAGGGAATAGCTACCCAGTCAAGTGATCTTTCCTGGAGAATCCCATGGACAGAGGAGCCTGGCAGGCTACAATCCATGGGGTCACAAAGAGTTAGATGCAGTGAAGAGACTAAGCACCTATTCAGTGAATACCCACTGGGGATAGAGGATGGAAGTTAAGAATCAGGGATGAGACATTCTTTTGCTTTGAATAATGTGATTATTTCTAGGTAAATGGACCATCTCAATTACCCTTGTCTCCATGATTTCTTGTTCATGTTAATGAGTTCAGAACACATCTATGTAACTATGGATTAATAGAGGGATTTGTCAATATTTGATTTTATGAGTAAGATACTGTTGCTCTCCTTAATTCCTTGTCAAATATCACAATATATACTCTTCAAAAGCTTAAGTGATGGTATAGCAGGGATGTATAATGAGAGCTTGAAGGAAGTAAAGAGGAGAAAAGACGAGGAAAAAGAGAGGAACACAAATTTATATATTTAATTTTAATGTTTATGCTTAACAAAATTACCACCTTCAAAGAGAAGAATGATTCTTGATAGAATTCATAGTATGCTTCCACTTCTCTGTGAAAACATAAGTGGGAAGCATGAAGTAGACAAGGGAGAGAGTCTCAGGAAAACCACCTGGCTTTCATTCATGTTCACTCTGCCTTATTTCTCATGTATTCTGTCTTAAAATAGTAACACATGTTTGTGAGACAGAAATGTCAAGGAAAGTCTCTTGCAAAGAGTGTTATTCCTATGGCTAACAAAGCCCAGTTGCCAGTTGACACTGTGTTTTAAATTCTAGCTTATGTAGAACTATAAGCCATTCTCTTCCCTTTGTTTCTCCCTCCAGGGGTAGAAGAAAACAGTTTGGACAGTTTTGTTTTTGATACTCTGATTCCTAAACCAATTACCCAAAGATACTTTAACTTGTTGATGGAGCATCACAGAATTATACTCTCAGGACCTAGTGGTACTGGAAAGACCTATTTAGCACACAAACTTGCTGAATATGTAATAACCAAATCAGGGAGGAAAAAAACAGAGGATGCAATCGCCACTTTTAACGTGGACCACAAGTCTAGTAAGGTAAGTCACAGACTCCTAAGACAACCGCTGCCATTTATCCATAAGTGTATTATTCAGCAAAGCATTAAGATTATGAAACTTCCGTTTTGTGTGTGGAAACGTATCTATCTCGTTGGCTAAGGCTAGAATCTGGAGAATGAATAAACCCTATTTTGTGAGTTTGAATAAGACTGCTCAGTGGCATTCAGTTATCTAGTACTTCACAAGCATTGGGAATTGACAGAAGAAAAGAACAGGGTCTCTATTGTCTAATTTCTCTGAGACATCCATTTAGGAAGTGTTAGAGCAAAAGAGATCTGAGTAAATACTGTGGAAGCAAGAGGCTAGAACTCTTGCTGGAGGAATCAGAGCTTTCAAAAGTCTATCTGGTCTGCGTCATAATAAACAAGGAATTAACTGGAATATTGCAACAATGGAGATTTGGGTATGATTAATATATTCTCATGTGAAGAGTTGACTCATTGGAAAAGACTCTGATGCTGGGAGGAATTAGGGGCAAAAGGAGAAGGGGACGACAGAGGATGAGATGGCTGGATGGCATCACTGACTAGATGGACAGGAGTCTGAGTGAACTCCAGGAGTTGGTGATGGACAGGGAGGCCTGGCATGCTGCGATTCATGGGGTCGCAAAGAGTCGGACATGACTGAGCAACTGAACTGAACTGAATATATTCTAAGCAGAAATTCTGGGAGGAGAAAATTGTTTACATCATATTTCTATAGGATTTCTGTGCAGGAAACTTAGGAAATTGAATAGTATTCCATTTCACCATCACCTAAGGTCTCAGTCACTTCAGTTCAGTTCAGTTGCTCAGTTGTGTCTGATTCTTTGCAACCCCATGGCCTGCAGCATGCCAGGCTTCCCTGTCCATCACCAACTCCTGGAGTTTACTCAAACTCATGTCCATTGAGTCGGTGATGCCATCCAACCATGTCATCCTCTGTCATCCCCTTTTCCTCCTGCCTTCAATCTTTCCCAGCATCAGGGTCTTTTCCAGTGAGTCAGTTATTTGCATTAGGTGGCCAAAGTATTAGAGTTTCAGCTTTAGCATCAGTCCTTCCAATGAATATTCAGGACTGATCTCCTTTAGAATGGACTGGTTGAATCTCCTTGCTGTCCAACGGACTCTCAAGAGTCTTCTCCAACACTATAGTTCAAAAGCATCAATTCCTCAGTGTTCACCTTTCTGTATGGTCCAACTCTCACATCCATACATGACTCCTGGAAAAACCATAGCTTTTAGACAGATCTTTGCTTGCAAAGTAATGTCTCTGCTTTTTAATATGCTGTCATGTTGGTTGGTTATAACTTTTCTTCCAAGGAGCAAGCATATTTTAATTTTCTGGCTGCAGTCATCATCTGCAGTGATTTTAAAGTCCCAAAATATAAAGTCTGTCACTGTTTCCATTGTTTTCCCATCTATTTGCCATGAAATGATGGGACTGGATGCCATGATCTTAGGTTTCTGAATGTTGAGCTTTAAGCCAACTTTTTTACTCTCCTCTTTCACTTTCATCAAGAGGCTCTTTAGTTCTTTCCTTTCTGCCATAAGGGTGGTTTCGTCTGTATCTGAGGTTATTGATATTTCTCCCATCAGTCTTGATTCCAGCTTGTGCTTCATCCAGCCTGACATTTCACGTGATATACTCTGCATATAAGTTAAATAAGCAGGATGACAGTATACAGCCTTGACATATTCCTTTCCCAATTTGGAACCAGTCTGTTGTTCCATATCCATTTCTAATTGTTGCTTCTTGACCTGCATACAGATTTCTCAGGACTGATATTCCCATCTCTTGAAGAATTTTCCACAGTTTGTTGTGATCCACACAGTCAAAGGCTTTGGCTTAGTCAGTAAAACAGAAGTAGATGTTTTTCTGGAACTCTCTTGCTTTCTTGATAATCCAACGGATGTTGGGAATTTGATCTCTTGTTCTTCTGCCTTTTCTAAATCCAGCTTGAACATCTGGAAGTTCATGGTTCACATACTGTTGAAGCCTGGCTTGGAGAATTTTGAGTATTACTTTGCTAGTGTGTGAGATGAGTCTATACTAAGGTCTAGTATATCAGAATTAACATCCTGAACACTCTCAGCTGTTAAAGAGTCATGAAGGGATATAAAATGCAGCCAGTACTTTCATATACTCCAAGCAAAGTCAACAATTTTAAAAAGAAAATAGTTGATGCCTAACATATCTCTAACACTGGGCTACTTTTACTGATAGTTACTAATTACATTCCCAGTCAGTGCAGGCTGAGGTTCTCTTAGGAAACTACATCTGTTATTAGCAATACCTCGAAATTACCCAGATGACACTGGGTCACTGGGATGTTTTTTTTTAATGACCTGGTTAAATGATCTAAACTGACCCAGTCTCACAGTAACCTCCCTCCTACAATTATTTAGAAAATAAACACAACTCCCCAAAGCAGCCCCAAACCACTAAATTCTTGAAAGACATTTAATTTAGTGAACAAAAATGCCTTAAAGGAATAGTTCATCAAGTTCATGACACCGACCAACTGTGGAACCTGGGGCTGATTCTTGAATTTCTTTGTGCCTCAGTTTTCCCAGCTATAAAATGGGGAAAATAGTGAAGCTGTGTTAAGGACTAAAGGAGTGACTCTGTGTGTGTGAGAGAGAGAGAGAGAGAGAAATAGAAGCAAGGAAAGAAAGAGAATAGTACACATTGCAAGCGCTGTCTAAGGGTTGCCCACAGTTACTAATTATAGCTCTTGGCTCCAATGAGGATTTCTTATACAAATACACTCAGACCCATACAGACCACCCACCCCTGTGACACACACAGACCTTTGTTCAAATTGTCTTATATATATTTTTCAAGGAGAACAGAGTTGTGTATAAGGCATGATGTTATCTCCTCATGTTGACTCAGTAGAGCGCATGAATTCTAACTACCTCCTTGGAATGCAACACTATTCAGATTGTTGACGAACCAAACATTCTCATTTCAAGTAGAGAGAGACATGGCACCTGAGACAGAATATTAAACTCTTCTCTAATTAAAAGCAGAAGACACAGCTGTTTGTTTGCTTCAGCCTACATGTTTAATGCCCCCAATGAATTCTGGGTCTCCTCATAGCTTTATTTAAAAGCTTTAACATATTATGTTTCTTTTCAGCCAAAATGATAAAAGAGTTGACATATCTTAATTACCCTGTGTTCTCTTTGATTTTTCCTTAATGTTAATGTGAAATAACTTTTTAGAAGTTACTTCCTTTCTGGAAAAAAAAAAGCAACTGGTTGGAAAATAGGAGAAGAATAGATTTATTCAAGGAAATGGGACTTTGATAAAGTTGGAGAATCACTTAAAGTCAAATTTTGAGTCAAGTTGACCAGCCTTCCACAGGATATAATTTGACATGCTAAAATAAAGTAGCGTAATTTACATTAGTTCTAAAATTTGCCTCACTCCATAAGACACTGCCATATCTAAGTTATTTTTATTTCATTTAAAAAATGTTTAGTGCTTGGGTATGTTTTTAAGCAATAACAATTTATATGGCCTTTAAAATTTGATCAAATACAGCCAGCACTCTTATTTTCTACTTTTTCTGAGTAAAATCACTTGTGCCATTAGGAGGTCAGTTTAATCTTTGTTATTATAAAGTAATAAATAAAGCATGACAAAAGTGAACAGAATGAATGATGCTAGAGAGCAGTTATAGGAAGAAATCCATGGACAAGTCACATAGCATTCATCACCAAGAAAGCACAAAACAACTAACAAATGTTTATTATTTCTTTATGGTTGTAAGATATGAATGACCTGTCAGTAATGTTGGATACCAAGTCCTAGCCAGAGAATTTGGCCAGTTCTTGCCACATTGTTGGAGAATTTGTGATTATTTTCAGGGAGTTGATGGTATGTGAGAGTGGTATAGAGAAACAGGGGTGGCAGGTTAGCATTGTGGGAAGGACAGCTAAGTGTCGGTTTACGAAAGTAAAGGGTGAATAAGGTGTGAGATAAACGACTTCCCTGAGAATCAGAGCTGCCTAACTGCTGACCTGCTTTATGCGGTGCCTCTGATAGCTCTGAAGGGACAAAGGCACAGACTACTCACTGATTCCAAAAACGTCCAACAGTAAACCATCAAATGAAAACAAATCTTTTCATGTTTTTGGTGTCTCTGCATTTTACATTCTGTCCCTCTTCCCATTCTTCACGCCCTCTCTTGAGCTGCCAGCCGGAATATTTTGATTGAAAGCAGGACACATAAACAATTACACTTTGTGACATTTGATATAGTGGGCCCAGAAGGCTGGAGATGGATTTGGTAAAGAATATGTGGCCAGCTGAAGCCATTTGGAATGTTAGGTGGGAAAAGATCAGAAAGCTGGACTTGGCAGATTCATTTTGAGTGTGTCTAGAGTCAAAATGAGGGAAAACAGTGATCAATAGTTTTTATGCAACCACTGTGTTCTGTGTATATTTTCAAAGTATGGGAGTCATCTCATTATCAATATCCATCTGATAGATATACCTGTTTATTTTTCTGCCTTATTAGAGTTTGAACTGAAACTTCTAATGCTAATACATCAATATGTCAATCTAAGATTTTATCCCAGTTAAGCTAGGGTGAAGATCATGAAGTGATTTCAAATGGGGTTAAAAAAAAAAACACTCAAGTTATATGGCTGAATTATTTGTATTTGCCTATTTCTACTTCTGACTGGTCCATACCCTTTATTAGATTCCCAAAGGGATTTTCTACCAGTCTCAAGACAAAAGACAAAAGCGAACCATAATAGAATCTTCTAGCCCTATTTTTTCTGAAATCACCCAGTGATTTCTTATTTACCAAATCCAAGTCAAGCTTCTCCACCTCCCTGTTCACACCCCCTCCCCACTGCCTCCCTGCTTCAGCTCCTCCTGTTCCTCCTCTCCCCTCGCCTCCCTCCTGCTTTCTCTCTTTCGATGTATACCAGATTACTATAATTGATCCCCCTTTCTAGAAATTGTTCTCATTTTCATGATTATGGAACTCTCTCCTTTCCTTCCTACCTGCTAGTAAGCTCCTTCTTAGTGTCATTCACTGACTGTTTCCCCTTCGCCTTCCAGTGGATTAAAATACTCCTCAACATTCTGATCTCCTGCACTTCTGTTCTCATCCGGATAACTTCCTTGTTTGAACTTGTGTTGGTTCCAGTTGGACACTATTAGCCATGCCCGTCTTCCATATGGTAGACATTTCTGTTAGCTTACAGATAGGTTTCCATTAGTACAGTAAATGTACACATTTAGAAATGCCAAGTCAACTCTGAAAATGTATCACAAATGTATCTTCTTCTATCCATCTCTGCTACCACCACCCTCCCAACCAAATGAACACTCTATCACTTACCTGGGCTACTGCAATTGCTTACTAACTGCTTGATTTACAACTTCCATTAAATTCCAGTTCTCTCTGTGTGTCTCTTTTTGCTTTCACTTCGTGGAGATGGAATGTCTTTTCATAATTAGAAGCTGACCACTTTAAAATCCAGCAGTGACTCCCCACTGCTGTCTGCTCTAGGTCAAAAATCTTCCCATAGCTCTATTATTCCTCTTGAGTCCCACAGTCTTGGCTTCAGCAATTTCAGTATCTCTTGACTGATTTTTCTTCTTTCTTTACAATATACTTGTTGTTGGTTAGTTGCCTAGTTGTGTCTGACTCTTTGCAACCCCATGGACTGCAGCAGGCCAAGCCTCTCTGTCCCTCACCATCTCCTGAAGTTTGCCCAAGTTCATGTCCCTTGTATCGGTGGTGCCATCCAACCATCTCATCCTCTGATGCCCTCCTTTCCTTCTGTCCTCCATCTTTCCCAGCATCAGGAACTTTTGCAATGACTCAGCTGTTCACATCAGATGACCGAAATACTGAAATTTCACTTCAGCATCAGTCCTTTCAGTGAATATTCAGGGTTGATTCCCCCTTAAGGTTGATGGTTTGATCTCCTTGCTGTCCAGAGGACTCTCAGGAGTCTTCTCCAGCACCACAGTTCAGAGGCATCAGTTCTTCACTGCCGCACCTTCTTGATGGTCCAACTCTCACAGCTGTACATGACCACTGGGAAGACCATTGCCTTGACCATACGGACCTTTGTCGACAGAGTAATGTCTCTGCTTTTCAACACACTGTCTAGGTTTGTCATAACTATCCTGCCAAAAGGCAAACATCTTCTGATTTCATGGCTGCAGTCACCATTCGAAGTGAATTTAGAGCCGCAGAAGAGGAAATATGACACTACTTGTACCTTTTCCTTCTCTATTTGCCATGAAATAATGGGGCTGGATGCCATGATCTTAGTTTTTTTCTTAGTATTTAGTTTTAAGCTGGCTCTTTCACTCTCTTCCTTCACCCTCATCAAGCGGCTCTTTAGTTTAAATAAAGTAAAATTAAAAAAAAAAAAGAGGCTCTTTAGTTCCTGTTTGCTTTCATCCGCATATCTGAGGTTGTGGCTGTTTCTCCCACCTATGTTGATTCTAGCTTGTAACTCATCCAGCCCAGCATTTCTCATGATGTGCTCAGAGTATAAACAATATATTTACCTCACTTCAAAATCATGATTCTGGCTACATTACTCAGATCTCCAAAATAGTCAATGTTTCTTTGTCAGTAGGAAAAGTCCAGTAGTCTTATCAATCTTTCAAAGTTGCAAACTTTTCTTTCCGATTTACTTACAACTCTTTCACAAATCATATTCTACTGGTTCTTTCCTACATGGAGCTCATATTTTTGTCTTTTGCCTTTGTCTCTATGTGGAAAGCTATTCTTCCATTTTTAAGCATCAAAATATTACCTAACCTTTAGAATAAAAAGTTAATAGCAAATAATACTGCCACCAGAAAGTCTTTCCCAGAAGCCACAAGTAATCTTTATATGCAGTGAACAAAATCTTTGTTGTATACTGTTTTGAGGTAATATATTATTTTCCACTATGAATTGTAGTTATCTGCAAATATACCTAACCTACTCAAGGCAGTAAGCATCTTGATTTTTTTTTCTGTTTCTAATTGGTCATCCTGTCCTTCAAGCATCTACATTAAAAGACACTTGCTCCTTGCAAGTAAAGCTATGACACCTAGACAGCATATTAAAAAGCAGAGACATCACTTTGCTAACAAAGGTCCATATAGCCAAAGCTATGGTTTTTCCAGTGGTCATGTATGGATGTGAGAGTTGTACCATAAAGAAGGGTGAGCACTGAAGAATTGATGCTTTTGAACTGTGGTGTTGGAGAAGACTCTTGAGAGTCCCTTGGACTGCAAGGAGATCCCATCAGTCAATCCTAAAGGAGATCAGCACTGAATATTCATTGGAAGAATTGATGCTGAAGCTGCAGCTCCAGGACTTTGGCCACCTGATGCTAAGAGCTGACTCATTAGAAAAGATCCTGGTGATGGGAAAGATTGAAGGCAGGAAGAGAAGGGGACAGCAGAGGAGATGATTGGATGGCATCACCTATTCAATGGACATAAGTTCGAGCAAGTTCTGAGAGTTGGTGAAGAACAGGGAAGCCTGGTGTGCTACAGTCCACGGGGTCACAAAGAGTCAGACATGACTGAGCTACTGAACAATGACAAATCCCTCATATATACGTTTTCTTTGATAAATTCTCTACCCTTGTTAAAACAACAACATATGAATGGTGTTTGTTTATAGTAAAATCCAAATTTCTCTGCATGGATTCAGTCTTTTCTGCTGGTTGAGATCACTACCATGTACCATTTTCTGCAAAAGCAGAACACTAATATTTCTCCAAACACATCACACACTCATATCTTCCAGCTCTTATGCTTTACTCTTTATTCTTCATTATACCTCCCACCCCATAGCCTATTTCTCTGAACCTTAAATCTGAATTAGATATCTCTCTTTAGTTTTTCTATAGTGCCTTGTGCATTTCACTTATCACACTGCATTGTGATTTACTTGTTGGCCTGCCCTTTTGTTTATCAACTCGAACACCTGGAATGTAGAAGTAAGCTCTAAATCCTTGATGCCAGAGTACCTGGCACATCGTAGGCACTTGCTAAATCTGTGTTGAAAGAGTAAAAAACTACATACTTGTCATTTGGAATTCTATTCATTATTTTCAAGATCCATCATGAAGTTGATTTTAACCCTGCTCAAGTTTTACAAATTGAAAATGTCATTGTAAATATGCAAATATTATGGAAATGCTCTTACTGATTAGGATAATTCTAAGAAACCTAATTATGTTTCTGGCCTACCCATCTGTGACAGCAATCAGTGAACTGGTTATCATATTTAGATTAAAAGCTATTAGAAAGGAAAAATACCTGTAAATAACCAAGAAACTTACTAAATGCTAATGTTAAGTGACCCAGTGAAATATAACAACTTTTGTCTTTGTTTTAAACTATAACAGTTGCATGCAGATAATAAATAAGTCAATCAACCAACCAACCAACCACAATTTTATTTGAGTCCCAGGGCTGTATTTTCAGATGCACCTCATCAAAATGATTAAGACGTTTAGAGTCTAAACAGAAATTTAGGGGCATCATTTTGGATTTTGTCTATACCTCAAAGTATAAGGCTGGCTAAAATCCATTTTTATAATTATATCAAAAGTAAGAATGGAGTCTCAATATTTATGGTCTACCATAAGAGCTCATATCAAGAATTCTTTTTTTTTTTGCCTTTCTTCCAAGGAGAGAACAACTGAGAAATATGTCCTTGTGTTTACAGTTTTATATTTGCTTCGGATGTTCTGTACTGGCTTTTCTCTTTCCTTTAAAAATGTACACTTTCAACATTGTATGTTTTTTGCTTTGTAGAATAAGATTTTATATCAATGGAATGATCTATGAGTTTTAATCAGAACTCAGATGGAAGACAAAATGCATTATTCCTAAATTATGAATTGTTACCATTAGTATGAATTTGTCATTGATGTGTTTGTTTTCTTTATTTTTTAAAGGAGTTGCAACAGTATCTAGCTAACCTGGCTGAACAATGCAGTGCTGATAATAATGGTGCAGAGCTTCCAGTTGTAATAATTCTCGATAATCTCCATCATGTGGGCTCTTTGAGTGATATCTTCAATGGTTTTCTCAACTGTAAATACAATAAATGGTATGCCTGAAATATTTTGAATGATGAAACATGAAAAATGGTGATCAAATTTGCATTCTTGTGGTTTTTTTTCCTTTTAAGACCTATAGTGGATGCCATTCAGAGAAGGCAATGGCAACCCACTCCAGTACTCTTGCCTGGAAAATCCCATGGACAGAGAAGCCTGGTGGGCTGCAGTCCATGGGGTCGCGATTGTTGGACACGACTGAGCGACTTCACTTTTACTCATTGGAGATGGAAATGGCAACCCACTCCAGTGTTCTTGCCTGGAGAATCCCAGGGACGGGGGAGCCTGGTGCGCTGCCATCTATGGGGTTGCACAGAGTCGGACACGACTGAAGCGACTTAGCAGCAGCAGCAGCAGCAGTGGATGCCGTTAATTTGAAAAGGCTTCATTACTATTATACCATGTTTACAAAGAATCTCTTTGTATCCCTTATAACGTCTATTTTTTCATTCAACAACTGTGTCCCAGGTGCTTTTATAGCAACAATATTTACTTGATGATATTAACTTCTACATGTATGCTAAAAGTCTGGAAGACTATTGTCAATAAGAGAATGTTTAAGTCAGGAATATTAAGAACTAGAATGAGGCTATGTGATGTGATATGAAAGTTGCTGAGTTGTGTCCAACACTTTGTGACACCATGGACTATACAGTCCGTGGAATTCTTCAGGCCAGAATACTGGAGTGGGTAGCCTTTCCCTTCTCCAGGATATCTTCCCAACCCAGGGATCGAACCCAGGTCTCCCACATTACAGGTGGATTCTTTACTAGCCGAGCCACAAGGGAAGCCCTATTATTGACTATCCTCAATAACAGAATGTTTGAATCAGGGAAATTAAGAACTAGAACAAGGCTATAGAACTGTTTCATTTTTAGTCCATAGTAACATTTAAATGCAACCTTCCTATAGAAGTAAATTTATTACAGTCAGATATACCTTTGTCCTTAGTGATTCTAATGTTTAACTATTTACATGAGAGAAAAGGTTAAAGTAGGGTATAAAAAGTCTGAAAAGATTTTTAAGATTCACTGTAGTGTGATCTCTAAAAAGGAACATATAAGAACAAGTGCATAAATGTTAGTTTCAATGGTGCAAGTATCAGTTATCTCTGCTAGAAATATGAAATAATAAAGGAAAAAATAATGAATTGGATTATAAGCAAAAGAATCATAAGATATGAGAGTGGGATGAGTCCCTATGATTATTCTATCTAATCTCTTTATTTTATATATGAGTAAACATGGGATTAGAGAGGGAAAAAGATTACAGTGATTTGCCTAGGATGCCAGAGCTGACATTTGAACCCCAAATCTTAATTTCTACTTAAGGGATCTTTGTCATTTTCCAGCCTAACGTTATAAAATTACCCCTTTACAGCATAATGTTGAAATGGAAGAATACAAGTTTATCCAAATTGTTTCCTGAGACAATTTTAACGTAATAATATATTTTACCTTTAACGCATATACATTTTCTTTTTGTCTCCAGTCCATATATTATTGGAACAATGAATCAGGGAGTTTCTTCATCACCAAATCTAGAGCTACATCACAATTTCAGGTAAAAATAAGTGGGAATTGTTTGTATTGTCTCTTTTCTGTTTGCTTTTGGTGGTTGTTTTTTTCCATTTGTACACTGACGAATCGGTAACCTGGGGTGTGGAAATAATTCTCACTTCTTCTGACACTTTCTCAAGCAGACATTTTGTGATCCCTGACCTATAATCAGAAGTGTTTCTTTAAAAAAAGAAGAAAAAAGAAATGTTTTTTCCTGCTCACTATGTCACAGCTAAAGTAGAACACTTTTCTTCTAAATGTGAGAAATATGAAGAGAGTTCCTATTTCAGGATTTGTGATTCTCCTACAGAAGAGTGCTCAGCGTGCACACTCCCACTCACTGCTGTGACGCACATGAGCTTCTCTTTAGCTCAGAAAGAAAAGTTACATACAGTTTAGCTCTAATGATAATAGACTGTGTCATCTCTTTCATCATCAACATATGACCTCCAACTGAAATAGGAACATTACTACTTTATATTGGAGGGAGAATCACTGTGGACTTAAAAGTTTAATTTATATAAGGATTTCTGGGTTTTGGTTTTGGTTTTGATTTTTTTTTTTTCCCTTTTTCTAGGTGGGTACTATGTGCAAACCACACAGAGCCAGTAAAAGGCTTTTTAGGCAGATATCTTCGAAGGAAGCTGATAGAGATGGAAATTGAAAGGAACATTCGCAATAACGACCTAGTCAAAATTATAGATTGGATTCCTAAGACGTGGCATCATCTCAACAGTTTTTTAGAAACACACAGTTCTTCTGATGTTACAATTGGTGAGTTCTAAAATTGCAATATGCCATTTTCCAGGAACTAAGAGTACTTGGTAAAGATAGCCAGATTGGAAGTAGAAAATAACAACTGAAGCTAATTTTTTGAAGCTACCAAAAATTTAAGTTTTCTTTTTTTTTTTTTTTCCTTCTTCTGAAAGTTTGCCTTCAAGCTTTGTGCCTTTTCATCTAACTATTACAGTTTAGTAAGGCTTCCCAGGTGGCACTACTGGTAAAGAACCTGCCTACCAATGCAGGAGACATAAGAGATGTGGGTTCAGTCCCTGGGATGGGACGATCCCCTGGAGGAGGGCATGGCAACCCACTCCAGTATTCTTGCCTGGAAAATCCCATGCACAGAGGAGCCTGGAAGACTGTGGTTCTTAGGGTTGCAAAGAGTCAGACATGACTAAGAAGACTTAGCACGCACACAAGCATGAAACTTGGCTAACATCAACTAATGTAGACAACTATATTAGTTTAATATAGATAACTCAAAGTCAGATAGCCATGTGAAGTAATTATGTCTTTTTTGAGTATCATTTTTATGCTAAAAACAAATTTTAGCGTATATCAATTATAGTTGTGAGAAATTTTATTTTAAGATAATTTAGGCGTTTTATGTTTTCATGAAGATAAAATTGTTTGAGTTATTTGTCTTGAGTTGGCATAAAGATGTTTATTTTTGTATTCCTTCTTAAGTTGCACACAAAAAAGTCCCCTTTTCCTTGCTGTGGATTAGAAAGATATACTCACTAAAGGCACAGCGTAGAATTAGGACATTTCTACAATTGGGATCAGAGGACCACAGCAGAGGCCCACTTGCAGCAAATAATGACATATTTTATATTTGTCAATTCATTCCATCATAGTTTTGTCATTTGTAAAGTGGAGCAGATTGACTGGATTATAACCTTTAAGGTTTCTCCTAATACTAAAATGTTATGTTAGACTAAGGTTTTAGTGTAAAAATAAAGGAGGGTCCTGAAGATGGATCTTCAGTAAAACACTGATAATAATTAAGCAGACTGAGATTATAATTTTCTAAGAATCCTGTAAGAAGCATATTAATACCCCCAGAACAGTGTCTAAATATGTGCTTAGATTGCTAAATACAGGGATTCTCATAAATGGTTTGTTGTTTCTTTCTTTTCAGGCCCTCGACTCTTCCTTCCTTGTCCCATGGATGTAGAAGGTTCTAGAGTATGGTTCATGGATCTCTGGAACTATTCTTTGGTACCTTATATTCTGGAGGCAGTAAGAGAAGGTCTGCAGGTATAGTACTCAATTTTCTTAACTTCATCCTTTAAAACCAAAAAAAAAAAAAAAAACCCAAAAAAATCATTTCTCTGATTTGTGCAGAAAAGTAAAGGTAGCTTGAAAGAACAAATAGTTTCTAATACGTTTTTTCTGAGGATAAATATGTAGGAGGAAGAATTCCAACAAGAACACATTGAAGGCCAAATGTATTGCCATCGGTGTGTACAAAGCGCTCTTATTAGAGAGCTAGTTAATCGCACAGCTCTGCATCTTATGAAGCAGGCGTGCTGGTGTGGACCGCTGTCGTTTCTTCTCTTCTTTTCTTGACTGTGTCGCACAGCATGCGGGCCCTTCCCTGACTAGGGATGAAGCCCGTCCACTGCACTGGAAGCTCTGGATCTCTAAAAAGTCCCCCATTTACTCTCTTCTTATATAATCTGTAGCAAGCAGTTTGTGCTTACATTAATAGATTCCCTGCATTAGGATGTCTCATTGCTTGAAACCCTTCAACATCCCTTGCAAAATCCCTTTATGTTTTTAAAAGTGCTCTAAATCGAAGGCATTTGATTTTTTAAAACGGTGACAGGGTGGTCCAGCAGCATCTCTGCTCCTTCCTCCTCTACCTTACATCACGAGGCCCTGCAACCACCCCTTCTATTTACTCTTAACTAAGAAATAAAGATACATCCCTAATAAGAAAACCTCTTTTCAACAAAATATATCATCCCTTTTCTGTAAGTCTTGATTTTTTTTTTCCTTGTGTGAATTTTTTTTTTTTAAGATTCACGTTGCATAATCACCAAACTTGTGGCAGGGAAAAATCCAGTCATCTTTACAATAACTCAGCCAAGGCTTAGGCAGTTTTTGCTTTTCTCTATTTCTCAGTTTTAGGCATCTCTATTTCTGGTTATCACAAGTGCTGCTAGAATTAAGATATACGTCGTGCTTTTCACATTTTGTCATCTGCAGTTCTGTGTTAAGTCTTTATATCACTGTCTAAAAAAAGTGGTTGTCTCTTTTCCTCCATTTCACTCCTTTCCCTTCCTTGTGCTCTCCTCACCTTGTTGAAGGGGATGGCAGTGATTTAGAGCTAACAGGATGGTGAGCGTGATGAGTATTATGAGGATGTTCTGAACGCACAGAGGTGATGATCCTAGAGAATGCTATCAACTGGTTCCACCTCAGATTTAAATAATCAGTTTCATATTTTTAATGGTAGGAGCCAAACCAGCCTGAGAAAATGTCTCCAACAAAGTTAAAGACTGTGCCAAAAGTTTTTAGTTTCAAGCATAACATAGCACATGTCAAGGTTCCTCTAAAACTATTATGCTATCTCAGAAGTGAGTTGGGTCTCTTGATTTCAATTATTTGTTCCAAAAACGTCATATATTTGTATGAACATTTATTTAAAATATTCATGGGATCATGATTTTTAAATTAATACTTAAATTAATTATGTGTTCCTCAAGATACTATTTCAGCATTAGTAAACTACTATCCAAATCTTTATATATTAAATTTTCCCTATTTCTTATTCATTTGCTAATACATCAGAAGAATTAGAAGGGCTTTAAAAACTCAAAAACAGTAATACCTAAAAATCCTTAAATCTCACTTTTTAGATGTATGTAGCATTTTTAATGTTCAAATCATTACTTATAAAGCACCATCCTAAGAATTGTCATTCTATAAAAAATTCCCTTTAAATAAAGTCGTAATCACTAAAATAATACCAGTTTCCCAAGCTGAGAGATACTCCAAAAATTTTTTTTTGAGGAGGAATAAAAATATCTCAAGTTTTCTGCTATAGTTCTAGGTGTTTGTTAGTAGGTAAGACTGAAAGTTGGATCAATCACAGCATAGGAAATAGCTGAGGCTTGGGGGGAATGGAGGTGGCAGGAGGCAGATACAGCACTTTGAGAAAAAAAGGAAAACCCTTTGGTGAGTAGAGAGTTATCACCGCTACTGAAGGATATACTGGACTGGAAGTCTGTTGCCAAATGAGGTTCTTGGGATGGTCCATATGTGACTTCTGGAGGAACAGGAAGAAGAGAAATCACATATGTCATGAACTACTTTCTTGGCTATACTGGCAACAAAGAACCATGAACTGGAACAAAAGGTGGAAAAATAAAGCATGGTTGCAAAGATGAAAATCTGAGTTGGGAGGAATAAAATAGTTTCTCTTCAAATGAAGGCAGACGCTTTGGTGGGAAACTGTATGGCAAATACACTTTGCAAGATGTTCTAGTTCAAAAAAACACTGTGATGCCCTGTATTCTGATTTTCATCCTGATGATTCTGTCTTTCTTGAAATGTCAGCAATCAGATCATCTCCTTCTGAATATTTAAATGTGTCTTCTTTCATTTCTTGTTCTATAACATCTACTTTACTCTGAAATACAGAATCGAGCCTGTTTACCTTTTTTACTGGTCACCCCCAATTTTGCTGTCCATGATGATTCTGGATATCATCAATTGATTCTGCTAGATTTTCATATCCTTTTTGTAACATTTCCATTCCAAGATTTATATACTTTCCTTCAATTAGTTTAAGTTGTATAGCAATCTAAATAGATTTTTAACTGAGAGACAATTTCTGCTCCAAAATAACAGAACTATTAAAAAAAAAAAAAAAAGCTGATTACTACCCCTCCTGTTATCCCCTGCTGCTGCTAAGTCACCTCAGTCGTGTCCAACTCTGAGCGACCCCATGGACTGCAGCCTACCAGGCTCCTCCGTCCATGGGATTTTCTAGGCAAGAGTACTGGAGTGGGGTGCCATTGCCTTCTCTGACTGTTATCCCGTAGATGTGCAGATATCAAGACCTGAACTTTTTTTTTCCTTAAGGCGAGCCTGCCACAACCCCATGCAACTTCTCCAGGAGAAGCTCAAAAGACAGTTCCAAGCAGACTGTGGGCCTTTCATGGACTCAGCATCCACCCTTTTGTTTTTGTCTCACTGAAGCACGATAAGCCACATGAAACGCTTCACACTGCTATTTGGTGCCGTCTGGGACCAAATATACACCTAGTAACCAGAATTGCCCTCAGTACCTATGTTTAGGGCAGTAACCTTTCTTTCTATGCCTTTGTGGTTTGTACTTTTTCTTTTTTTTTTTTCCCCAAGCCACCAATCTCTGTCTCCTCAGTGTGCTGCTTCTAGTTTGGTTTTGGCTTTGCTTCCAGTTTAAAATTTTTTTAACATCACTTGTGTTCTTCTGCCATCTACTCCACTACCCATATTTTAACCAGGCTTTATAATCTCTTTCTTATCAACTTTCTTCCTCCAGAGGAGTTCTGAGAAAGTTTTCATTTCCCATAATTTTCCTCTGCACTAGTGGTCTTACAAACAAATATCTCAAAGAAGTTTTAATAGGAAGCAGTGAGATTACAGAGGAAATTAATCTGATGGAAATGGTTGTCAGGGAAAGAATGCTTATGTTCAAGGAAAATCTGAGTAGAATGAAGTAGAGAAAAGAAATCTCTTGTATCCATCATCTTTCCAAAGCATACTTTAGTAAATAAAGGAATTTAGTGTCTAGCATGAATCTTTTTATTTCTCTATTACTGGAACTTTCCTTTCTCAATGTTGAGCTTTCATTTAGTTTGTAAAATTACTAACAAAGATAAATGTGGGTAGTCATTTCTTCATGTATTTAAAATAAACCTCCCTCATGCTCTTCCCCAAATGCTGACCATTTATTTTGTCTAGCCTTAAAGTCTAAAGTGAACTATACAGATAGTTTAAAATCTGGGAAATAGCATATGGACACTTCATTCCCCTGAAAGTCCCATAGGGACTCAGTGTGCAAATTAGTAGTCACCTCCGTACTGAGCAGAGATGTAGGGAATTCCCTGGTGGTCCAGTGGTGAGGACTCCAGGCTTTCACTGCTGAGGGCCTAGGTTCAATCCCTGTTCTGGGAACTAAGATCCTGCAAGATGCATGGCAAAAAAAAAAAAAACCCCACACACAAGGAATTTATTTTATGTGTGCTAAATATGTGATCACTTTTTAGATGTATGGGAAACGAGCACCTTGGGAAGATCCCTCCAAGTGGGTGCTTGATACATACCCGTGGAGCTCAGCATCTCTGCCTCAGGAAGGCCCAGCATTACTTCAGTTGCGACCAGAAGATGTTGGGTATGAGGGCTGTGTATCCACGAAGGAAGCTACAACCTCAAAGCACATTCCTCAAACTGACACAGAGGGGGATCCCCTGGTAAGAAGCTGATGTTTGATTCTTCCTGTCTAATCTTGACTACAGTGTATAGTCACTAGAATTTAGGCATTTGCATCAGAGACATTAATTCGTTTTCCTGGGTAATATTTGAGATTGTCCTGATATTGATACTCAGTTTTCAAATTTTTACCTTTGGCCTACATTCATTGGGTGAAACTCTTAAAAAAGACCAAACTTGTATACTTCAAAATAATCAAATTATTTTGGCAGCATTCTGGCTAAAGAAATCACTAAATAACCAATACAGTAAGAAGACATGTGGAGATAAAGGTCCTTATGTTACTTAAACAGAAAAAGTGAAGTCGCTCAGTCGTGTCTGACTCTTTGCGACCCTATGGACTGTAGCCCATCAGGCTCCTCCATCCATGGAATGTTCTAGGCTAGAGTACTGGAGTGGGTTGCCATTTCCTCTCCAGAGGATCTTCCCAACCTGAGGATTGAACCCCGGTCTTCTGCAGTACAGGCAGATAAATGCTTTACCATCTGAGCTACCAGGTATTCTAAGGAAATGATTAAATCATAGTCTGTAACCATACCTAAAGACATAAAATTATGAGTTGATACTTTGTGGAATATCCTTACACTAATAACTGTAACACATGTACATCTCTTCATTTCAGTTGACCATTTTGAACATCTTGGAATTTACATGTGAACCATCTGATAAAGTTTCATTATTTTTTCCCGGTAAAATGCATGCACACAGAAGATTTTCCATACTATTTCAAAAAGTTCCATAAAGTCATAAGAAATATACATTGATCTACTTAAAGCCAAGGGATCTCTTACTTAGAACATTTGATCTAAACTATAAACTTCTTGGGGCTTCCCTTGTAGCTCAGCTGGTAAAGAAACCCCCTGCAATGCAGGAAAACCCACTTCAATTCCTGGATCAGGAAAATCCACTCGAGAATGGATAGTCTACCCACTCCAGTATTCTTGGCTTCCCTGGTAGTTCAGCTGGTAAAGAATCTGCCTGCAATGAGGGAGACCTGGATTCTATCCCTGGGTTGGGAAGATCCTTGGGAGAAAGGAAAGGCTACCCACTCCGGTATTCTGGCCTGGAGAATTCCCTGGACTAGGGCTTGGAAAGAGTTGGGGCTTGCAACTCTTGGGCTTGCAAAGAGTTAGACATGACTAAGCGACTTTCACTTTCATAAACTTCTTGAGGACCTGAACTCATATTTTTATAACAAGTGTCTGGCCTTTTAGCTCATACATAGCTAAATAACTAGACAACAGTGATGGTGAAGTTGGTTTGAATTCCACAAAACTGTGACTGTACACTAAGTAATTCCTGATCAGTTCAATTCAGTTCAGTCACTCAGTCGTGTCCGACTCTTTGCGACCCCAAGGACTGCAACACACCAGGTCTCCCTGTCCATCACCAACTCCCAGAGTTCACTCAAACTCATGTCCATTTAGTCAGTGATGCCATCCAGCCATTTCATCCTCTGTCATCCCCTTCTCCTCCCACCTACAATCTTTCCTAGCACAAGGGTCTTTTCAAATGAGTCAGTTCTCTGCCTCAGGTGGCTAAAGTATTGGAGTTTCAGCTTCAGCATCAGTCCTTCCAGTGAATATTCAGGGCTGATTTCCTTTAGGATGGACTGGTTGGATCTCCTTGCAGTCCAGGGGGCCCTCAAGATTGTTCTCCAGCACCACAGTTCAAAAGCATCAATTCTTTGGCCCTCAGCTTTCTTTATAGTCCAACTCTCACATTCATATGTAATAGAGAAAAAATAAGCCTTACAGTACAAATAGGGGTTATTTCGTCTGAATTTTTTATAATTTCCAGTTCTCCCTTTGCAGTTTCTCATACAGTTCCTGATAAAGGTAAGGTGTATATAAGTTTGTTTTCAGGGTTAGTCTATAGAGTATGGGACATTTAGGGGATGTCCTAAATTTTCCCAGTTCACAGTCCTGGTGAGCTAAACCCACTAATCACTCTTTTTTTTGACTCCAGATGTTCTTATCTTCTACTTTGAAAAAGGGATCAGAATCTTTACATTCTGAATGAGAATTTGGGTTAAAAAAAAAATCTCTGATTCCTAACCTTCTGCTTCACTCAACATTTTAGAGAACAAGGGGTTTCTTATTCTTGTTATGATGTTTGACATATTAAATGACAAAACCTTCTCATCTAAATATCTGTGAATCAGGCACATTCTGATTGGCAAGTATCTCTCTGCATTTATTGCTCTGTATTTTTATAATGACTGACATAAGGTAACAACATATTTGCAGTCCAATCTAAATCAGAAGTACTCAGAGAAAACCTCAGTGTCAGTAATATATTTTTGACTCTGAGCAAGGATGTAAGTTTTTGGCACATCTCACAGTATTTAAAAATGTAATGTGTATTTATCATCAGCAGACTCATTCATTCAGTAAATATTAGTAAATAATGAGTATGGACTCAGGGCTAAATCCTGGCGATCATAAAATCAGTATCATTTCTGACATTAAGCTCATAGTCCAGCCATGGAGAAACATACCTACATATGTAAATTACAGTGCAATAATGATAGAAGTATAGGTACAGTTTCGAGTCTGTTGAGGAAGTGGTTAGGGCAAAGCTCCGCAGAGGAGGAGGTGCTTGAGCTAGGTCTGGAAGGATGAGTAAAAGTTCATAATGAGGTTGGATAGAGACGATCCAAAATTTAAAACACAGCAAGTGGGACATGATGAAACGGCACAATAAAAATAATGAGTTTAGGGAGCTGTATACAGATGTGTGGAATTAGAATAAAAGGGACAGAAAGAATTAAAGCTACAGAAGTCTACAATTGGTAAGTCATGTGAAGCCTTGTTTATCTTGAAGGAAGTTAAATGTTTACCAGACAATGGGGAGCCACCAAAGATTTTTGAGCAAGGGACTTACTAGATTTGCAGTTTATAAAAATCACCTTGGTAATAGAATAGAGGGCAGGTTAAAAGAAAGAGGATAGAGGCTGGAAGACAGGCAGATGTGTAAATATCAGGGATGATAAGGCCTGACCAGGGTGTTACAAACGATAGGCACTGTGTTATGACTATGGGTCTGGGAAAGAAGCAGGGGAAAAGAGCACAAGGAAATACTTGTGTAGAGAATAATGATCCACCCTGATTATACCCAGTCAGACTACTGACTGATGTGAACCTTACCTACCTCCCTTGACTCTAATGTACAAAGCAATCCTCTGAGAAAGCACGGTAAATCCTTTGTATGTATTTACCATGAATCTGAGACTTGGAACTTATTTTAATGGAACATATTTACTATATGGCCCATTTTCAAAACATAAGACTTTAATAATACTATTATTATACCGTAAAACTTTTATAACAGTCAGCTTTCAGGTGATTTCAAATATTTGTAACTGAGATCAAGGCATAACCTTGAAAGCATTTCTATTCTTGAAAGGTGCTCAAAACACAGTGTGTTTTTTTTTTGTTTTGTTTTGTTACAAATTATCTTCACCCAGATGCTTGAACATACAGCCAACTACTTAGAGTAACAAAAGAAAGGGAATATGAATGTGCATGAAGGTGGGAATGTGTATGTGTGTGTTCAAAAGAGAGACAGAGAGAGAATACTATGTTGATGGAGAAATTTAGCTTTTTGACTCACTGGGTTTAAGAGGTTATCACCAACTACTTTCATATGTTTATGTAGCTTGTTTAATAAATTCAGGGAATTAGACAGAAAATTATGTTGAAAAATATTGTCCTAAAGAATGTTAAAATGACTTTAAAATATGCTATAACTATAGCTTCTTTGTCAGAAAGGCATTCTTGATGGAATTGGTAATTACCAGTGTGTCATTTTATTTCACAAACATTTAATTGAACACACATTTTACACTGACTGTATCAGCAAGCAGAGCTTAACATATGACTAAGGAATTCTTTTGGATTTAGCCTTTCTATTGGATCAGTTTCCCTAAATTTTAAGTTGGGTGAAAAAAGAACATCTTTGATTACATAATAAATAGTAAAGTTAGCATGCATTAAACAATACAAAGATTATTACCATTTACAGAAACTCTTGATAAGAAAACAAGTCCATACCCTCCCGAAGATGTGCCAGTTTTTCTGTGCTTTCTAAAACTGTCAAATCATTTATTCACGATTTGCTTTTGAACAAGATTTCTTTATCCATCTCTACCACTGAATCTGCAGATCTCTCAAAATCCAAGCAAAGTGGCCTCCTTTTATTTTCTAACACCCGGAAACACTAGCTGCCTTTCTCCCCAGCTGCTTTCCTGCCCATGTCCCTTTTATGAGAACAAACATTGCCATTGTCCTAGAAGTCTGGGAAACTTGAGACAGCTGCTCTTGTTCCAGAAGGTGGTTTTTCTTTTCAGTGAGATATCCATCATATTTTAGCCAGGCGCTCAACAGCCACAGAAGCTTGACGGTGATTCTTCCCTTTACCCTCTTCAAATGCTCATGGTCGGCTTCATTCGGTCGCCTCCCCTCGAGGTCAACGCTTAAGCAGCAGATGGGGGGCTTGTATGAAGCAGCTGGTTCCATTCTACTCCAGCCCCGCCTCCTCTCCAGGGACCCTGAGTGGAAGCCTGTGTGCCCGTTGGCGTGTAGGAACGTTCAGGACTTTCAGTTGCCATTCAGCGCTTTCTGCTTCTCGCAGCCAAAAAGCTGGGCAGCTTGGCGTCCTCTGCAGCCACGAGCCCAGATGTCCGGCTGTGATACAGTTTCCTTTCGGTGCTCCCTGCTGGCGCTATATTCATTTACAATCGCGAATAAAAGACTTATCCAGAGGCCCTATTTTGTCCTTATGGTTTGCCGTTGTAGTCATGTGTGGGAGAAACAGTCTAGGAGCCAGGGCAAGCAGTCAAAGTCTAGAATTGTTTTCCGTTTCCCTTGGAGGGGATGAGATGGGTCCTCCTGTGGCTCGGGGCCGTGTGTTTTCTGGGCCTGGCTTTTTCCATGCATCATCGCCTCCATCGATGTCTCTTTTTCTTTCTTCAGATGAATATGCTAATGAAACTCCAAGAAGCAGCCAATTACTCGGGCACACAAAGCTGCGACAGTGATAGCACCAGCCATCATGAAGACGTTTTGGATTCGTCTCTTGAATCTACCCTCTAGAGGGTGAAAAAAAGTTAGGGGAAAAGACTATGCTTAAAAAAAAAAAAAAAAGTTTGAAAAGTAAGGTATTTTCATTAAACCACTGCCAGTATGAAAGCATCCTGTCAGGGCCCTGACCCAGAGTTGTGGTCTCTAAGGAGACAGCAGAACCAAGTCTGAACCACCGAGATACTCAGTTGACACGGAAGCGTAACTTGCTTTTCTTTCTAGGCATTTTTTTTTTTTTTTGATATCTGTGGAGTGATGTAAGGCTCCAATACTCAACTGGAAAGGACCCTAATGACAGGGCAACTGAAGATTGCGCATAGGATAGCCAAACTGGACTTTCTGCTTTTTCTCTTTAAAAGTTTACAGTGCAGACCTTTTCTTTCTTTTTGTTTTTCTTTTTTTTTTTGTTATCGCAGTTCCTTCTCTTGGTTTCCTCTGAGGGGTTGTTCTCCCCAAGCAGGGTCCACTCTTCTGATCCGTCCAGCCTCTTTCGTGCCACATGGTGCTGGTCGCGGAGCCCCAGTAGCGTTTGTGTTGTGCGCTCACCCCATTCCAAAATGAAGAGGCCAGGCCTCTACAAGCACAAATGGAATTTTGCGACCCCAGGGAAACACTGCTGTGGCCAGCTGGAGAAGTGCCAGTATCATTCTCAACTGCCGCGATCACAGGATGTGCTTCACCCACGCTTTAGTGTCTGAGTCACAGGTTTGATAAGGTGGCTTTTCCCACTGTGGTCTTTTTAAACCACCTGCCCATTCCCTTAAAAAAAGAAAAAAAGTTTTATACCAATTATTAGTCAACACTGACAACAGGCTTTTTTAGGGCTTTATTTGTTTGAGCCTTGTCAGTGAAAAGAAGGAACATTTCCTATGGTGCTGTCTCACTGCCTTAAACCGATTTCTACAACAGTTTAACAGTTGGTTTAAATCCTGAACCATTGGTAATTTCCACCGTCTCCACTTATAACACCAGTTAACGCAGTAGCCTCATCTCTATTTTTGTGTTTGTTTTTGAAGAAATGGATAGGAGAAAGATCAGTATTTTTACCTTGAGAATAGATTGCTTTGCCTATCCTCCAAAAGACTCAAGTAACCCAGAAACCCTCTTTGACTGTCATTTAAAAGCTAAGCCATGTGGCTATCTTCCATCCAGTTCTAGGGGAAAGAGCTTCAGAAGCCAGGGGAGGGTGAATTCTTATCCAGCAGAGCTGGGAGCACTAGATAAAGCATGAGCACAACTATTCGGCTTTTCTCTCCTGTTCTGTTTTTGTTTTTTAACTATGAGTTTTGAGCATGTTGTTTTGATGGGTATTATTGTACATGAGAAATTCAGCATTCGAGAACACTGAAGCAGTGAAGTCACTGTGGATGAGAAAGCATTTATACTGTAAAAGAAGGTTAGATTTGCACAGTCTACTGGGTAGGTATTGTAAATAATCATTTAAAAAACTTGCACAACTCAAAACAAACACACACACACACAAATTGTATTTTATCCTGTGGGTGTTAAGAGATGTTTCACTTGCTGAGATTTCCTGAACGTTGCAAACAAATGCAGAATGCAGACCCTCAGTGCTCTTGTTACCTGGTGTGTTTGTCCTGTATTTACAGTTGTGATGACCGTGCAGGAGCTATCAGTGCTAGAATGAGCATGCTTCAAAACTGTCCATGAAGCCAATACATTGTTGGAAAAGTAAAAATGTCTGAAAGTGCATCTGTCATGGCAGGCTTTCAAGAGAGTATATGAGAGCTGACGGGAGTGACTGGAGAAGTTCCCACCACGCACAGAGGACAGGTTTGAAATTCATCACCCCAAGGGCTAGGCCACGGTGTAGACTTGTTCCATGCGTGTAAAAATGTGCTCCTTCAGGACATTCAATTGGTGCTACCCTCTGTGACCACCCACGGGTCAGTTGCTGTAGAACAGTAACCACACGAGACATCGGTGCAGCGGTCAGTGTCGCTCGATCTGTAGGCCCTCCACGGTGCTATCGCCCTAAGGGAAGTCGGAACTGGATTTGTGCACGTAGAAAGGGCACCCTGACTTTGAAGCCTCAAACGTGGATCGCGTCTGTGGTGAAACGTCAATATACGTAGCTGGATGAGTGACTAGTGGCCCTTGTACAATATGTGATCTAAGAAAATTGCTAATCTTTCCCTGCCATTTTGAGAACCACAGTCCAAACATGATCATTAAACAGAAATTCCTGCAATACATCCCAGTAGGTCCGCCTAGTTTACAACTTAAACTAGTTTGTGAAACATTTGTCTGTATACATTTTATATTTTGTACATTTTTGATGTAACATACCATGTAAATAGAAACAGTGAAATAAATCATCTGAAAAGTTTTGTAGTCTTTGTAAAGCCCCGACAGCAACTACTTGGTGTCAGTGGACTTAACTGGGTGATGTATTTTCTATTGGTTGGTTGTTCCTCTAGCTTGTAAACCAGCTTGCATATATTTTTTTGCAAATGTGCACCCTGTATCTGTCTAAATTATTACTTTGACATTAAAGTGGAATTATTTATTGACAACAAGGTGTGGTGTCTATATGTGGAGAGAATTGAATAATTATGCACCAAAAGTATCAAACTTTAAAATGTTGCTTGCACTATTAATAAGCCATGAGTAGGATGTATGTGATTTTTTTATTTTATATTTCTCATAGAAAGAACCTCATAGCTTTTAAATGAGTAAATATATTGAAGGCACTAGGTATATCTTTTTAAATGAAAGTTATTTATTCCGTGAATATTTTTAGAAAACTCATTATTAGTTTACCTAAATGATTATAAAATAAGCATTAATATAAAATAAAATATCAATATTCACTTAATTATATCAACTTATTAAATGTTTCTTTGTTTTTATTCCATTAACTTTTTTTTGACCTTTTAGCTCTAAAGATGCTTTTAACATAGAAGAATTCTTCTGGTGTGGTTTATTTTTAAGAGATTATAAAAAGAAAAGGAACCCTCTTTAAAATGAGAAATCTTTTTCAAAGCACCTTGGTCCTTCATACCAGTAATTGGAATGCTTATTTGGGTACTCTGAGTAGGGTTTTAATTTCTAAAAGCAGGAAGATTAGAACACTTGTTGAGAAGGAAAAAAAATATATATATAGAAAAAAAAAATATATATATATATATTAGTTAAAATGAGTTGAACAACAGTAATAGATAAAAATGGATAAATGTTTCCTTTATTCACACTCTCAGAGATTGGGAAATTTCCACAATTCATCTTATCCAGGTAAACACTGAATTGATATAAAACTTGAACATTATTCTCACACCTTTGGTATCAGGCTGTGTGAGTGTGGATCCCAACAGTATCATTCTCTGTGTAACCTTGGCCAATTACTCACACTCTTTATGCCTAGTTTCCTCACCTGTCAAGTGGATGATTGGAATAATATGTACCTCTTACAATTATTGTGTTTTCGAAGGTCAACAGTATATTTTTTTAAGACTCCATCTTCTAAGACTTAGTGTTCTCATTTATAACATGCGGTAATACTATCTGTCTCATAGGGCTGTTGGGAGTATTGAATTTAGATCTGTAAAGTACTTCAAGTGATGCCTGGCACTCAGGAAACTGAATAAATGCCAGCTACTATATTAGCACAGCCATTATAATATGTTTATAACATCAGTAGTGTAACAAATACTCTCATTATTGAATTTATAAATGTATTCATGGTAATATAAAAGTTTTATGAAAAGTTTGTCTTTTTATCCAGTTTGCCAATCTGTAAAATGGGATAGTTTTAGTTTCCACTCATAAGATTGCTTTGAAGATGGAATATTTTATTTATTTCAGTTTCAGTTCAGTCGCTCAGTCGTGTCCAACTCTTTGCGACCCCATGAATCGCAGCACGCCAGGCCTCCCTGTCCACCACCAGCTCCCAGAGTCCACTCAAACCCATGTCTATTGAGTCGGTGATACCATCCAGCCATCTCATCCTCTGTCGTCCCCTTCTCCTCNCCTTTTCCTATTTGGAACCAGTCTGTTGTTCCATGTCCAGTTCTAACTGTTGCTTCCTGACCTGATTATTTCCTATTTTTGATTTTAATTTCAATTTGTTAAGTATAATTTATTTTCAATGTTGTGTTAGTTTCATGTGTACAAAGTCTGTTATAAATATACATATATTCATCTTTTTTTTCAGATTCTTTACCCATATAGATTATTACAGAATATTGAGCAAAGCCCCCTGTGCAATACAAGTAGGTCCTTGTTGGTTATCTATTTTATATATTGTAGTGTATGTATGCTAAGCCCAACTACCTAGTAGTGTTTTTCTGGATCATATGATAGCACTATGTTTATTTAATAGTTTTTTAAGGAATCTCCTTCCCTTGTAGCTCAACTGGCAAAGGATCTGCCTGCAGTGCAGGAAACCCGGGTTTAATCCCTGGATAAGGAAATGGCACCCCACTCCAGTATCCTTGCCTGGAAAATATCATGGACAGAGGAGCCTGGTGGGCTGCAGTCCATGGGTTGCAAAGAGTCAGACATTACTAAACAACTAACACACTTACACTGTTCTTCATAGTGGTTGTACCAATTTATATTCAACAGTGTCAGTTTCTCCACACCTTCACCAGCATTTGTTGTGTGTAGACTTTTTAAAATATTTATTAATTTGGCTGTGCCAAGTCTTATTTGCAGCACATGGAATCTTTAGTTGCGGTATGGGGCATCTTCTAGTTATGTGTAGAGTTTTGGATTATGGCCATTCTGACTGGTGTGAGATGATATCTCATTATACTTTTGTCATGCATTTCTCTGATAATTAGTGAATTTGTGCATGTTTTCATGTGCATTTTGGGAAGATGGGATATTTTACAATCATGAAGCACTTGGAAAAGTTTGTCACACCTTAAGTGCTATATGTTAGCTATTATTATTATTATTCAACAAATATTTATTTCATGCCTAAAATGTGCCAGGCAACTTTCTTAGGCATCATTGAGACTCAGGCCACAAACCTAAGGAACTTACAGTTAGAACTGTTGGGTCTCTGCTTCTTATTTTCAGGGGTACCTAAGTTGTCTAAGAGAATGACCAATGAGAAACCCAGTGAATAGTAGCCAAAGGAGATTCTGACACTGATAGAGTCAACAATACCAGTGGGTTATATTTTAAATTTGAAGAAATTCACATACCTTTATTTCAGACTTTTGGACGTTCATGTTAAAAGAAAAAACACTTTTATAAGAAATAAATCTATGTCTAAAGCTGTGTCTTTGATCAGTTAAGACGTTTAAAAAGTTTCAATTGTGTTTTGCTTTGGGGGGAAGACAAACTAATAACTAAAATATTGCATTCAGATCAGGTCAGATCAGTCTTTCAGTCGTGTCCGACTCTTTACAACCCCATGGACTGTAGCACGCCAGGCTTCCCTGTCCATCACCAACTCCCAGACCTTGCTCAAACTCATGTCCACTCAATATTGCATTATTTAATTAATATTACTTTTTAGTTCAGAGGAGATGATCTGGATACATAATCATTGAAGTCTCTCTTCTTCACAGCAAGTATACTTAATCTGTTAGTTACCCAGGAGTTCTTCTGCTAGTAAACATATTTACAGAAATTAAACATAGCACACTCTGAAGTAGAATCTTATTAAAGGAAAATTAAAAGTTCTCAAGTTCCTTTCCATAAAATTGTAAAAACATTCATGAACCTTTTATTTATGATTGGAAATTTTAAAATTTGCCAGTATTCTATAATAGCATGATAGAGTTGAAGTTGGTGTACAACTGAGAAATTTTTGTAGTGATTACATGTTGAGATGAAAATATTTTCAGTATATTGGATGATATTAACTGTGGTATTAAAATTCACCTGATCATTTTTCTTTTTTTTAATGTGGCTGCTACAAATTTTACAATATACTGCTCGTATTTGTGACTCACTTGATATTTCTATTCCTATTGGCTAACACTACTATAGGAAGATTGATCTTTATGAAATTTGATCACCCATCTCCCTCATCTTTTCTGCATTTTGTTTTTAGGAATAAGGTTCAAATATCAAATGACAATTCTTTGCTCAATCTGGATTTTGCTTATCGCTTGATTTCCTTTATTACCATGTTCACTACCCCCATTTTGATTCTGTTTTCTACATTACTCTAGTTGTAGAATCAAGAAGTAATTGTTGAAACATTAGCAACAACTTTCCAGACAATTTGGCTATGAGCATGTATCAACACTTTAGTATAATCTTGAAAAAAAAAAAAACAACCCTCTGATAGGCCAATTTAAAGGTTGCTCTTCTAGTAGAGAGACATTTATTAAAAATATAGGTTAGATTACAAAATACTTAAAGATTCCCCAGCTTCTTAACTGTCAGGTGGATGGGTAAGTGGAGGGTTTCCCTAATCAAATGTTAATCCCATAACTAATTAAGCAAATATTGAACACTACTAAATAGTTATCACCATTCTAATTTATTCAAAGAAGATTATGGAGTTCATCAAGCAATAATATTTTGTCTGAGATACGTTTAGAACCACATTTCTTTTACTGTAATTTACTTCCTCTTAGGCCAATGCCGTGTGCTCCTTGTGTCCGACTCTGTGGTCCCACAGACCAGAGCCCACCAGGCTCCCTTGTCCATGGAATTCTCCAGGCGAGAACACTGGAGTGGGTTCTCTTACCCCAAGGGCCTTAAATATTCTCAAAGGCCTTAGACAAGCCTTTCAGATCCCTCAGACAAGATCAGACAAGACTCTGAATTATTTGGTTTTATATATAAAATCAAATTATACACATACACACACACATATATATATGTGGAGGAGGAAATGGCAACCCACTCCAGTATTCTTGCCTGGAAAATTAAATTCCATGGACAGAGGAGCCTGGCAGGCTACAGTCCATGGGCTTGCAAAGAGTCAGACATGACTGAGCGCTCGTGCACGCGCGCACACACACACACACATATAGTGATCTCACTTATGTTCAATTTTAGGGCCTAGAATATAGTGCACGCTCAATAAATATTTACTAAATAAAAATATTTCTGAACATGGAAATAGCAGCTGAACCTAAGCTTATGTTAAATAAAAATATTTAATTTGAGAAGAGCCACTTTCACAGGTGGAGCTCCCGGAGAAGACAGATGAATAGTGAGCGTGCCGCTTAGTGGTCACAGGAGGAGGACAGAAACCTGAGGGTTTGTGTCCTCCAGTACAAAGTTCTGCCTCACACTTGGAATTTTTTTCCCCTGTACTACATACTTTCAACCAAATTATCTTTTTTCTTTCTGCTTTTCAAGTCCTTTGAAGATTCTATAGTGCAATTTAAATATATGGATTTTTTTAGAGGAAGCGATAAAATATACCAAGCAGTTGGAAATCTAATGCTAGAGCCTAGAAGACAGGTGGAGCCTGAAAAGATCAAAACACTGTGAATTTCACCTTGGGACAGTTCTCCCACAAGAAAGATCTTGACCAAATAGAGGAAACAGAAGAGAGAGTAAGCACTGTGGTGAACATCCTTATTGCTTAATTGGTTTTAGTTTCAGCTAGCATATTTAAGCCTGTTCAATGGGACACTTATAAAGGAGGAGTATAATGTAAAACCATTGAATTCCAAGTCAGAAAATCTATATCCTAACCTCATTTTGTGATTTTTTTTTTCTAGGAAAAATTAAATACAGTGTTAATCTAGATTTTATACCCTATAGATGGCATCGGATAATGAAGTGCAGCCACGGTAGATGGAGTCACTCCGTACATCATTTATGATACAAATCATGTGTACCTGTCAGTTCCTAGAGAACCATATTCACAAGACATAGTGGAAAGTCTAGAAGTCCAGTCATAGCCTACTTAAGAATCTCTGAGTGCTTACAGGTATCTTTGGTAATTGTGTTGAGTCTGGTTTGGTTCTGACTTGGTGTTCTGAATGGAGGCAGCTGAGTATAAGCAGCCTTATATAGAGGATGATATTCAAGGTGGAAAAGCTGGACCAAATTCCCTATATACCCTCTGAACGTGGTAGAATGATGGTGTGCCTAACATCAGTGTCTCTTTGAGGGCCCAGGCAAATGGCTCTCCTGATAAGCTTGCCATCCCCAGGCCAGCCCTTACCCAGGGTACGGGGGCGTCCAGGGACGGGGCAGGCTCTTTGGCCAATTAAGAGGCTAGAGACTCAGACAGTGTTGGGCAGCGCTGCCAAGAAACCTGGTACAAGTTGAACTTCTGAGGCCAAGAGTGAACCCAATGAGCAGCTGAAGTCAGGCTCATGGTGGCTGGAGTGAAACCTTCCAGTGTGGCCACTTCAGAGAGTCTTTGCCAATAGCAGTGGTTTCTCAGGAGAAGGAAACTGACCTCACTCTGCTCACTCATGAGACTTCATACTCTTTGGCCAATTACAGCCCTCCGACTGGAAATATGACAGGAGCCTCACATACCATTTTGAACTGTCTAGTAACATTATTACTAAAAGTAAAAAGAAACAGGTAAAATTAATTATAATAACGTATATGTTTTCTTAACTCAACATGCAAAAATATTGTTCCAACATAAAAGAAGCTGAAATATGTTTTAGTAAAATCTTTAACAGTTTGCATTTTCTCTCTTCTTCTGTACTGTCTGAAATCTATGTGTTGTGCACTCAGTGTGCATCTCAATTTGGAGACTAAATATCCATCAGAAGAACTTCATCTGCACTCAGATTTCAAAAACTTAGTTAAGAAGATCCACTTAGATAAGCTGTTCCAAACATAGTTAACATGAACTGAGTACCAGTTTTAAAGTTAAATTTCAGACAATTAACATTAAAGTTAAATAGTGAGTTCCTGGATTGCTATACAGCCTGCAAGCAGACACAAGTGGATAGTGGCCACTCCTGAGTAAGACGGCCCAACCTTAGCCTCAGCCAGCAGCCAGCTTTCTCAGATCACAGTGTGTTCATTTCTTGTTTGGACATCTCATCTCATATAATATATACACATATGTACACATGTACATGCATCTGTGTGTACACATATATAATTATACAATAATTATTTGTATATACTTACCTGTATTTATATCTTTACATATACATATCTCCATATATTCACATATGTTTTCTAAATCCCAAGACAAAAATTGTCTACTCATCCTACACTTGGATAAAAAAGGACCTCTCCTCAAAGAGAGACAAAAGTTCTTTTTCCACAGGAAAAAATTCTCTTCTCTAGATTAAAAAGAAGATGAATGAGCAGGTAAAGACATTTTAAATAGCAAAATGACTCCCAGAGCTAGATCAGAACTTCAATTTAAACCTGAAAATAATATTAACATGTGAAGTGAAGTGAAGTCAATCAGTCGTGTCCGACTCTTTGAGACCCCGTGGACTGTAGCCCACTCAGGCTCCTCTGTTCATGGGATTCTCCAGGCAAGAATACTGGAGTGGGTTGCCATTTCCTTCTCCAAATATTAACATATATAAATATAAAAAGAAAATTTTTAAGATTGGAGGTAGTAGAATAACAGACTAAAAATGGACAAATGTACTAAGAGATAAAAGAAACAGGTTAAAGCAGTGCATTTCCTGATCTGTATAAAATATCCCTGGGGGCTAGACACCCACTGTTTTTGCCAATGTTCACTGTTTACCAAACATTCTAATTGTCTCCCTTTCCAGAAACCCCCAAACCTATAAAGGTATTTCTCTAATGTTTTTTTCTTTCTCTCTCTTATATATTAAAATTCAGTGACTATTTCTTTCCAAGATCTGAAACTTCATATTTCCTTGACTATACATTTTTTAAAGATTTGCTACTAGAAATTTAGTTCATCTGCAGAAGCCACAGGGCAGACCATAGAGAGCACACTGTAAGACATCCCCTTGTTAATATAACACAGTAAGTAATTAGCCTTTTTTAAAAATAGTATGCCCTTTAGCTGTTTGCTTTTTCAGTACCAACCAAGAGCTTTATTAGCTAGCTTGAAAAAAGGATGTCTTATAATTGGGCACGGTCAGAACCTGGAAATGATTAATACCCCAAACACACTTTAGGGTTTAAGTAAAATGAATGGGTTATCAAATAAAATTATACTTGATACTAATGTTATCTAAATTGCAAACTTGGAAAGAAAATTTCTATATGCCATTAGCAAAAAAACAGACGTAGAGGAAAGTTTTCCGGTGAGCCAGCTGGCATATTAACTACATGAGAGCGATTCCTGCATGACTCCTTGCGGGACACCATGGATTTGCAGTATGCTCTGGAAATTTCCTTTTCACAGAATGATTTGCAGAAAATATCCAGGACCTCCAGAGAACTAGAAAGTAGATCGTGTGCAAACAGAGGAAAACATTTTACCAGCCAGGCAAATATTGATACCGCCGGAAGCCAGTTACTCTGTGACTATTAATTTCAAAGAAAGGTCAAGTTGTAAATCAAGTCTCAACATTACTAAAGCAAAAATGGAATAGGAGTTTGAACACATCATAGAAAAATACTGTAAAAAATTTTAAACCATTACCATTTATTATAAATAATTTTAAATTATCATGTTAATTTGAAGAGAAAAAAACCACAAGATTTTGTGGCCAAACAATTGTGACTTCTGGCATATTATGTTAACAATATCGTAGAGATCTGTCTAGAGGGTAGCGGTAACAAATTGTTAGAAGGTATATAAAAATATGTATTAAGTAACTTTGTATTTCTCTTCATATAGAAAAAGGGACCCGAACTGAAAAAAAAAAAGTGGAATACCAGAATCAACACTACTTACTGTTCAAAGGAGAGAGTTGAATGGATGTCCTATTTAATATGTCTGGGACACTAACTGGAAAATTCCAAAAGAAACAACAGTGGTACTGTGATTATTATGTTTTACATAGGCCTTAGCACTTCTAAACAGGTGTTAAAAGTCATCTGTAGCCCCTAAAGATAAGACGTTTACTTTACCTATTCAACACCCATTATCTGATGGCTCTATCGAGTATGCAGATGGCTAATTTTAAAGACATATAAGTGTTGATGAAAGGATAGCATTTCTCCCCTCCTCACATTTTGGCCTTAGGCCACAGGGAATAGAAATTTCACCTGGACAGAGCTGCTGAGGACTCTCTCTCCAGCCCCACCCCCCAAGGTGAGGGCCTCGTACAAACAGTGGCCTGGCATTCTGGAAAGGAGGCTTAGGGTGATGGGGCTGAGTCACAGTCTGAACGAGGTGTGTGTAAAATTCATGCGGAAAAATGATTAGCCAGGGCTCCCTCAGGTTTACCCCAGGGCTCTAACCCGCTCTTAAAAGCTCTACCCCTGATTTGAACGTGCCCAAACGAGGAGTACTTGTGTGAATGGTAATACACGCAGCTGTCACATTTATCTGCCAAGGAGGGCAGAAGGCTCTCAGATCTGCTTGTGTGCAGATCCAGCTCACCAGCATTTAGGTGTAGGGACCCCTGGGCAGGGTCTCTGTAAGCACTGGGAGGAGATTTTTGGGAGGATGTTGAAGTTCCCCAACATCTCCACTCGCAATCAAATGGGTCCAGCTGTCTTCTGTCTTCAAATTGTTATTTATCTGTGTGTTGGTGAATAGCAGTAATTAGGAAATGTTGATAGCATCTTTAATAGAATCCATACGTGCTCACTTCTAACTATAAGAGAAAGATTGAATAAGAAAAGGAAGAGAGTAAGGAACTTGAAGCCAGCCAGCTATCATGTCTTTTTAGTTGCCTTTGTTCTTAGAATTATGTTAATGATATAGTCCCTTACACATAATAGATACTCAGTTAAAGATGCTGAATAGATAAGTAGAATCTTGTAAGGGCCACAAGAAAAGATATTTACTAATTAATCATTTGTATATTTAAAACCTGTTTTAGCCAAAGAATGCTATTATTGGGAACGTCCAATGAGCATAAATATATTTCCAGGGCCACTTGGAATAATCTTCCAAAATTTGTTTACACAAAATAAACGACCTCATATGGAACTTTTGAGCTTACCTGTGTGTACCGTTTGCTATTCAAGCTAGAGACCATTTGGGAATGCAAATTTTGTTGCCACTTGTCTCAAAAGATAAGCCCCAAACCAAGAATAAGTGAAGCACATCTGTGGTGCATTCAGTAAGAGTTTTAAGAAAATAATCATTCCCAGGTTGTTTTTAGGAAAAAAGTAGCAGAAATTTTCCTTCTTCTTGATTTACCTCAATGATCTCAGAGTAACAAATGCAGAAAACATCCACCAAGCTGATAAATCAATGCACTCATGTACTTCATCACCTTATGCTTTCACCCATTATCCAAAATGTGGATAATTTTTCTTTGCATTTCAAATCAAAACCTTTTTTTAAGGGTGCTTTTAAGTGAGGACCATAAGAAGTACATGGAATAGTGTGTTACCTTGGAAGATGGAAAATTGTTTCCATCTGAATTCCCTCACCTCATTTATAACATGCATGCGTGCCAAGTTGCTTTAGTTGTGTCCAACTCTTTGTGACCCTGTGGAGTGTAGCCCGCCAGGTCCTCTGTTCATGGAATTCTCCAGGCAAGAATGCTGAAGTAGGTTGCTGTGCCCTCCTCAAGGGGATCTTCCCGACCCAGGGATCAAACCTGTGTTCTTATGTCTCCTGCACTGGCAGGGAGGCTCTTTATTACCAGTGCCACCTGGGAAGCCCTAGTTAAAACCAAGCTGCAAACCAATACTTCCTTGACTGATTTGTACTAAGTGACCTACCAACAACTTTAAAAATTTTAATTGCTTACTGTGTTAAAATAACCACACAGTTAGTGACCTAAAGTCATATTGTTGTAGCCATGTGTTCCCGGAAACTCACTCAGATGCAGTTATTACACCGGCGGCCCCAAGGCAGTCTCCTCTTAGCCAAGGACCCCGACCAGTTTTTGTGAAAACTTTATATACCCTAAGTGTACTTGCTCAGACCCATCTCCCCAAATTCCTTGAAACTAGTCTGGACAAGGTGAAAGAGAGATACGATCAAAGTTAACCCATGATTCACGTGTCACAAGACTAGATAAACAGTAGATATTTATCAATAGGCCTGTGGTCATATCCTGATAAACATAATGCAATTTACCACTTTGTTCTGTTACAGAGATAATTAGCATATTCTTTTAGGCAACGGAGAGTCCAAGTCCTGAGGCTCTTTTATCTGGGAGCCTGGTTTTCCATTGGTATGCCATTTCCATAGACATCAGGCACGAAGTTCAGAGTCCGTCGAGAGGGTGACCATACGTGTAGCCCAGTGTTCGCAGCCTGGCCTAAGATGGAGTCCAGCTCTCTTTCCTCCTTCAGTATCTGTCTATTATCTCAGAGTCTGTGAGTCAAAAGTCAGACTGGGCTCAGTTGCATTCTCTGCTCAGGGTCTCAGAAGACCAAGATGAAAGTGATGACTAAGATGAGCTCTTCCTGGAAAGATCTGAGGAAGAATTTGCATCTAAGCCCATCCAGGTTATTGGCTAAATTCAGTTCCTTGTGGTTGTGGGACTGAATTAGTTCCTTTTCTGTGCTGGGACCACTCTCAGCTTCTGCAGGCTTACCGGATCTTGGTCATGGCCTTCTATATTATAGCACCAAAGCCAGCAAATGCCTATCATATCTACCTTTCTCCTGCTTTCCCCTTCTGATGCTATGTCATTGATTAGATCAATTTAGATAATCAACCTTTTGCCCCATAGCATGAAAGTCATGGAACAAATGCCTCGTCATATTAACAGATCCCATTTACATTCAAGAGGGATAGGATGAGACCCGGAAGGTCATATTTAGAATTACGCCTACCACTTACTACTTACCTATTTACCTACTACAACTTACAACTATTACTACTACCTACTTGCCAACATTTAAACATCAGGGTATTTCATATAGACATCCAGAAATATGGTTTCTCTCAAAATGAGAATGTGCAGCAACTTTGGACCTCATTCCATCATTATAATTGGCTAGCCTTGACAAATGACAGCCTCAGAAGAGCATTCCCTAGTCCCCGTTCCTGTACATCCACCCACTTTCTCTCTACATACCTCTTTTTCAACAACTGCATTACAGAGCAAGCAATACTGCAACACAGCCTTCCTAACAGAGTATATATTGATACAGCTTCAAACTTAGGTTTATCCAGGAAACTTATCTCAATGATGTCTGCGCTTTGAAGATAACGAGATAATCTCAAGCTGGCACTGATGTCCCTTTGCCTCTCAAGACTGATTCCTGTAATAGCATTTGAATAAACTTAGTAATTCTGAGCATGCACCATGCTTTGGTCTGCTAAGTGAATAATAGTGCACAAATTAAATGCTACCATTGAGTTAACCCATGCAAAAAACACAAATGTACTCTCAGTGGACAAATGTATTCCCGTGTAATCATGCCAGCAGCAGAAAATGGAATCTGTCATAAAAAATAAATCATCCAAGAGTCAGACCATGTTCACACAGCTCGGGACTAAATTTCATTTTCCTTGTTCTTCAGCTGAGAGTCTAAATAAACACGTATAATATAGTCTGAAAGATCGCAGTGTTCATCAAAGTTGGATTCTACAGCCTCAGAATTCAGAGGTCTGAAACCGTGGCAGTTGGGAGGCCCGCTGCTTCTCGTGTGCTGGTTTCTCTGTGCTCTTCCCCTCTTTCAGTTAGGCTTTCTGGTTTCAGAAAGCACAGACGTGCAGGAAGGTGGTGCAGAGCCTGCTGGCGCGTGCTTTGGGTGACTGTGGGAGGATAGTCTGGAGGTGATAGGGGTTGAAGTGATGGAGTTAGCTAAAGGTTGTTGCCTAAATTGTGAAGGTGCTACTTGTCAGGATAAGACATTTAGAAATTATCCTTTGGCACCCAGGGAATCTCATTTAGGATAACAAAAGAGTACCATGGCTAGATGTCAGCCTTTGGAGCCAGACTATCTAGATTCAAATCCCACTTCTGCCACTTCCTAGCTGTATGACTTGGGGGGTTAATTATTTTTAGGTATGTGCATCCTCGGTCACTCAGGCATGTCCAACTCTTTGTAACCCCCCATGGGCTGTAGCCTGCCGGGCTCTTCTGTCCAGGGAATTTTCCAGCAAGAATACTGGAGTCGGTTGCCATGTTCCCCTCAAGGGGATCTTCCCAACCCAGGGATCAAACCCATCTCTCTTATGTCTCCTGCACTGGCAGGTGGATTCCTTATGACTGAGCCTCCTGGGAGGTACCCTGTCTTCAAATTTTGATGTAAAAATGGAGATAATAATGGCGATGTATTAATACATTTAGCACAGTTCCTAATACACAGTAACAGCGCAGGATATGTTAGCCGTCACTCTTACTCTAACAATCCAGGTTGAGACTAACATTGAGGTTAAAAGAAGAAATAAGAAACCCCAAGTAAAACTTGTGGGAAGATAACAAATACAATTTTTATCCCTTTAAATATGTATATTAGATTCCTCTGGGTTGCCAGGGAGAGGCACACTTGAGTTGCCTCAGTTAATTAGACTTTATTTTAAAACTATTTTGCTTCTTTCTGCCTCAGGTCTAATGTTTATGCAAGGCTTACTGCCATATAGCTCTTCATCTCTTTGCTTCTGTTCTCTCTACTAACTTATTTTCCTGCTAAGTGTTTCAAATTTAAATTTAAAAGAAAGGGCGTGCGTGGTTTTTCCAATCACCACTAAGTGTGGCTGTCTCAGCTGTGCCTAGCCTGGCAGAGAAAATGATTATAAGCTTGTGTCTCGCCTACTGCGTGGTAGGTGACTACGCCTACTCCAAGGTAGGTTGCAGATAAATATATTGTTTTGCTGTCTCTTCTGCTTTTAAGGTCTTTAGTGCTTTGGGTTGTGGTGTTGAGTCTGTGAGAGAAAAGACAGAAGCAACAACCACTTTACTGCCAAACTTTTCAACAATAATGAGGAAAGAAGAGCTAATATTCTCAGGGGATAGACTCAAAGAAAGGCTCTTGTGAAAGCAACATGTAGGTGGAGTGGGAGAAGGGGAGAAAGCAAGGCATAGAAGGGCACAGAGGATGGGAAAATTCTGTCAGAATGAGAGGCTTGGGAGTGTTCTGTGATATTAGAGAATAGACAAAGACTGGGGATTTTAGTAAGAATTCTTGTTGACTATGTACATTGACCCTCTTTTAGTTCTTTGAGAGATTAGGCAAAAGTTGGAAACATCACTTGAACTGTGCTTCTTTGATGCTGAAATTCCCTAGCCTAACCATGGGGGACACAGTTGAAATAAGACTATTCACAGGACCAGCAAAGAGGAGATCGGGCCCACTCTGAGACCGCTGGAAGGGCAGTTTAATTGGTTATTCAATACAACAGTGGATTCTGGGATTCCAAACGCCACATTGATTCTAGTATCTTGTTTGTAAACATAAGGCTAATTATTTGACTTATAAATATAGACATAAAGTTGTATATACTTGACTTATAAATAGGACTTCTTTTAAAAAATACCAAATTATAATATAGCATTTAGGAACTAACAACTTTTTAAAATACCTTTGAAATCAACAAAAATTGAGCTAGATACTTGCATTTGGTTTCTAAATGTACTCCCAAGAGATCATGTGTTCAAATGTATGGTTGCTCTAGGCAGTAGAGAGCTGTGATTAAAACATCTGGTCCAGACAAAGATTGAAACTGTTGGGAAAAAACGCACAATGTGAGTGCTTTATTTGAGGCAAGATGAGGACTGCAGCCTGTGAGACACCATCTCAGCTCTGAAAGAGTGCTCAGAGAAGGCAAGAGGGGAGCTTGGATATATAGGGACTTTGCCACAAAGGGAATAGTCCAGAACATCAAAAGATTACTGTTATTTAAAGAAAACCAGATACTCCAATTTAAGGAAGTTGGCACTTTTTTTGCATATGGGGAGCTGCCAGAGTCTGGACTCCCTGAAATCATCCCTCTGATGTGCACCTCAGCTCTCCGAGGTCAGGATCTTGTATTCGCACATTCCAAGTTAACTCAGGGCTCAGAGTAGGGAGGGGCTGCAGTCTGAGGGCTGCTCAGTTCAGTTCAATTCAGTTCAGTCGCTCAGCTGTGTCCGACTATTTGTGACCCCATGAATCGCAGCATGCCAGGCCTCCCTGTCCATCACCAACTCCCGGAGTTCACTCAGACTCATGCCCATCAAGTCAGTGATGCCATCCAGCCATCTCATCCTCTTTCGTCTCCTTCTCCTCCTGCCCCCAATCCCTCCCAGCATCAGAGTCATTTCCAATGAGTCAACTCGTCGCATGAGCTGGCCAAAGTACTGGAGTTTCAGCTTTAGCATCATTCCTTCCAAAGATATCCCAGGGCCGATCTCCTTCAGAATGGACTGGTTGGATCTCCTTGCAGTCCAAGGGTCTCTCAAGAGTCTTCTCCAACCACAGTTCAAAAGCATCAATTCTTCGGCACTCACCTTTCTTCACAGTACAACTCTCGCATCCATACATGACCACAGGAAAAACCATAGCCTTGACTAGACGGACCTTAGTCGGCAAAGTAATGTCTCTGCTTTTGAATATGCTATCTAGGTTGGTCATAACTTTTCTTCCAAGGAGTAAGGGCTGCTTGAGGACAGTTCTTCTCTTTCCTCAGTTTCCTCAGGGCTAAACTGGCTCACATTGCAAGGCTGCAGTTGCAGATCACTGTGACATCCTTGTTTACTGATATGGCAGGAAATATTTCCATTTCTGAAAACAAATTCAAATGCAGGCTTTTCCACTTATTAGTTCCATTGCTTTAAATAAGTTGTCTATAGTGGATTTAAATTATGCATACAGATTCTTTGATACTTTTTCCTTCAAGAGTTGGAGCCCACTTCCCTTCTAGTTGAGCTTCTGCTGAATGTGGTGGTTTGCTTCTAACAAATAGATTCAAGAGAAAGTGAGGAATTTGGATTTAGAGAGTAGGTCACAGAAAGCACTTCAGCCTGCTCTCTTGGATGCGTACTCTAGAGAAACCCAGCTGTCATGAGAGAATACAGCAAGCAGCCCTAGGAAGAGGCCCACTGGCTGTGAAACAAGGCTTTCTGCCAACAACCTGTGAGTGAGCCATTTTAGAGTTAATCCTTCAGCTCATCTGAGCTTCCAGATGCCTGCAGTCCCCACAAACATAACTACAGCTCCATGAGGCCTTGAACCAGAACCACCCAGCTAAGCTGCCCCCCAATTCCTGGTCCATGGAAACTGTGAACAGAAAGAGTGCTTGTTGTTTTAAGTTACTAAATTCTGTGGGTATGTGCCAAGTCACTTCAGTCAGGTCTGACTCCATGCGACCCTGTGGACTGTAGCCCTCCAGGCTCCTCTGTCCATGGGATTCTCCAGGCAAGAATACTGGAGTGGGTTGCTGTGCTCTCCTCCAGGGGAATCTTCCTGACCCAGGGATCAAACCTGCGTCTCTTAAGTCCCCTGCATTGGCAAGTGAGTTCTCTACCATCAGTGCCACCTGGGAAGACCCCAACTTCTGTGGGTAAGTTTTGTTATATAAGAAGTTGTTCTGATAATATTTGGAAAGCCAGCATTTGACAGAGGTTCAAAAAAAGTACTGTTCTCCTGGCCATTACAGTAGCTGCTAGCCAGATGTGACTATTTAAATTTGAATTAGTTAAAATTAAATAAAATTTAATATTCAATTGACCAATCACATTAGCTACATTTCAAGTAACCCTATAGCCACATGGGACTATTGGATTGGATAGAGCAGATATGGAACATTTTCATTATTGCAGAAAGTTCAATTAGTGTTTCTCTATAGCAATGAGGCTCAAATTGGAACCTGCAAAGACTTAGGAAAATAGGGATGCATTTTGTGATAATATTTGATATATTTGGCATGATGACTATTTTTAGAAAACCACACCCACATTCTGGATTATTTGGAAAACTATCTTAAAACCAAATATTGCTAACTGATTTCTGTTCATGATTTAAGACCTTGAATTTGGATATTTATAGTGGAGCTCCAACCAAGCAGTGCTACTTTAAAGACTAAAGGCTGTTGATTAAAGAACAAAGTCTCTGTGTAAGCAGTGGGCACTTAAGATGAATGTTGTATCAGCTCATAGTGTCAAACATACTGACTGAAAGTCTAGTCATGGGAAAATCGGTTTTTCAGCATAACACGTTGAGCAGTCAGTGATATACTTTAAGTAAAACACCATTCTCTACATATGAAATTTATCTTCATTTAACTGTTATTGATTGTTATAATTTTGTTTGTATTTATAATTACCTTTGACCTTGTAAAGAGTTAGTGGCTATACATGAAAATACATTTATGCTTACCCATGATTGTCATATAAAAATTATTATGATATTACCAAGATTCCATGATATTTTCCTCCTTTAAAAGTCTACCTGCATGACTGAGATTTGAGAAGCAAAAATCCTAAGAGAGAGTTCACTCATCTCAATTTGCAACTCCTAATTTCTGTGTATCCAAGTTTAAATTCTTGAGCAAAAGATCCTGACTGGCCCAGCTTGAATCATGTATCTTTGGTCGTCCAGCAAGCTATGATTAGAATGACAGGATCTCCCCAGATAAATATTTCTCTCAGGCCAACTCATTTTAATTGGAGTACTTTACAAAGAAGAAGAGCTGGGGAGATACCCCCAAGTATCTACAGTGCTATTAGAGATGAGAATCATGCCTGAAAAAGAAGTCTAGTTTTCCTTTCAGTTAACAGACTTACCTTTTCACCTGACTTCGCAGAAAAGAATTCCTTAGTCTGAATTACCCAGCTGGGGGTACCTTTCTGTGCACAGTACCAAGCCCAGGAGGGAGGCATTTTTAAATAGGGAGCCTCTCCTTGCACTTCACAGCATATCCAGTAGGTGGCCATGCCTGTGCTTTTGCAAATGCCCAGGAATACAAGTGCTGCTTTGATGATGCATTTCATTAGCTCTGTGAGACAGCTAACTGCTTGCAGAGAATAGGCTCCTAAAGAGAGAAAGCCTTTTGATGAAGGCAGTAGAATTATATTAGGGTAGCGGCATACCTTTTGTTATGTTGATTGTGTCCTGGTTTTTATTCGAACTGGGTGAGAAATGAAAAGTACTGAATCTCTCCCTCAGCTTTGTCCATGCAGTTCTTTCCAGCAGTCACAGAGCTAGGTCAGTCCTTGCTGGGTAAAACAGGTTGGCCTCGGGGCATGCTGTTTTCTCTAGTCCTTTTTTTCTGGGCTGGACAGTGGCCTTGAGAAATGCTTTCTGTTATTGATGGGAAAATCAAACTGCCTTTGCTGCTGCTGCTAAGTCGCTTCAGTGGTCTCCGACTCTGTGCGACCCCATAGACGGCAGCCCCCCAGGCTACCCCGTCCCAGGGATTCTCCAGGCAAGAACACTGGAGTGGGTTGCCATTTCCTTCTCCAATGCATGAAAGTGAAAAGCGAAAGGGAAGTCGCTCAGTCGTGTCCCACTCTCAGCGACCCCATGGACTGCAGCCCACCAGGCTCCTCTGTCCACGGTATTTTCCAGGCACGAGGACTGGAGCGGGGGGCCATCGCCTTCTCCGAGACTGCCTTTAGTAAATACTAATGTCAGTGTCACTGGTCTTGCTTCCTCTTTGCCTCCTCTCCTCCCCCAAATCCACTTGAGAAAGTCTCCCGTCGTCTCCTTTTGCTCTGCCTTTTCACTGCCCCAGGTTCCTGTATTCTCCATCCTTGCTTAGTTTATTTTTCTTTCTTTAATTACACTTAAACCGACATCTATTTCTCATTTGGCCTTCTGAGAAGTCTCACCACGCTTTTCCTCTCAAAGGTTTTGCAATTAGCTTTTTTATTAAGTGTTTCTGACTTCCCATTGGTGACATCCATTCAGATGGTCATGTTGTCTTTGTGATGTGTTTATTTGAAGAGGGAACAGGGCCTGCTTTCATAGGTCTGAAAGCAGGAAGTTCCCATTTTCTCACAAAATTATCTCTTGAAACTCAAGGAATAAATCAGGGCTTCTTGAAATGTGTCATATTTCCCATAAGAACAATTTTATGACTGGGGAATTCACATCGGTGATAACAGACATTTAGTTATGTAAAATACGCCTGCAGCACATTCAAGTTCTTAGCAATTCTATAAGAGTTAGAGCAAATATACCTGATTCTTCAGGGACCCTTGGCCCCAGTAAGAAATGAAGTGAAATAAAATCTTGTGTGTACTTAGTCACTCAGTCGTGTCCAACTCTTTGCAGTCCCATGGACTACAGCCTACCAGGCTCCTCTGTCCATGGGGATTCCCCAGGCCAGAACACTGGAGTGGGTTGCCATGCCCTCCTCCAGGGGATCTTCCCAACCAGGGATCAAACCCAGGTCTCCTGCATTGCAGGCAGACTCTTTACCAACTGAGCCACCAGGACTGTGCCTTATAAGGTATTAGCACTTTGATTTCATTTTCTTAAATAATATGATTTTGGATGTGTGTCTCAATACTCACAACTAGAATAGCAACAGTGGATTAGGTTCAGGTACTTAGCCTAATGCCTTCTACCTCCATAATCATCTAAAATTGTAAAGTTATGTGGAAATGCTCTGAAAAGGCACAATTGAATCATGCTTGTTTCTAGTACAAAGATGTCTCATATACCATAAAATGTTGTCAACAGCCAAACTGCACATGGAGTGAAGAAAAGCGGAAAGACGAGTTTATTGCCAAAGCTTCAGCCTGCAAGCTGAGAAATTCAAGGCTACAGGAACCGCTCTGAGTTGCTCACAGAATGAGGAGTTTTTATGGGATACACGTGGAACTTTTTTAGCTGACTGGTTGCCTCACGCTCTCTGTCCTCACTGGGATGCAGATATCTGAGTCAGAGCAGTAAGGAAATCCAGAGATAAGCTACACAGACTTGGCATTTGGGGACCGGCTCGTATACTCTGTGGACTTCTGAGAAGTTCTGTAAATTCCTGAAACTTATGTTAGGTAAACTTAAGTTTCATTTTCTTTAAGGCACCTGCATTGGACAACTTATGTTAAGGTAAAGTTATGTTTCCTTCTCTTTAAGGCACCTGCATTGCCAACTCCATTTTGACCCAGACTTAAGTGACTAGTTCAACAACATTAAATAAAATTCTACCCATGTGTAGAATCGGGTCACTGGGCATGAAGGATCTACTGAAATTTGATTTTTTTTTAAATTCAACTGAGACAATTTAAGGACCTGCTTGGCTTTGTTCAATGATGTGTGAATTGGACAGTGTGCAATCTGACAGAAAGGAGCTCTGAGCCATTCAAAATGAAAAGCTTTTACAGGCAGAAGGACGCAGGAATAAGAAAGTTATACCACAAGAAAAACCAGGTCCGTTTTAGGGCAGAGGTCCTCCAACCATTTTGGCACCAGGGGCCAATTTCGTGGAAGATAATTTTTCGACGGGATCGGGTGTGCGGTGGGGATGGGGGGGTGGCTTTGGTTGCGCCGGCAGCTCATCTCCTGCTGTGTAGCTTGGTTCTGAACCAGGGGAGGTGGGGTGGCTGGAGAACCCTGCTTTACGGAATAGCAGGGGGTCTATCCAACAGCTTACCTAACTAATGCTGATCAGGTGATTCCTAATTGACTGGTTTAACATTCCATTTCTGAGAGCACAGAAACTCTAAGTCAAGTCTCAGTTTGGCAGTTTGGTGACATCAGCCTTTAGCATAAGCAACTCCATTTTTCGCCTGTTGTCTTTTTTTTTTGACAGTATGCTTGCAAAAATAAACATCAGTTAAAATCACCAAATAGTATCTTTATTGATATTTTAGGTTACAGAAGATTTATTTTAAAGGGCCATATCTTTTAGAATGTTGATTACTTTTTAATAAATGGTCCAAAAGAGTTTGTACAGATAAGGTCACCATAGTTAATGTTCAGAGTCCTTTTATTAACCTTTTAGTGCCATTCACATCTGTGGTCATGCTTTTCAAAACAATATCTGAAAGGCTAGGTATATCAGTAAATATATTAATAGTTAATGTGAGTTCTTAGAATGCCTTTTGGCAATGAATATACTTCTACATTTTGTAGTTAAATTGACAATCAGTTTATTAGAGTTCCAAATTAAAAAATCATGTTTTCCTAGGTCTTTAAGCTATTTTTCACAGAATTTATCTTGTCATTTATACATCTAATAAATTCTACTTGAGAACCAACAGTCACCTTTATGCCCTTACTTATTCTTTAATTTAATTTGATTTGCTCAAGTCTAATGGTTTAAGCTCTCAGAAAATCAGTTCCTTGAGCAATAGTGTTAATTAAATCCCCTTAAATATTTTAAACAGAATTTATAATTTTAATATCTTCAGGTTTTAAGCACCGAACTGACAAAATCTTGAAGTGAAAGGGTCAGTGGCTCAGTCATGTCTGACTCTTTGTTACCCCATGGACTTTAGCCCACCAGTCTCCTCTGTCCATGGAATTCTCCAGGCAAGAATACTGGAGTAGGCTAGCATTCCCTTTTCCAGGGGATCGTCTGGATCCAGGGATCGAACCCGGGTCTCCTTCATTGCTGGCAGATTCTTTTTTTTGCCAAAATGCCCCTTGCCCTAGTTTGAAACCTATTTATTTATTTTTCAGTTGATTAATTTAATAAACATATAGTGCTTACTTTCAAACTACTCTGCCCCATAGTCAAGCAGATGTCTTAAATTCCAAGGTTGATGAGTAAACAATTTACTTTTCTTCTCCCATGATGGAGGGATTGGAACAGGGAGTCATCTACGGGAGCACTAAGATGAGATGGTGAGATCCAGAGAAAGATGTGCCCTCAGTTACCCAGCTGACGTACACACACACACTCAAAACCTCCAGTCTTGAGATTCTGTTACTCCTCAGGCTTAACCATTACAACTATGCTCAAACAGTGCCCTGGATCTCTGCATCAGAGAAGGCATCAGCATGTGACTTGTCCAAGTAAAACTACCTGATGTTACAGGAAAGGACAGCTTTATTCAAGCACATTACAGTAGGAATCAAGACTGTTACAGGGAGAGAGAGAAAGAACCAAATTTCACTGATACAAAAACTGATAAAACTGTGATGAGCCGGGGGTAAGTACAGGAGGACTTTTGGTGGGGTTCATTTGTGAGATTAAGCCATCTGAGGTTGCTAACTGGTGCTGATCATGAAGGTAGGCTCTGATGCTCTCACAGAGACTGGGAGATTGAGGCTCCCCCTTTCTTTACAAAAAGTTGTCAAAGTAGAGTTGACTTGCAATCTGTGGTAAGTTGTGCTGTATAGCAAAGTGATTCAGCTATACACACACACACACACACACGCGCGCGCGCGCGCACACGCACATACACACACACACACACACACACACACACACACGGGATTCCCTGGTGCCTCAGCTGGTAAAGAATCTGCTGCAGTGTGGGAGACCTGGGTTTGATCCCTGGGTTGGGAAGATCCCCTGGAGAAGGAAAGGCTACCTACTCCAATATTCTGGCCTGCAGAATTCCATGGACTGTATAGTTCATGGGGTCAGAAAAAAAAGAGTCAGATGCAACTGAGCAACTTCCATATATATATATATGCATATATACATTCTTTTTCCTATTCTTTTCCATTATGGCTTGTCTTTTCCATTAGGGTACTGAGTAAAGCCCCTGTGCTATCTGTCCATTCTGTTCGTAGTAGTCTGCATCCGCTAACCCCAACCTCCCACTCCCAGCCCTCTCCCCTACTCCACCTTGGCAACCCAAAATCTGCTTTTTGTATCTGTGAGTCTGTTTCAGTTTTGTAGATGAGTTCATATCTGTCACATTTTAGATTCCACATATAAATGATATGATATTCGTCTTTCTCTTCCTGACTTACTTCACTCACATCACTTCATACTTTAATATAATGATTGTATTAAGTTAATCCATTCATGTTGCTGCAAATGGCATCATCTCATTATTTTTTATGGCTCAGTAGTATTCCATTGTATCGATATACCGTATCTTCTTTATCCATCTGTTGATGGACATTTAGGTTATTTCTATGTCTTAGCTACTGTAAATAGTGCTGCTATAAAAATAGGGGCAAATGTAGCTTTTCAAATTATAGTTTTGTCCAGATACATGTCCAGGAGTAGAATTGCTGGATCCTATTAGCCTCCATACCGTTTTCCACAGTGGCTGCACCAGTTTAGATTTCCGCCAACAGTGTAAGAGAATTCCCTTTTTTCCACACCCTCTCCAACATTTGTTATTTGTGGACTTTTTAATGATGGCCATTCTGACTGGTATAAGGTGATTTGCATTTCTGTAATAATGATGTTGCACATCTTTTCATGTGAGGCTCCATCTTTCTTATTTCATTTCAAAGGAATGAGTCTCTATAGATACCTGAGGGGGAAAAAATCCGGTTTGTAGAAGACTTACATCTGCAAGTGCCAGAGAAAAGATAAAGTAAATGCCCTAAGAAAGGCAATATAATAAGCCAATAGTTAAGAAGAAAGCTGTTTAAAATTTACTTAAGCTGAGGGATTAGACCTCATATGGGTAGTGACAGCTTGCACTGAGAAACCTCAGAAATGGTTAAAAACAGTCACCCCATAAATCAAATCTCAGTTACTCTGTACCCAAGGAGAAAATATTAGGAAGAGACAGCTATTCTTTGTCCAGGCTAGTATTTAGGGGTGTCTAAGTCAAGGCTATGGTTTTTCCTGTGGTCATGCATGGGTGTGAGAGTTGGACTGTGAAGAAGGCTGAGTGCCGAAGAATTGATACTTTTGAACTGTGGTGTTGGAGAAGACTCTTGAGAGTCCCTTGGACTGCAAAGAGATCCAACCAGTCCATTCTGAAGGAGATCGGCCCTGGGATTTCTTTGGAAGGAATGATGCTGAAGTTGAAACTCCAGTTTTTTGGCCACCTCATGCGAAGAGTTGACTCATTGGAAAAGACTGTGATGCTGGGAGGGATTGGGGGCAGGAGGAGAAGGGGACAACAGAGGATGAGCTGGTTGGATGGCATCACTGACTCGATGGACATGAGTCTGAGTGAACTCCGGCAGTTGGTGATGGATAGGGAGGCCTGGCGTGCTGCAATTCATGGGGTCGCAAAGAATCGGACACGAGAGCTATTTGTATAATAGAGCACCTTGCTGCTAAGTTGCTTCAGTTGTGTCCGACTCTGTGCGACCCCAGAGACGGCAGCCCACCAGGCTCCCCCGTCCCTGGGATTCTCCAGGCAAGAACGCTGGAGTGGGTTGCCATTGCCTTCTCCAATGCATGAAAGGGAGAAGTGAAAGTGAAGTTGCTCAGTCGTGTCCGACTCTTGGTGACTCCACGGACGGCAGCCCACCAGGCTCCTCCGTGAGCGGGAGTTTCCAGGCAAGAGGGCTGGAGTGGGTGCCATCGCCCTCTTAGATCTATTCTAATCTCTAATGCAGTAAACATTCCCATTACCTCCTCTGCTTCTTCCTCCCATATCTTAAATGCCACTTCATCCTCTTCTAGGAGGTGCTTAAATAAGGTAATAAGAACAGAAATACATATGGATACTTGATATTCTGAGCCTTATAAAGGGCAGAGTTTTGTTTCTTTTTTTGTATTCATTTATTTACTTCTTTTTGGCTATGCTGTGTCTTTGTTGCAACATGCAGACTCTCTAGTTGTGGCGCCCAGGATTAGTTGCTCCAGAGCATGTAGGATTTTGACTCCCCAACCAGGGATCAAATATTTGTCCCCTGCATTGAAAGGCAGATTCTTGACCACTGGACCACCAGCCAAGTTCCTGGAAATTTATTTCTTGATTGGTACATAGTATTACAAATTAACTTACTAAAATGTGTGTTCTGTAGAGGAGACAAATTCACACTAAGGAAAATTCATACCTGAAGAATTTAATCTTTTGGGAAAAAAATTTTCTCCAATCATCTTCATGATATTCTGAGCTTTTGTACCAACGTGCGATTTAATTTTTCAGTTCTTAGAGTACAAGCTAAACCTTCTGAGGGCAGAGTTACTAGTCCGGTTTAATAAAAGCAGTGAGCCTTGTACAGAAGGGTGAGAAGAGGTGGACTCTATTCATAAGGGAGGAAATTAAATTTTCAAATTTTGATTGATTCTGGAATCCACACATTTGGGGGCTGATAAGTTGATAATATACTTTACCCGAAGGAAAGCTGAATTTAATAAAGTGCAAATGTGAGTATGTGCTAATTGAAAAAAGTTAGAAAGTGTTAGAAAATCAATTCATTTTGTAAGTACAGTGATAAAGAAGGGACTGCAAGGGGATTTTTGTAACTATAATGAATTAAAGCATTTATCTTGCAAACTTGATAAACAGCAATAGGCACTTTAGAAGGTGAAAATAATTAGTTCCTCAGCTCCCATGTGAGCCCAAATCATTGTTACAATTATATTTATTTATTACAGCAAAATGACTTTTTATTTTAATGCAACACAGACTTTGAAGCCTATAATCACATCACTTTTTTCCTAATAAGTTTTGTTTGTGTTTATTGTAAGAATGAATTCCTGTTTCTCATGTAATTGACCTTTTATCATTCTCTCCTTGAGAAGACATAGTAGTACTGAGTTATTTCCTTGTAGACAAGATGGTTTAGAAACAACCACTCCTCTCCCTAGCCCATCTCTCATACATTATCTAAATGTCACTCTGTGATTTTATTTGATTTCTTTAGAATAAAGATAAGCTCTTGTCACTCCCTTCTTAAAAATCTTTCATTGCCCCACAATTACCCAGCATAAAATTATCATAAGACAACTTATAACTCCTGATAATTAACCGCAAATCACCCTAAACTATGTGTCCCCACCTTGGACTTTGCTTATCAGTCAGATGACCTCCTGTACTACTTGTGTGCCTGTCCACATGTCCAGCTGTTTGCAGCTCCATGGACTGTAGCCCACCAGGCTCCTGTCCATGGAATTTTCCAGGCAAGAATACTGCAGTGTGTTGACATTTCCTACTCCAGGGGATCTCCCCAACCCAAGGATCAAACAAACACTTGTCTCCTGTGTCTCCTGCAATGACAGGCAGATTCTTTACCACTGTGCCACCTGGGTAGCCCTTATTGAACTCTTATGTGCCCTTCAATATGTTGTCTATCTGTTACCAAACATAAGTTCGTGCACCTGGCGTGTGCTGTGAGGCCAAATAAACCAAAACGGCAGAGTTTGGAGCAGAGTTTCATTGCAGGGCCAAGCAAGGTGAGTGGGTGGCTCGTGCTCAAAATCCCTGAATTCCTTGATGGTTTTCTGGGAGATTTTATAGGCAAAATCTGGGGTGAAGGCTGCAGGGTAGGTGACTTTCTTCTGATTGGTTGGTGATGAAGTAACTCGGCAGTGTTCTAGGAAGCTTGTGCTCAGCCTGAAGTGGCCACCCTCCACCTGGATGGGGAAGGTCTTTGTTCCTGCAGAAGAACCCAAAGATTCTATTGTGTGTATCCCCCAAGGAGGAAGCAGGATGCTGCTTTATTACTGCTTGTTTCTTGATTGCTTCCCCTTCATTTTTGCCTGCCCTTCCTTCTCTCATTAACAACTGTTTGAATCAGCTCTTTGGTGTTTAGGAAGGTCTAGGAGGCTACAGCCTTTATTCTGCCAAGAAGAAATCTGGGACAAAAAGGCTTTGTACCCAGGAAAAGGTCCTACGCATTTCAATCATACTGACCTTAAATTCCTCCTGCTCCTTAACTTCTTTTCTATTCTAGGCCTTCCCAAGGGCTGACTTTGTGTTCAGAACGCTTCTCACATCTTCCTATCTTGTTAACTCATTTTCACCACTCGTATCTCAGCTTAAGTCTGCCTTCTCCAGTAGCCTTTCTTGAGTTCCCCGGCCAGTTCAAATTTCCCTGTGTTCTTAGCACCATAAGCACCTCACAGCTTAGCGCCTTTGTAGGTTTCTTTATAACACTCTACATAGGCTCAGTAAACACAGGGAAACACAACTAAACAAGTAAACACAGGACCACAGCTTCCTTTATGCCCTCCACTATTCTGAGTGGTACCTAGTAGGTGCTCAAATATTTATTGAGTGAATAATGGGTGATTGTGTCTTTTATCCAGGATGTAGTTGTTTCTTTGGTCTTCTTTTCTGCCATCAGACCTTCAGATCCTGGGTGGAAAGTCATTGTGTTCACCATATTAATCCTGTTGGTCCAGTAGTGTACCAATTAAGAGAGGCTAAGTTTTGCTCCAGTAATAAATACTGTCAACTTCAGATTGGCACTTGCCAAGAACCCTCACCAGCAACTGAACAACAGCCACAGGGGCATTTGCCATCTGCCTCTGCAGAGATGGAACCCTGCCCTGCTGCCGCTGCCCACCTTCAGCACCCTGCAGGGGATTCAGGCTGGAGGGTGAGGCACTCTGTGTTCCAGGGAAACTTGTGGGACAGGTCTTTAGGTAGTTAGATATTTTCAGGAACTGATTTCATGATCCCAATCCTTGCATCTCTTCATATTTAGAAAATCACTAAATCCCTTCATGGTGACATTAGCTCCTCATGACTAGCAGAAAAACTTTTGTAAAGTAAGTGCTTGATTGCACAGAACTCCCCCTCCACCAGAATCTTGTGTATTGAGCTTCTCCCTCTGCCTCTTTGGAGCAGTCTCTCAGAGCTATATGAGGTGCTGTCTCCCGGGCTGCCATTCTCATTTTGCCCTCAATAAAGCTTAACTCGCAACTTACAGATTATGGGTCATTTTAGACAACAGTACTGCAAAGTTGTAGAGGATTCGCACAAAAGTCTATTTCTCTCTTATTTGGTAAATAGCAATAATGACTGTAAAACAGATGGGGTCTAGCATGCACACTGACTAGAAACAAGGGTTCCGTCTTGTCTTGTTCAGTCACTCAGTCACGTCTGACTCTTTGTGACCCAATGGACTGCAGCACACCAGGCTTCCCTGTCTTTCACCAGTTCCTGGAGCTTGCTCAAACTCATGTCCATTGAGTCAGTGATGCCATCCAACCATCTCATTCTCTGTCACCCGCCTCTCCTCCTGCCCTCAATCTTTCACAGCATCAGGGTCTTTTCCAATGAGTTGGCTCTTCGCATCAGGTGGCCAAAATACTGGAGCTTCAGCTTCAGCATCAATCCTTCCAATGGATATTCAAGACTGATTTCCTTTAGGACTGACTGGTTTGATCTCCTTGCAGTCCAAGGGACTCTCAAGAGTCTTCTGCATCACAGCTCAAAAGCACCAATTCCTTGATGCTCAGTTTTCTTTATGGTCCAACTCTCACATCCATACATGACCACTAGAAAAGGCATAGCTTTGACCATACACACCTTTGTCAGCTAAGTGATGTCTTTGCTTTTTAATACATCACCTAGGTTTGTCATAGCTTTTCTTCCAAGAAACATGCTTCTTTTAATATCATGGCTGCAGTCACCATCTGTAGTGATATTGGAGCCCAAGAAAAAAGAAAAAAAAGGAAGGGGGATTAGTCGACTAATGATTCATAGAGAAATCAGAGCAGAGTGTCAAGGAAGAAGAAATTTTCTTCTACCATTCTAGATTCTTCTGGCTGGTCTAAGAATTAAATTGATATGATGCAGATTAACAGGAGAAAATCAAACAAAATTTAGTAATGTGGATACATGAAAGAAACCCAGGAAAACAAAACAAAACAAAAAATCACTCAAAGGGCTGCAACCCTCACTTTAAATACTATCCTCAGCTAAAGATAAGAGAGGATGTGACGGTGGGGGAAAACACAGTAAACAGAATAAGGTTGTTGTGCAGATTTAATCCTTGCCTTCTCTGTTCATGGGCTTCCCTGGTGGCTCAGCTGGTAAAGAATTAGCCTGAAATGCAGGAGACCTGTGTTTGATCCCTGTGTTGGGAAGATCTCTTGGAGAAGGGAAAGGCTGCTGCTGCTGCTGCTGCTGCTAAGTCGCTTCAGTCGTGTCCGACTCTGTGCGACCCCATAGACAGTAGCCCACCAGGCTCCCCCGTCCCTGGGATTCTCCAGGCAAGAACCCTGGAGTGGGTTGCCATTTCCTTCTCCAATGCATGAAAGTGAAAAGTGAAAGTGAAGTCACTCAGTCGTGTCTGACTCTTAGCGACCCCATGGACTGTAGCCCACCAGGTTCCTCCGTCCACGGGATTTTCCAGGCAAGAGTACTGGAGTGGGGTGTCATTGCTGTCTCCGAGGGAAAGGCTACTCACTAGTATTCTGGCCTGGAGAATTCCATGGACTCTGTAGTCCATGGGGTTGCAAAGAGTTGAACACGACTGAGTGACTTTCACTTCACTTCTCCATTCATAAGAATTTCTAGACATGTGGTCACCTTCCTCTTTCTTATAAAGCAAGGGAGACACTCTTACACATGGAGATTGCCCTTATGTGTAGATATTTCTTGCAAAAAGGTAACTCCTACTTGGTTTTCAGAATTTTTCTCATATCTTCTATTTCTTAAAAAATAATCGGCTTAAAATAATGTGCCAAAGAGAGATGCATCTTGGGGTGGCAAATTTTTCTCCCCTACAATAATTAACTTTTATCTCAATTATAATCTAAGGAGGACTCTCACCAATTTGTTATTCTAAAATTTAATCAATTATGATCATGTTTAATAGATAAAACTTTAATTTGGCTAAATATCCATGAATGCAAAGCCAGTACTTAGAAAATTATAGGTTTCAAGATACTGTTACGATCCAAAGAAAGGATTTCAGGCAACTCAAGACTGCATGTTGAGAGCAATGTGAACTATGCTTGGTAGAAATTATGCCCAGTAGAAATAGATGAATAAATATCCTGTTCTTCTGCTTTCACCACAGAAAGATGTGTTATCAGAGGAAATAGGAAATTAAACATAGGAACCATCCACTATCTTTACTTGACTAGACTCACCAAACCAAAATGATTTCACCAAATAACATTTGTTGCTTGTCTACAAATATTTATGTGTAATCAAAAATTCTCAGTGTAGGCGGCACAGGAGAATATATATACAGCATAGGCCTTATCTCCAAAACACCACAAAAGTACTGGAAAGAGTGGGGCTTCGTGGCAGGTACCAGTGGAAAGAATCTGCCTGTCATGTCAAGAGACATAAGAAAGACTAATTTGATACCCGAGGCAGGAGGATTCCCTGCTAGAGGAAACAGCACCCCACTCCAGTATTCTTGCCTGGAAAATGCTGTGTGGACGGAGGAGCCGGGTGAGCTACAGTCCCCGGAGTTGCAAAGAGTCAGACTTGACTGAGAATGCACACACTCCGTATATTTGTATTAGAACCATAAAATTTCACTGCAGTATTGAATTCCAGACTGGTAACAAGTGTTCATTTTTAGCTTTCTTCCTTTTCTTCTTTTGAGCATCTTACTCCAACAGTGAGAAACTAGACTCCCACTATCTATCATACATTTACCAATTTGGTTCTAATCTGGTATACATATAAACAGTTTTTGAACTCACTTAAAGACTCTGATGCTGGGAGGGATTGGGGGCAGGAAGAGAAGGGGACGACAGAGGATGAGATGGCTGGATGGCATCACTGACTCGATGGACATGATTTTAAGTAAGCTCTGGGAGTTGGTGATGGACAGGGAGGCCTGGCGTGCTGCAATTCACGGGGTCTCAAAGAGTTGGACATGACTGAGCTACTGAACTGAATGATACCCCTCTGAGAAAGATTTTATCAGCTAGATAACAACACTTATGTACAGTTTTTTGGTCTTGCTGTATCTGAAGACCCCCCTGGAGAAGGGAATGTTGACCTGCTCCAGTACTCTTGCCTGGAGAATCCCATGGACCGAGAAGGCACTGAAGTGACTTAGCTCCTTCGTATCTGGTTTAGACACTGTTTTCCAGTTATCTAAGTTTATTTTTCTCTTCCCTACCACAAATGAATGAATGAATGTGGTTACTATTCAGTTGTAATGCATTTAATGTTCACTTGTTAGTGTTTGTATTCTATTTTGGATTCTTGCCTATTTTGGCTGGTTTTATTATTTTTTGTTTTCTTTTTTGAGTATGTAAAACGTTACTATGGCTCTTTGGGTCAGAGCTATGAAAAAAAAAAAAAATACATGCTTCTCTATGTACACAGAGAAACATCATTCTCTCCTGTCCCTGCTACCGTGTTCCCACTTCTCACAACAGTCTTTCACTAGTCCTTATAGGTAATTCATTGTTTTTCATTTCTGGTTTCTCCTCCCAGTATTTGGTTTGCACAAATGAATAGGCACGTGTGTTTTTTCTTATTTTCCTTTTCTTAAGTACAGTTTGCAGACTGTTTTGTGCCTTGTTTTTTTCACTTAGCAGTATAGCATATCATATCAGGTCATAAACTTATTATTAATTCTTTTATTACAGTTGAGTAGGATTCTGTTCTATAAGATATGCTAGAGTTCACTCAGCCACTTTCCTATGTATGAACATTTAAGTTGTTTCCATATTAAGTAACTACAAACAATGCTACAGTGAATGGCCTTATGCACATGTTTCTGTATTATTGAAAGTGTATTTTGAGGGTAGATTCCTAAATGTATGATTGTTGGTCTGAACGATATGTGCTATATCCTTGTGTTGCTGCTAAGTCGCTTCAGTCGTGTCCGACTCTGTGCGACCCCATAGACGGCAGCCCACCAGGCTCTCCCATCCCGGGGATTCTCCAGGCAAGAACACTGGAGTGGGTTGCCATTTCCTTCTCCAAATCCTTGTGTTGGGCAGTGCTAATTTCATTTTAGAAGGGCTATATATCTATTTTCATTTCTATCAGCAATGTGTATAAGAGTGTCTATTCTCCAATAGTTTCACTGACAGAATGTTCTGATGTATTTTAAAACTGTTCCAGTCTCTAATAGATCAAAAATGACATCTTAGCATTATCTTAATTTGCAATTCTCTCATTATGAGTGAGATTAAACATTTTCTCCCTATTTGAGGAGACTTACCAGTTCAATTCAGTTGCTCAGTCATGTCCGACTCTTTGCAACCCCATGAACCACAGCACACCAAGCCTCTCTGTCCATCACCAATTCCTGGAGTTCACTTAAACTCAGGTCCATTGAGTTGGTGAGGCCATCCAACCATCCCATCCTCTGTTGTCCCCTTCTCCTCCTGCCCTCAATTTTTCTCAGCATCAGGGTCTTTTCAAATGAGTCAGGCCTTTACATCAGGTGGGCAAAGTACTAGAGTTTCAGCTTCAGCATCAGTCCTTCCAATGAACACCCAGGACTGATCTCCTCCAGAATGGACTTGGTTTGATCTCCTTTCAATCCAAGGGACTCTCAAGATTCTTCTCCAAGACCACAGTTCAAAAGCATCAATTCTTCAGTGCTCAACTTTCGATATAGTCAAACTCTCACATCCTTACATGACCACTGGAAAAACCATAGCCTTGACTAGATGGACCTTTGTTGGTAAAGTCATGTCTGCTTTTTAATATATGACATATGCTTATATGTAGAGAGAGAGAATTGTCTGTTCATATTTTTTGACATTTTAATGTTTTCCCCTTCATTTTAAAGTTTTTTGTTTGTTTTAATGTGCTAGAAATATTAGCCCTACTAGTCTGTAGTATATGTTGTGAATAATTTTTCCTAGTTCCCTTTAGACTTTGTTTATTGTGATTTTTTTCGTGAAAATTAAAAAATATTGTCAAACTTACCTTTTTGTTATTGCTTCTGAATTCTGAGTCATAATTAAAAAACCTTTCTCTGTGAAGTTAGAGGAATTCATCTGTGTTTTCTCTTATCATTTGTGGGTTTTTTTCCATTTTGGTTCCTAATCCTTTTGGAGTTTATTCTTGTTTATGGTCTGAGATACGGTTTAATTTTATCTCCCTACCCCCCCCACACACAGATGACTCCTTAGTTTACCCATCACCATTTATTTGAAAAACCTCCATCTTTACCCAGGAATTTAGGATGATGTCTTTGTCAGATAGTCAGTTTCCAAGTACACTTGCATCCAGTTATGGACTTTCTATTCTAATCCACTAACCGTCTCATCTCTCAGTGCACCGGCACTATACTTGTAATGGCAGAGACTCTAAACAGTATGTTGACGCTTTTGAACTGTGGTGTTGGAGAAGACACTTGAGAGTCCCTTGGACTGCACGCAGATCCAACCAGTCCATTCTGAAAGAGATCGGCCCTGGGATTTCTTTGGAAGGAATGATGCCTTAGTTGAAGCTCCAGTACTTTGGCCACCTCATGCTAAGAGTTGACTCATTGGAAAAGACTCTGATGCTGGGAGGGATTGGGGGCAGGAGGAGAAGGGGACGACAGAGGATGAGATGGCTGGATGGCATCATGGACTCGATGGGCATGAGTCTGAGTGAACTCCAGGAGTTGGTGATGGACAGGGAGGCCTGGCATGCTTTGATTCATGTGGTCACAAAGAGTCGGACACGACTGAGTGACTCAACTGAACTGAACTGAGGGCTAGTTTTGGCCTTCCCTGGTGGCTCAGATGGTAAAGCATCTGTCTACAATGTGGGAGACCCGGGTTCGATCCCTGGGTTGGGAAGATCCCCTGGAGAAGGAAATGGCAATCCACTCCAGGACTATGCCTGGAAAATCCCATGGGCAAAGGAGCCTGGTGGGCTGCAGCCCATGGGATCACAAAGAGTCGGACACGATTGAGCAACTTCACGTCAGGGCTAGTTCTTACCTCATAATTCTTTAGCCATTTGTTCATGCTATTCTTGTATGTTTGTTTTCCCATATGAACTTTAATAGTGATTTGTCTAACTACAAAAAAGCTAGTTTGTATTTTTATTGGAGTTATATTGATTTTATATATTAACTGAGGGAGACCTGATATCTTTATGTTGAGATTTTCTACCCAAGAAAAAGAATGTCTATTTCAAGTCTATTTTTGTGACTTTTAAATTGTTTTACCACTTTCCTCTTAGAGATTTTATACATTTTATGTCAAATCTATTCCAAAGTATGCTATCTTTGTTTAAAATAAGGTTTTAAATGGGTTTTTCTCTACCTTTATGACCTTTAACCATTTATTACATGTTTATATGAAGACTTTTGATTTTCATATGTTAATATTATAGTTTGTTATTTCACTGAGTTATTTGATTATTTGAGTTGATTTACCATTGATCCCTGGTGATTTTCCAGTATACTCTCATACCATTTACAAATGAAGGTAATAATGCTCCTGTATCTGTTTTTATTCTCTTGTTGACTTCTCTTGTCTAATTTGACTAATATCCTAGTAAAATATCAACAAGTAAAAGGGATAGTGGAAATGCATGAAGTATCACCCCTTTAAATAAGGTAACTGTTTAAAGAGTAAGGTATACACAGACACACATATGTTAAAATATCTATGTCTCAAGTCTTACTTTCTTGAGGTTTTTTTTTTAGCAATAGTGGGTGTTAAAATTTTGTCCAAGGTATTTTCAGCACCTTTGAAAATAATCATAATATTCCCCTTAGATTTAATAGTATGGTGTGTGATAGTAATAGATCTCCTAGTGTTAAACTAATCTTACATTTTGGGAACAAATCCTACTTGGTCATGGTACATTATTTTCCTAATATGGTACTGTATTTTGCTTACTAATATTTGTTTAAAATTTTTCACCAGTGTTTATGGGTGCAATTAGTCTTTAATGTTCTTCCTTTGTACTGTTTCTGGTTTAAATTAGATTAATATCTTGTTTCATTAGGGAAATTAGGAAGCTTTTCTTCCTTTTCAGTGGTCTGTAATAACTTTAGAGTGCTAAGACTATATGGTCTTTGGAAATTTGGTGAAATTCCTCTGTAAAAAACTCCAGGCATGGGGCTTTTTTATTAGTCTATTTTAAGGATTGTTTTTATTTCTTCTAAAATTGTGTCTAGTTCAACTTTCATACTTGAAAAAGGTCAATAATGAGGTTTTATTTTTTTGAGCCAAACAGAAAGTCTTTTTTCTTTACTAGACAAATATTTTAGGATGAATTGTGTTCCTCACCCCGCTCCAGTACTCTTGTCTGGAAAATCCCATGGACGGAGGAGCCTGGTGGGCTGCAGGCCATGGGGTCGCTAAGAGTCGGAAATGACTTCACTTTCACTTTTCACTTTCATGCGTTGGAGAAGGAAATGGCAGCCCACTCCAGTGTTCTTGCCTAGAGAATCCCAGGGACGGGGGAGCCTGGTGGGCTGCCGTCTATGGGGTTGCACAGAGTCGGACAGGACTGAAGCGATTTAGCAGCAGTAGCAGCAAAATTCATGTTAGGGCTTCCTAGGTGGCGCTAGTGGTAAAAAACCCAGCTGCCTTTACAGGAAACATAAGAGATGCCCTCTTCAATCCCTGGGTCCAGAAGATGCCTTGGAGGAGGTAACGGCAACCCAGTCCAGTGTCGCTGCCTGATGAATCTCATAGACAGAGGAGCCTAGCAGGCTACAGTCCACGGGGTTGCAAAGAGTCAGACCCAACTGAAGTGACAGCACACACACAAAATTCGTATTGAAGCCCTAAACTACATTATATAGAATGGGGATGAATATGAACATAAGGCCTTTAAGGAAAGATTAAGTTAAAATGTGCCTGCAAGAGTGGGTCCTCAGCTAATCTGACAGTGTCTTCATAAGAAAAGATTAGGACACAAAGAAAGATACAGGGGATGCGTGTGTAGAGGGAAGACTATGTGAAAATATAGAGAGAAGGCGGCCACCTGCAAGCAAAAGTCAAGATAAACCAAGCCTCCTGAACCTTCATCTGGGATTTCTAACCTCCAGGACGATGAGAAAGTAAATTTCTGTTGTTGAAGTCATCTAGTCTGTGGTATTTTGTTATGGCAACCCTGCTAACTAATACAGTGAATTAAGCCCATTCACAGTTATTTATGTGACTGGTATGTTGTTCTCACTTCTATGTGGCATATATTATTTACTCATTACATATGTTGCCTTATGAGATTCTTTCTTTTTAAGCTGCATGTATAGTTTGCTCTTTTATTTAAAAAATGGGGGACTATATAGGAAGGTCTGTTGTTTTGTCTAATGCTACTCTTTCAAATGGTCTTTAATCCTTTACCACCTAGCTTATCAATTTTCATTTTATTTAGCACCCTATGCAACAAGGAACTGTTTATATTTCTCTCTTTTCCCCTCCTCTCTTCCCATGTTCAACTGCAATATTTCTAATTTATCACAATATATAGCAATTGGGTATTAGTATTCCACTCTCATCTCTGACATTGCTTGAGTCTTATATGTATATTCCTATATTTTAAAGTGCTTACATTCAGTCCTTATGCCAAAGTTTTCCTCATCATCACTAGGTTGGATAGAGCTCGCGCTTTGCTTGGCAGAGGTCAGCAAACATTTTCTGTGAAGAGCCAGATAGTAAAATCTTGGGGCTATGTAGAGCCAGGAAACCACAACTCTATCATAGTATGAAAGTAACCATAGGCACTATGAGTGAGTGACTGTAACTTACCAAACAGGACCTTGGACCTGTCTGCTAAATAGTACATTGGGATATTTCTCAAATAGGACGGATATATACAGAATTTCTTAAGTTCTTGTCTATTGAAAGTGAAAGTCGCTCAGTCCTGTCTGACTCTTTGCAACCCCATGGACTATACACTCCGTGGAGTTCTCCGGGCCAAAATTCTGGAGTAGGTAGCTTATTCCATTCTCCAGCAGATAGTCCCAACCCAGGAATTAGACTGGAGTCTCCTGCATTGCAGGTGGATTCTTTACCAACTGAGCTATCAGGGAAGCCCCATTTTCTCCTGTGAGAACTCTGAAATTATAAATCGCAACAGAACAACCATCGACAGGAAAATGTTGGATCCCACCAAAAAGATAACCCACGTCCAAAGGCAAAGGAGAAGCCCCAGCAAGATGGTAGGAGGGGCGAAATCACATTTACAATCAAACCTCATACCCACCAGAGACACTTGGAGGGCTCAAACAAACCTTGTGCACACCAGGACCCAGAGGCCACACAGAGACTGAGCCAGAAATGTGTTCGAGTGTCTCTCATGAAGGTATGGGTCAGCAATGGATTGCTGCAGGGCCAGGGGCTCTGGGTGCAGCAGACCTGGCTATGGCATAAGCCTACTTGGAGGAGGTCGCCATTAACCCCACCATAGAGCTGCCAGAACTTACACAGGACTGGGAAACAGACTCTTGGAGGGCACAACAGAACCCTGTGTACCAGGACCCAGGAGAAAGGAGCAGTGACCCCACGAGAGACTGACCCAGACTTACTGGTAAATGTCTAGGAGTCTCCAGCAGAGGTGTGGGTCAGGGGTGGCCTGCTTCGGGGCTGGGGGCACTGAGTGTAACAGTGCATCCATGGGGCCTTTTGAAGGAGGCCTTCATTACCTCCACCATAGTTTGGTCTCAGTTCAAACAACAGAGAGGGAACACAGCCCCACCCATCAATAGAAAATTGGATTAATGATTTACCGAGTATGGCCCTGCCCATCAGAACAAGACTCAGTTTCCCCCTCAGTCAGGCTCTTTCATCAGGAAGCTTCTGTAAGCCTTTTATCCTTCTCCAGCAGAGGGCAGACAGAATGAAAACCACAGTCACAGAAAACTAACCAATCTGACCACATGGACCACAGCCTTGTCTAACTAAAAGAAACTACGATCCATGCCATGTAGGGCCACCTATGGTGGAGAGTTCTGACAAAACGTGGTCCAATGGAGAAGGGAATGGCAAACCAAGTACGTAAGCTTGCCGTGAGAAACCCAGGATGAAAAGGCAAAATGATAGGATACCAAAAGAGGAACTCCTCAGGTCAGTAGGTGCCCAATATGCTACTGGAGATCAGTGGAGAAATAACTCCAGAAAGAATGAAGGGATGGAGCCAAAGCAAAAACAACACCCAGTTGTGGGTGTGACTGGTGATGGAAGCAAGGTCCAATGCTGTAAAGAGCAGTATTGCATAGGAACCTGGAATGTCAGTTCCATGAGTCAAGGCAAATTGGAAGTGGTCAAGCAGGAGATGGCAAGAGTGAACATCAACATTTTAGGAATCAGTGAACTAAAATGGCCTGGAATGGGTGAATTTAACTCAGATGACCATTACATCTACTAATGTGGGCAAGAATCCCTTGGAAGAAATGGACCAGCCATCATAGTTAACAAAAGAGTCTGAAATGCAGTACTTGGATGCAATTTCAAAAATAACAGAATGATCTCTGTTCGCTTCCAAGGCAAACCATTCAATATCATGGTAATCCAAGTGTATGCTCTGAGCAGTAAAGCTGAAGAAGCTGAAGTTGAACAGTTCTATGAAGACCTATGAGACCTTCTAGAACTAACACCCCCAAAAGATGTCCTTTTCATTATAGGGGACTGGAAAGAAAAAGTCAAGAGATGCTTGGAGTAATAGACAAATTTTGGCCTCGAGTATAAAATGAAACACATCAAAGGCTAACAGAGTTTTGCCAAGAGAATGCACTGGTCATAGCAAAAGCCCTCTTCCAACAACAGAAGAGAAGTCTCTACACATGGACATCACCAGATGGTCAATATTGAAATCAGATATTATATTCTTTGCAGCCAAAGATGGAGAAGCTGCAGCCAAAGATAGATGAAGTCAGCAAGAATAAGACCAGGAGCTGACTGTGGCTCAGACCATGAACTCCTTATTGCCAAATTCAGACTTAAATTGAAGAAAGTAGGGAAAGCCACTAGACCATTCAGGTATGACCTAAATCCATTATGATTATACAGTGAGAAATAGATTCATGGGATTAGATCTATGGATGGATGTTCATAACATTTTACAGGAAGCAATGATCAAGACCATCCCCAAGAAAAAGAAAGGCAAAAAGGCAAAATCATCATCAGAGGAGGCCTTACAAATAGCTGAAAGAAAAAAAGAGCAAAAGGCAAAGGAGAAAAGGAAAGATACACCCATCTGAGTGCAGAGTTCAAAGAATAGCAAGGAGGGATAAGAAAGCCTTCCTCAGTGATCAGAACTAAAGGAAAACAATAGAACAGGAAAGATGAGATCTCTTCAAGATAATTAGAGATACCACGGGAACATTTCATGCAAAAATGGGCTCAATAATGGACAGAAATGGTATCGACCTAACAGAAGTGGAAGATATTAAGAGGCGGCAAGAATACACAGAATAACTATACAAAAAAGATCTTCATGTCCCAGATAAACCAGGATGGTGTGATCACTCACCTAGAGTCAGACATCCTGGTGTGAGAAGTCAAGTGGGGCTTAGGAAGCATCAATATAAACAAAGCTAGTGGCAGTGATGGAATTCCAGGTGAGCTATTTCACATCCTAAAAGATGATGCTGTGAAAGTGCTGCACTCATTATGCCAGCAAATTTGGAAAACTCAGCAGTGGCCACAGGACTGAAAAAGTCAATTTTCATTCCAATCCCAAGGAAAAGTAATACCAAACAATGCTTCAGACTACCACACAATTGCACTCATCTCACATGCTAGTAAAGTAATGCTCAAAATTCTCCAAGCCAGGCTTCAAAAGTATGTGAACTGTGAACTTCCAAATGTTCAAGCTGGATTTAGAAAAGGCAGAGGAACCAGAGATCAAATTGCCAGCATCCACTGGATCATCACTTAAAGCAAGAGAGTCCCAGGAAAACATCTAATTCCGCTTTATTGATTACACCAAAGCCTTTGACTGTGTGGTTCACAGCAAACTGGAAAATTCTTAAAGAGGTGGGAATATCAGACCAGCTGCGTTGCTTCCTGAGAAATCTGTATGCAGGTCAAGAAGTAAGAGTTACNCTTAAAGCAAGAGAGTCCCAGGAAAACATCTAATTCCGCTTTATTGATTACACCAAAGCCTTTGACTGTGTGGTTCACAGCAAACTGGAAAATTCTTAAAGAGGTGGGAATATCAGACCAGCTGCGTTGCTTCCTGAGAAATCTGTATGCAGGTCAAGAAGTAAGAGTTACAACCAGACATGAAACTACAGACGGGTTTCAAATCAGGAAAGGAGTACATCAAGGCTGTATATTGTCACCCTGCTTATTTAATTTATATGCAGAGTACATCATGAAAAATGCTGGCTGGATGAAGCACAAGCTGGAATCAAGATTACCAGGAGAAAATTAATAACCTCAGATATGCAGATGACACCACCCTTATGGCAGAAAGTGACAAATAACTAAAGAGCCTCTTGATGAAAGTGAAAGAGGAGAGTGGAAAAGTTGGCTTAAAACTCAACATTCAGAAAACTAGGATCATGGCATCTGGTCCCATCACGTCATGGTATATAGATGGTGAAACAATTGAAATGGTGTCAGACTTTATTTTTCTGGGCTCCAAAATCACTACAGATGATGACTGCAGCCATGAAAGTGGAAGACAAGTTATAACCAACCTAGACAGCATATTAAAAAGCAGAGACATTACTTTGCCAACAAAGGTCTGTCTAGTCATAGCTATTGTTTTTCCAGCAGTCATGTATGGATATGAGTTGGACCATAAAGAAAGCTGAGCGCTGAAGAATTGATGCTTTTGACCTGTGGTGTTGGAGAAGACTCTTGAGAGTCCCTTGGACTTCAAGGAGATCCAACCAGTCCATCTTAATGGAAATCAGTCCTGAATATACATTCGAAGGACTAATGCTGAAGCTGAAACTCCAGTACTTTGGCCACCTGATATGAAGAACTGACTCATTAGAAAAGACCCTGAAATCTTGATGGTGGGAGGAGAAGGGGACAACAGAGGATGAGATGTTTGGATGGCATCACCGACTCAATAGCCTTGAATCTGAGTAAGCTCCGGGAGTTGGTGATGGACAGGGGAGCCTGGTGTGCTGCAGTCCAGGGGGTCATAAAGAGTCGGACACAACAGAGCAACGGAACTGAACTATATATTGAAAACTTTTCATTGGCTTTTTTTGCAACCTTGGTGTTTGAAAGGAGATTGGTTACAAAATCTTTGGTTCATATATTCTTTCATTGAATTTTTAAAAAACGGAAATCCTGCCGTTGCCTTGCTTTTTATGTTTTGTAGACTCAGACATCTTTATATGGCATTTTGCCTGCATGTCTTGAAGATCTTCCTCTTTGAAATCCAATAGTTTTATCTAGGACATGTCTCAGAATTGATTGATGTGGTTTAACTTGTCCAGGTAATTTTTTAATTTCTTTCAGTGTGTACAACTGGGTCTCATTTTATATTTCTGGAGAGTTTTCTGAGATTGAAGTGTTGAATATTATATCTCTGGTCCACTGTGTTTTTTTTTCTCCCCAGTGACTCTGATCATACTTTTGTTATTCTTTCTTTGCCTGTCTTCTGCTCTACTGCTCTCCTTCTGATTCCTTTTAATGTCTTTCTTTAGGTCATTTTCATTTTCTTGATTATTTTCCTGTATTTCTTGATTGTACATATAAATTTTCATTTGAGTCTATTTTCCCTTGAGTATTTTAAAGCATTTTTGTATTTACTCCTTACAAGGGCCTAAGTGTTAAGGTGCCAAACGAATATCCACATTTTACGCATGAGAAATCTGACAGTTTATGCCCTGAACAAACTATAGACCTGTTGTAATGGAAGTTCATGAAGTAGAATCCAGGATCGCTGAGTCCTAGGGACAATGTTTGCATAACAAGGTGGCCTCATCCACATTAGTGCAGAACAGAAGGACCACGACACGGGAGTCACTGTATGTGGGTCTGCAAACGCTAAAATGTGAGCTTCACCATCTGGAACAGAGGCTGGGACCATAGCAGATACTGAAAAATGTTGCTGCATTATTATTGAATGAGTCATATCCACATTGAAACTGCAAAATACCCAATCTTCAGGACACCAAACCACAGATTGTAGGCTAGCCGTTCTTGTGATGGTGATATCTGTATTGACCAGCAGACCACTTACAAGCCTCCTTACTCTCCCAGCGCCCAGCTGCTGTTGTTTTCCGACTTCCCTGAAGCTTTATCCCATCTGCCCTAACAGGCACATGTCTCCCTGCCAAATGGTAACCAAAGCTCTGTGGGAAACTTGAGGGTAAGCCTAAAAGTACTAACTAGATAAGCGGTTTGTAATTTACTCACACAAGATTTTTTTTGACTATTTACTGGACGAACTGGAAACTCTCCTAAAAAAGATCCTGAGGGCTAGACTCTGTAGCAAAACCACCGAAGATTATCTGTGGATTTGTCTATAGAGAACAGAGACATGTTTGGGGAGGAGGAGGTAGAAATAACCAAATTGAGGAGCATACATTTTACAGATTTCTACTTCCCTCTCCATTTTTAAAGATCTTAATTACACAGACCTGTGCAGCAACTGAACTGAACTGATGTGGCAACTCTCCTGCTTTTATATTTGGTTTGTTTCACTTACTTGGTCATTTACTTGCTGCCAGCTGCTGGGGAATATATGCAGTAGGAGGTGTAGGTGTTTTCTTCAGTGAGGTAGTACAGTGAAATATTGAATGTGAACTCCCTTGAACTGATGTCTTCCCCTACTCAGTCAGAGTATGCACATTGCCTGGAGAATAAGACTGTCGTGGCAGGAGTGCAAAAGAAAAGAGGCGAGTTTCAGTGTTTGTCTTCCAGACGGGCAGTGCGCATCAGAATTCAGAGCCAGCACCACGAGGCTGCTGAACGCTCTCAGTCTCCCGGTGCCAGGAGGCAGAGAGGGAGACTGGCCAGGGTGTGTGGGCCTTGGTACCACTTGAGCAAGCTCACTGTGCTCCTGATTCTGGGGAGCCTCATTAGCAGTTCTTGTCAACGCCAAGGGAGTTTTCATCAAAAACTGCTGCCTGAACTTATCCAGGGGATGCCCACCTGTGCTCAGAGACTTTGCTGACATTTATTTAAATAGGCTCATATAGGCCCTGGTCCCCTCCCCTTTTCTTCCCTCTCCTAGTCCCTTTTTCAGTCCCTAGGATCTTTGTAAGTCAAATGCTTGAAAACAGAATGCAGTGGGCCACGAAACCCAGAGCTGATTACGCTATAAAGAGAACGTCTGTGGTGCATTACTTGGGGGAGATGAAGCAGTGGAGAAAGCCTCAACTGTGAAAAGTGAAAGTGAAAGGCACTGAGTTGGGTCTGACTCTTTGTGACCCCATGGATGGTATAGGGGATTCTCCGGGCCAGAATACTGGAGGTGTTAGTCTTTGCCTTCTCCAGGGGCCCAACTGTACTGCAGGAATTTTTAACGTTTTTAGGTGAAAACAGATATTCTGGGGAGGTTAACTGTTTAAATTATGAAAATATAGACTAGAAACTTTTTTGAATGTGTATGTATGATTTAGTTAGGAGTAAAGAGAAAAGTTTAAAAGGAAATATAGCACTGTCATGAGGTTGTTCTGGTGGCTGGTGTAATTGAACTAATCATTCGTTGCACTGCAATTTACTAAGTCTACTGATTCAAGTGTTAATGTCATTCAAAGACACCCTCACAGACACATCCAGAATCATGTTTGACCAAATATCAATGGCCTTGGCAAGTTGATACATAAAATTACCCATCCTAGGGGCACAATAAACACTCTGGATATAGTGAACCAAGTTGGGGGATGGGTACTGCAAGAGAAGGCTCTAAAATTATTTTTCCTTCTTTAACTGTTTTGTTGGATCTCCTGAAAGAGAGAAAAGCTCAAGATGGGGAGAATTGGGATAAGTAATTTTGGGGAAAGGGCAAAGGAAGTCAAATATACCCTATGTATCTTTATCTTTTATGAGACTGTGATGATGTACGTACACAATTTCTGTCACAGAGAGCCCAACCAGGCAAGCTTTAGTTTGAAATAGTAGAGGAAGAAAAAGATTATATCATTTTGAGGTCTGGCACAGAACTCCTCCTAGGGAGAGAAGAGTCGTGTTCAGTCATAAATGTGAGGATCAGGCTCTTTAGGCATGAGTGAATGGTTTGTGTTAAAACAAAGGGTTAGCGAAACATTTCTGCAACAGAAATGATCTTAACCTTGGTGGCAGCTATGGATAAGTGAGATTGGTTTGAGGAGAAAGATGGACAGAAACATCATGCAAGGTTAAAATCCTACTGGGAAAAATGGCCACCACACTTTCCCTAGGTCAGTTCAAAAAGAGAGGTGTCTAATTGTCAATGTTAAGTCATTTGTCCTGCTGTGCAGCTAAGTAATCCTACCCCTTTCCTTGTTATCTCTAAACTCTTAAGTTAGATCTGAAATACACATCACCTTGGATTGGAGGCTTTTGAGAGAATAAAGGTATCTATGTTTGATTCAATGGACCAATGGGGTGTAGAACAAACATGTAGGAGATATCACTTGTGACAGAGAGTAAGAATTAAGCTGAGATGACACAGAGAAACATGGGCTTGCCCACCACATCTCTACCCAAATAATTATGGGGAATTTAAGGAGCTCAAGACAATTTCATGCAAATATTCATATAATCACCACAGCCAGCTGGAGAAATTAAATATGTTCAGATATTTGGATTACACTGTAACAGAAAACTTTTCTGATGTACGTCCTCATTTAGCTTTCAAAAAAATCTGTCGGCCTCTATTGGAAGGCATACCTGGGGTTGCAATCAAACGTGAATGAAACCATGCATTGGATATTTTGATCCACGTTTGTCCTTTGGCTCTTTTTCCTTAAAAACTAAGCTTGGCACTTTTGCTCTGGGTTGTTTTCTCGTCCTTTCTCTGTGTACATGCTGTTGCTTTCATATTCATGCTCAGTGGTGTGTTCTCTGAAATCTATATCAGTCAAAGCCTTTCAAAACAGAGCCAGTGTGGAGAAGATCTGGAGGTCCCTGCTGGAGTCTCACTTTGAGGTGGACTTGGAAATCAAAACATGCAAACTGTTAGTAATGAAAATAAGCTCAAAGAATATTTGCTTGGGCAGCACTGTAGAGAGCAGTAATAAAATTAAAAAGCACCTGTGGGTAGTTACATATGAAAAATAATTCTTTACTTATACAGGACAGATAAATGGTGAAATATATTACGATCTGAAACCCACTTTGGAGGAAGCCTGTGAGAATGGCCCTTTACAGACCCCAGCTGGTTGTCAGAGTCTTCCATGCACTCTAATGGCTCCTCTGCTGTGGTTGCCAGGGACTGACATTCACATCTCATAAAATAAGAGTCAGAATCTCTTCATTGTTTCAAATTGGAGGCTAAATATTCTAATAGGAAGTGGCACCTGGAAACAGGGACTGAGTATCATGCCAAGGATTTGGAAGGTAAGCCTTGGCCCTTTAAGTCTTTCATTGGCTCATTCCCTGGGCTAACAGATGCTTATAATTCATCATACTTGCTCACTACTGCAGAATACAAACACGATTTAGATATGTTTCTTTACATAAAGGAACTTTCCATTTAAAATGAGAAAGAAGGAAGATACACATAGTCAGAAGTGCCACAGATAAGGAGTGCTAAACGTTATGAGGGTATTATTAGGTATATTTTCACTACTGCTATTACTGTGTTTTTAAGTTATTGAAATGGATGAGGCACTATAGATTTAAGAGGTCTATACTTATGTCTGCAATTCTTTACCTCTCACTCATCCCTCAATCCACTGTATTCTGATATTCATCCTCAGCAACTGCTAAGAACTATGCTTTGCACACATTATCAATGACCTCTTAAAGCTAAACTCTTCAAAAGATCTTAAGTCCTCAAGCAACTTGATGTTCATAGCTTTACTTCCTTCTTAATTTTCTGTTCCATATTGAGAAGGTGGATAAACTCTTCTATTAAGAAGTTGATTTCACCATCAGCTTCCAAAATGGGCCTCTTCCATTTTCCCTCTGTGTCACTGGTTTCTCTTTTCCGAGTCTCTTCCTTTGCCTACACCATCAATGAAAATGATGCTTTTATCTTGACATCCTTTCTTCTTCTCTTTTCTAGTCCCTTTTCCTTGAAAAGTCCCACATGTGAACAGAGCTTTTCCTATCAGCTTTGTGTTGTGGACTCCCAGATTGCTATCTTTAGTTACAATATTTTTTGTGCTATTTCTAAATCCCTAGTGAGAAAATCCAACTGGATGTTACTCAGATAACCCAGATTCCTAGTTCTGAAATTGAATTCATTAAATTCCTTCTACGTACATTTTCTATCTGCCCAAATCAGCCCTCATCCTACTTTCTTTATTTCCTAATGGTCCTACCATAATGATATTCAATGGCTAAGCTGAAAACATAGGAGTCACCTTTCCCTCCTTCCACTGCTTGACACTTACCAAATTCCCAATATCAACTGAACCCACCATATCGTCTTCATCTGCAGAGTTAATTATGGCCTTCATATTTTGTTTACATTATTAAAATAGCTTCCTAATGAGTCTTTCCACCTTTTAGCCTTTCTTCTAATCCATCCTTCACACTGCTAGCAGAATTATCTCTGAGGAATCTCAGATAGTTGAGGACAGTGGTGGCTGCCTATGTCCATATTTCTTAGTATTTCTTCCACAAACGATATGGATCAACAAGGAGGAAAAATCAATACTTTCAGCCTAATTTAGAGACAGGGAATAATAAAATTCATACAAATTCTAAGACAGAATTCTGAAAGAGCAAAATCCAGCCTGAGGTCTCTCATCTAGCACCTCCTAAAGCAAGACCCTGCAGGAAGCAAAGAGGGGTGGAACCATTCTGGGAGAGAGAAAGTACGAGCTAGAATTGGCTTAGAGTTAACTCAAACCTGCCACCAGAAAGACTAAGCCTTTAAAAAGGCTGGAAATACTAAATGTGCCCAGTAGATCAGAGCATAGATGAAAGAAAGGAATTTGAAAGTATACAGGATTTGAGGAGGCAGTTTTTGAAAGGCATACCTTCTGGAGAGAAGAAAAAAAAGTCCAAAAGAAGGGGAGAAGAGCTAGTTGGCAATTAGTTTGTTTGGGCTGCTATAATAAAAGACCATAAACTCTGTGAATTATAAGCAAAAAATATTTATTTTCACCATTTGGAAGGCTGGAAGTCTTGAGATCAGGGTTCCAGCATAGTCTGCTGAAGGCCTGCTTCCAGGCCCTTTTCTTGTTTTATCCTTATGTAGAGGGAGACTCTAGGGAGCTCTCTCAGGTCTCCTTTATGAGGCACTAATACATGTATGAGGGCTCCACCCTCATGACCTAATCACCTCCCAAAGGCCCCACTTCCTAATACCGTCACCATGGGGGTTAAGATTTTAACATACGAAGTTAGGAGAGGACATAGTCAATCCATAGGAACATGTGTGCATTTTTTCAGGTAAAACATCTATCCTTTTCATCAGATTTTCGCAAGCATCTATCCGTCCAAACAGTTTAAGAACTTGCGCTTTTGATAGAGATAGGGAAAGTCTGTCAAGATATGTCAGTACCTTGGGAAAAGGACTATTAGACAGAAAAACAATAATATGTTCTTTGGAAGGAAGTGAATGAGTGGGAGCATTTATTTCATATAGTCAGGCAAAGAATGAACATACCCACTCTAATTAGACTCAAGGTATAACTGTAAGGACTGATACTGTGTATAGTACTTTATAAAGTCTGGATTATTCTGTCTGGAGAATGATGAATATTAAATAATTTTAAACACCACAGTTCAAGAAAAAATTTAGAGATGATCTATTTCTGAATTACCAAATGGTAGAAGGCTGAGACTAAGACATTGTAATTCACATGCAGAAAATGTGTAATAGTATTGGCCATTGCACTACAGCCACAAGGACAGACTTTGGCTAATTTGCAGTATTCCATCAGACAATAGCAGGTACCCAGTGGGAGAATCAAAGATGTTGTATTTGTTTCTGATGTTTTCTTTATTTATTTTGCTCCATGTGGACAGAACTTATAGTAACTAGTGAGATAATTAGAAGATAAAAATAAGGTCAGTTCAGTCAGTTAGTTGTGTCTGACTCTTTATAACCCCATGGACTGTAGCACGCCAGGCCTCCCTGTCCATCACCAACTCCTGGAGTTTACTCAAACTGATGTCCATTGAGTCGGTGATGCCATCCAACCATCTTATCCTCTGTCATCCCCTTCTCCTGCTGCCCTCAATTTTCCCCAGCATCAGAGTCTTTTCCAATGAGTCAGTTCTTGGAATCAGGTGGCCAAAGTATTGAAGTTTCAGCTTCAACATCAGTCCTTCCAGTGAACACCCAGGACTGATCTCCTTAGAATGGACTGGTTGGATCTCCTTGCAGTCCAACGGACTCTCAAGAGTCTTCTCCAACACCACAGTTCAAAAGCATCAATTCTTCGGAGCTCAGCTTTCTTTATGGTCCAACTGTCACATTCACACATGACCACTGGAAAAACCATAGCTTTGACTAGACTTACGTTTATCAGCAAAGTAATGTCTCTGCTTTTTAATACGCTGTCTAGGTTGGTTATAACTTTTCTTCCAAGGAGCAAGCATCTTTTAATCTTATGGCTGCAGTCACCATCTGCAGTGCTATTGGAGCTCCCAAAATAGTCTCTCACCATTTCCACTGTTTCCCTGTCGATTTTCCATGAAGTGATGGGACCAGATGCCGTGATTTTAGTTTTCTGAATGTTGAGCTTTAAACCAACTTTTTACTCTCTTCTTTCACTTTCATCAAGAGGCTCTTTAGTTCTTTTTTGCTTTCTGACTTAAGGGTGGTGTCATTTGCGTATCTGAGGTTATTGATATTTCTCCCAACAATCTTGATTCCAGCTTGTGCTTCATCCAGCCTGGCATTTTGCATGATATCCTCTCCATATAAGTTAAATTGGCACGGTGACAATATACAGCCTTGACATACTTCTTTCCCAATTTGGAACCAGTCAGTTGTTCCATGTCCTGTGCCTCTTGACCTGCATACAGATTTCTCAGGAGGCAGGTAATGGGTCTGGTATTTGCATTTATTTAAGAATTTTCCATGGTTTGTTGTGATCCTCACAGTCAAAGGCTTTGGCATAGTCAATAAAACAGAAGTAGATGTTTTTCTGGAACTCTCTTGCTTTTTCCATGATCCAGAGGATGTTGGCAATTTGATCTCTGGTTCCTCTACCTTTTCTAAATCCAGCTTGAACATCTGAAAGTTCACTGTTCACATAATGTTGAAGTCTGGCTTGGAGAATTTTGAGCATTACTTTGCTAGAATGTGAGATGAGTGCAACCGTGTGGAAGTTTGAATATTCTTTGGCATTGCCTTTCTTTGGAATTGGAATGGAAACTGACATTTTCCAGTCCTGTGGACACTGCTGAGTTTTCCAAATTTGTCGGCATACTGAGTACAGCTCTTTAAAAGCATCATCTTTTAGGATTTGAAATAGCTCAACTGGAAAAATAAGATAGTAAGATAATTATTTAACTACAACATTTTATAGACACTAGAACCTTGGCTGTGGCTTTTCTGTATCAAGTTTCATTATTGTCATTATCAGAGCTATCATTTGCTCCACGTTTCTCATTGGGCTATGAAGTTACATACATTATTATGTTTAATCCTTAACAAAAGTCCCTATGTAACATATACTATTGTTATACCAGCTATAGGGAACTTGCGGCTGATGGCAGTTAACCCCCTCCCCATAAAGTGGCACACCCCTTGGCCTATGTGATACTGAAAGCCATTTTGCTACTGGGCTCCTCGCAGAATGTCTCCATTTCAGTTATGAAAGAGCAGTGAGAAGAGAAAATTAGCATTGGGACAACCTAGCAATATCTTTTGCTGGAACTAGTGATTGAGGATGGTATAGCCTCTACAAACAAATCATGAACATGGGTTACGATTTGCATCAAACCAGAAACACATTGCCAAGGAGCAGGATAGAAGATTCCTAGAGGAAAATGCAGAGAAAAGGAGAAAAGAAATGGAGATGTAGTAAGAGAGAAAAGGAAACACTAGGGAAAAAGGGGGGGAAAGGCCAGCTAGCAGAGCCTAGAGACATCTGAGAAGAACAGGCACGTGGCTGCTTCCCCTCATTCTCCACCCACACAAGCACTTGTGCTGAACTGTGTGAAAATCTGTGAAGTACGAGAAAGAGCCCAGAGTCCACTGTCATTTCTTGTTCAGTTTTTTTTATGAAGATTATTCTTGGATTCAAGGAAACCATTCTCCTTCCCCATGTGTTTAGCTTTCTTCAGTGTCTCAGGTTGGGATCTTCAATTTAATAAATTTTTGCTGACAAGGTATAATGTTTAACTACTGGCTTGAACTGCTTTTTCTATACATTTTGTTTATGACTTTTAAAACTCATTTCCTTTAAAATTCTATCAGTTCCAAATAGAATAAAGAAATCTACATATTCCAGAATTATAGGTAATTTCCTTTTTAATGAATTTTAAATAGTAGAATCCAATGTCCCTAGTAATTGACTAATAGTAATAATGGTAGCTTCTGGGAGCTGACAGTGGATCAGGCTCTGTGCTAAGAAGTTAACATGGGTTAACTCATGAAATTTGTCTTATAATTCTGTGTGGGACATCGTGGCAGAGACTGCTGGTTACTTACCAGTCTAATTTTTTCTTTTCCTCTCTTCTACCCAAACTTTAGCTGAAGTGATAAAGTGTTCGCTAAAAGATTCCATTCCCAAGCCCACGTGGTAGCTTCACAAGGCCCTGGGACTGAGTTCTGTCCAGTGGAAGGAGCACAAAACTGTTGTGTGGAGTTTAGGCCATCAGGAGCCTCCTTCTGAACCCACCCTCTACCTTCGCCTTGCCTTTTTTACCTTCTGGAACACAGGTGTGGTGCCTAATGGCTCAGCAGCCAGCATGGGCTATGGGGGCTTGAGGAAGGAAGGCTGTGCTCAGCAAGGGGGAGCAGACAGCCAGAAAGGTCTTAGGTTCTGGATGACTTCCTGAAGCTCCCGTACCATAAGCTTTGTAATTCTTGCATCTGTACCTTTTCAATGAGATAGATTGATGCATATGTATGTGTTTGCTGCTGCTGCTGCTGCTGCTAAGTCGCTTCAGTCGTGTCCAACTCTGTGTGACCCCATAGATGGCAGCCCACCAGGCTCCTCCGTGCATGGGATTTTCCAGGTGAGAGGACTGGAGTGGACTGCCATTGCCTTCTCCAATGCATGAAGGTGAAAAATGAAAGTGAAGTCGCTCAGTCGTGTCCGACTCTTAGCGACCCCATGGACTGCAGCCCACCAGGCTCCTCTGTCCCTGGGATTTTCCAGGCAAGAGTACTGGAGTGGGGTGCCATTGCCTTCTCCCCATATGTGTTTAAGTCACTGTATTTTGGATAGTCTATTTAATACTATTCCCCAGAATTCTTAGTTGGTACACAGGTATTATCTCAATTTTATGAATGAAAAATCCTATGGTTTAGCCATGTTATGTGACTTTTTTTAGTAATTGGATTCAAATTAGGGCCTGATTCTATAACTCAACAATTTACTATTGATAGAGAAATTTTTACTGTGAACATCCAAGTCATAGAATTCAACAATTTTTCATAGCAGCGATAGTAATTCATAGAAGAGAAGAGACCACAGCAAGTCAAGGTCATGAATTCCTTTCCCAAGAAAGTCAGGTTCATTTCAACAACTTGTTACTGACTGGCTACTCCTCAGCTCCTGCCCCCTGCTATATAGTCATCATACAGGAAGCTGGATTAGAGTGTGTACAGCTGTTTATCAGCAGTGAGAAACAGCAACGAGTACATCCATGAGGCAGGTCACATGTATGTGTACATAAAAATGTTTGTATTCTAGACCTAGCAATTGGTTTACCAGCAACAATCTACTTTCTTTCTTGCATGTCCTTTCTGACCACAGCCACAGCCATTTATTTCAAGACCTGGCACTCTTTGCTTTATCCCCGCTCCAGAGGCTGACTCCACCAATGGGAGCACCAAATGTTAGCCAAACCCTCCATGCATGAGGCTAAGTCAATCCGATTCCCCAGTTTAACAACAGAGACCATAGGCTACCTGTAACAGCCTAAGGGTTATGTAATTTCTGGATTTGAAATCATCTATATTTTGGGTCTCTGCAAAACTTATACATAGGCAAAATAAATTGCATAGACAGAAGGATAAAGCAGATGTATAAAGAGAATGGATTTAGATAATACACAATTATACTAATTGAAACTTCATAGCATCACTTACTTGGGTGCCTTATGTTTTTTTCTTAAAATTTCAACCTCAACTTCCCTTCTAAGAAGTTTTTGCTATCCTCTCAAAACCAGCTGGTTTCTGCATCTAATAGTTCTTCTTTGTACAATATTACTATTTAAAAATATTTTAAATAATTAATTAATGTCCATGACCTCCATGAAACTGTGTCAAGAGGGCAGAGACAATTTCTCATTTCTGCTGCCTAGACAGTGCCTGGCTCATAGAGGTTACTCAATATATATGTGTGGTAGACACTATGACCCGAGAGAAAGAAAGAGTCATCTTAATCCTGACTTTCTTGTCCTGGTCCTAATTATATACGGTGGTACACTGATTTTTATTTCTGAGTGACTAATAAACTACAGTGCTCATGATGATAAAAATAACTCCCTATTTTCTTTATTTAGCTTCATACATTTATATTTCTTGAAAACAAAAGAACATATAATTAGAGAATGTATATATAATCCACAGTTATGTAAAAAGAGAAGGAAAAAGCCATAGATGTAGGAATTAGAAATGTAAACATTGCATCATGTGAAAAAATAGCACATGTTCAATTAATTTATTGCTATATGTTTAAAATGAATGTAATTATGATTCTTGTGATACCATTACATAAAACTTCTATTTTGACCAGCAGTTTAATAAATGGTAAAGTTCAAATTGAAGAATTATGTAGACTTTCTTCACTAACTTTTTTTTTTTTTTTTAACCCAAGGAGGGTATAAGGGGTTCAGTTCAGTTCAGTTGATCAGTCGTGTCTGACTCTTTGTAATCCCATGAATCACAGCACGCCAGGCCTCCCTGTCCATCACCAACTCCCAGAGTTCACTCAGACTCATGTCCATCGAGTTGGTGATGCCACATCTCATCCTCTGTCATCCCCTTCTCCTCCTACCCTCAATCCCTCCCAGCATCAGGGTCTCTTCCAGTGAGTCAACTCTTCGCTATAAAGGGTTAACATTGCTTAAAGAAGAGAAAACTTATGGGGAGTGATGTTTTATAGAAAGCTCATTTGGTTAACTGGCATGTCCATGAGAACCTCCTTACTGGGGAAAATAATGGTTTAAAAACTTTCTGTGCAACCTATCAACTCAAATGCAAATTTCCATTATATTTTATGAATTCATTTAAATATAAATTATAAATAATACAAAATCATAAACAAGTTCTGGTGGCAGACAGGGAACAAACAGGTTTGTGTCTAGCACTTTGGAAGAAAGGGTTGCCTGGAACAATTTAAGCTAAGAAATGCCACACCATTGCTTTCCTTGAAATCGTGCTTCATAGGTAACAGATGGCACCACATCAATAGCTGATCGGAGAATAGCTCTTGGCATTCTATCCACTGGGTAGGAGGAAGAGAGTGTTTAAATTTTAAGGGGGAAAAAAAAACCCCACACAGCTCATGAGCAAGATTGGCATACAAATACAGAGAAAAGTGCTAAGGAAAAGAGTCACTTTTCTTTCCCTTCAATATCCAGAAAAGTGATGAACAAAAAGCTGTCTGTCAGAGCTCAAGTCAAATGATAAAATTTCATTTGGGAGTATTTCCCTAGGACTGGTTGTTTAGTTTCAGATCATAAGTACTGTTAGGGATATATTCCCTCCTTCCTTAGGTAAACCTACTGGGCTATTTCTTCACGTGACTTGATGTGTGGTAGAAAAATTGAGGGCTGAGGAGGCTATTGGTGCCCAGCCCCGTAAACTCGCCATCTTGTTACAGTAGGTTATAAGTCATCAGGTAAACAGTCCCGCGGTCTCTTCACTTGGCCGTCTTCTTCTCGTGCCTCAGGCTGTTCACGCCGACTGGGTGTGGACCAGGGCTCTCTGGGGGCTGCCCTGACTGCACGCCTGTCAAGCACGCTGTCAGCACCTTCTGTCGAGTGCTGAGGTCTGAATTCTTCCACCCATGCTCCACTGGAGTTGACCATCAGACATCATATACAAAGGAGAACACTTAGAAATATTAAATGTTAGGTGGCCTGTGGACTTGCTTTGTGTGTGTGTGTGTGTGAGAGAGAGAGAGAGAGAGATAAAGAAAGAGATTTAGTTAGTGACAAAGGCTGAAGTTAGCTAGTGTTAAAGCCAAAATTTGTGCTACCCTGTTGGCTCAGACCATAAAGAATCCGCCTTCAATGCAGGAGACCCAGGTTCAATCCCTGGGTTGGGAAGACCCCCTGGAAAAGGGAATTCCACTCCAGTATCTTGCCTGGAGAATCCCATGGACAGAGGGGCCTGCTAGGCTACAGTTCATTGGGTCTCAAAGAGTCAGATACGACTGAATGACTAACAATAACTAAGACTAAAAGTTAGCAAATCCCAGCATTTTCTGTAAGAACCTTGAGTTTATGAAGGTGTCTGTGGTGTATTAGCACAGGCTTCATGAAGAAAACATCCATTACCTCTGACAAAATACAAGCATAAATCAGATTTCCAATCTAAGATATCTGGTAAGCAGCCAGGCATTTGTCCACAAAACTGAAAACAGGATATTCATGAAATCAAGATCAGGGAGAACAAATGGACAAGAACTGTGTGTGCCTATGTGATTGCTGCTCTTTCCTTTCCCTCAGAAAACATGTCACAGTAAAACTTAGAAAGCTGCTGGCTCTCTGGGCAGAAGATCAGGGAGGGGGAAGGAAGTTGAGATGACTGGAGCTGGTAATCAAGCGATAGTTCAGTTCAGCTCAGTTGCTCATTCGTGTCTGACTCTTTGTGACCCCATGAATTGCAGCATTCCAGGCCTCCCTGTCCATCACCAACTCCCGGAATATACTCAGATTCACGTCCATCGAGTCAGTGATGCCATCCAACCATCTCATCCTCTGTCATCCCCTTCTCCTCCTGCCCCCAATCCCTCCCAGCATCNGAAAAGACCCTGATGCTGGGAAAGATTGAAGGCAGGTGGAGAAGGGGATGACAGAGGATGAGATGGTTGAATGGCATCAGCGACTTGATGGATATGAGTTTGAGTGACCTCCGGGGGTTGGTGATGGACAGCGAAGGCTAGTGTGCTGCAGTCCATGGCATCACAAAGAGTCAGACATGACTGAGCAAATGAACTGAAGGTACTGTACCGGACTGATGTTCACCCGGTGATGTTCCCAACGCTGGGATCAAACCCAGGTCTCCTGTATTTGCAGGCAGATTCTTTACCATCTGAGCCACCAGGGAAGTGCAAAGATCTTTAGTGAAATGATTTTAACTGCACCCCTGCCCTCAAACATGGTTTATTGTTTGGCATGAAGATTAGAAGGATCAGCTCCACTTAAAACACTTTTTTTTTTTGGAAAAATGCAAATTCTCTGACCTAAAATGTCTCTGGTGGTGGTGTCTCTTGTGTTTTAATAAGACATCCTAGTTATTGTTTTGTTTATTTAAGTGTGGGGAACATTGAGCTGTAAAATACATCAGCTGTGCACTGTGGATGGTTGAATGTCTGACTGTGGGTTTTAGAATGCCTGAATTCAAATTCTATTTGGGAATCTCATTAAATTGTAAACCTGCTTGGGTAAGTTACCACTCTGTACTCCATGTTTTCTCATCTATAAAAATGAGGTGTTAAAAACATCTAAACTCATGGATTTCAGTGAGTTACTACCCAGAGAACACACGGAATTACAGTTGGTATGTAGATAGTAAGTCTTTGTAAGTAGTTCTCATTATGAGAAGCTGACTTTATTTTACACAAATATTTGGCAACAATTTTGTGTTCAGCAATTTTGAGAAACTCAAATAATAATAAATCTTTACTAGAAATCCAAAGAAATCAGAAGGCTTTTTGAGAAGTGAAAAATGTTTTGTCATTTTTTATTCTAATGAAGAATAGCCTGTCTTCTGCATGTCCTGAAGTTCATGTGAATCAGAAAAGAAGAAAAAAAAAGAGAAAAACCAGAGAAAATGTGTATAATATTGCAGACTTAATTTTGGGAGTCAGAGTAAGTTTGAGTACAAGTTCTAACAGTTTGTTATTCATGAGACTATTGATTTTTTTCCCCTTTGTTTTCTTTGTAGGAAGTGCTTCAGTAGCCTTAGAAATATTTATTTATCTTCTCGGTTGCAAAGGTTTTCTATGTTTTCTTCTGTTAATTTTATAGCTTTTCTTTTAATCTATAACTCATTTCAGTTAATTTTTCTGTACAAGTTGAAGTTATGGTTAATGGTCACTTTTTCCTTCTGAATATATGGCTCTTCTTTCATAACGTGTTGAAAGAAGACTCGCTGAATTATTTGCATCCTTTGGACTGTGAAGAAGGCTGNTTTTCTTCTGTTAATTTTATAGCTTTTCTTTTAATCTATAACTCATTTCAGTTAATTTTTCTGTACAAGTTGAAGTTATGGTTAATGGTCACTTTTTCCTTCTGAATATATGGCTCTTCTTTCATAACGTGTTGAAAGAAGACTCGCTGAATTATTTGCATCCTTTGGACTGTGAAGAAGGCTGAGCACTGAAGAATCGATGCTTTTGAACTGTGGTGTTGGAGAAGACTCTTGAGTGTCTCTTGGACTGCAAGGAGATCCAACCAGTCACCAGGAAAGTCCCTCCCTCTGTTTTCTTAGGTCTTCTCTAGTTCTGTCACTGATGCTTTGTATTTATTAATGTGTATCCCTCTCATGTAATTTGTTAAATGTTCCCCTTGGTATTTAATATTTTGAGTGCTTTGTCATTGGTAATTTTTTTTTTACTGTAAGTTTTAAAAAATTTATTTATTTATTTCATTTGGGGGCTATTTACTTTATAATATCGTGGTGGTTTTGGCCATATATTGACATGAATCAGCCATGGGTGTACATGTGGCCTCCTTCCCAAAGCCTCCTCCCCATCCCATCCCTCTGGGTTGTCCCAGTGCACCAGCTTTGAGTGCCCTGTTTCATGCATTGAACTTGGACTGGCGATCTGTTTCACGTATGGTAATATACATGTTTCAGTGCTATTCTCTGAAATCATCCCACCTTCACCTCCTCTCACAGAGTCCAAAAGTTTGTTCTTTATACCCATGTCTCTTCTGTTGTCTCGCAAGTAGGGTCATCATTACCATATACATGCGTCAATATACTGTATTGGTGTTTTTCTTTCTGCCTTACTTCACTCTGTATAATAGGCTTTAGTTTCATCCACTTCATTACAACTGATTCAAATGCATTCTTTTTAATAGCTGAGTAATATCCCATTGTGTATCTATACCACAAATTTCTTATCCACTCATCTGCTGATGGACATCTAGGTTGCTTCCATGTCCTGGCTATCATAAACAGTGCTGCAATGAACATTGGGGTACACGTGTCTCTTTCAGTTCTGGTTTCCTCTGTGTGTATGCCCAGCAGTGGGATTGCTGGGTCATATGGCAGTTCTCTTTCCAGTTTTTTAAGGAATCTCCACACTGTTCTCCATAGTGGCTGTACTAGTTTGCATTCCCACCAACAGTGTAAGAGGGTTCCCTTTTCTCCACACCCTCTCCAGCATTTATTGTTTATAGACTTTTGGATTGCAGTCATTCTGACTGACGTGAAATGGTACCTCATTGTGGTTTTGATTTGCATTTCTCTGATAATGAGTGATGTTGAGCATCTTTACATTTGTTAGCCATCTGTATGTCTTCTTTGGAGAACTGTCTGTTTAGTTCTTTGGCCCAATTTTTGATGGGGTCGTTTATTTTTCTGGTATTGACTTGCATGGGCTGCTTGTATATATGTCAATGGTAATTTTAAATTTTCATTTTCCTAATATTGCTAATTTATACAAACACAAAACTCATTTTTTACCTGCTACCTAATAGTAGGTAGCCTACTTTAAAGGTGGCCTTCTTTAAAGTCCAACTCTCATACCTGTACATGACTATTAGAAAAGCCATAGCTTTGTCTATACAGACCTTTGTTGGCAAAGTGATGTTCCTGCTTTTTAGCATGTTGTCTAGGTTTGTCATAGCGTTTCTTCTAAGGAGTGAACATCTTTAAATTTTGTGGCTGCAATCAATGCCCGCAGTGATTTTGGAGCCCAAGAAAATAAAATCGAACACCTTCATTTTTTCCTAATAGTAGGTAGCAGGTAAAAAATGAGTTTTTACCTGCTAAAACTACCAGAACAGTTAGCTTTTTGTAGATTCCTGGTAGCTTTTTGTAGATTCCTAAGGATGTTCTATAAGTACAAAAATGTCCTCTAGGAAAAGATAATTTACTTTTTTCTTTCTAGTACATATTTTTTTCCTTGGTTTACTGTACTCACTAGGACTTTCAGTACAAAGATTAATGCAGTATTAAGTGGCTGTTCTTGTCTTCTGGTGTTCCCACCTTGGGGCAAAATATTTTTTGTTTTTCCTTATTAAGCAAGATGCTAGGTCTAATTTTTTTTAATACTCTATCAATTTAAAGGGATTATCTTCTGCTCTTAGTGGGAAATTTTAATGATGGATTAGGATTAAAATTTCAAGTGTTTTTTCCACACTGATTGAGGTGGTCATAGTTTTTTCCCTTCTATTCTGTAAATATGGTAAATAACATTAATTGATTCCCCAATGCTAAGCTAATCTTGTATTTCTGGGTGTCAACTGAAAAGTGAAATGCACAATGTGAGAGTTGAGAGTTAAGATTTATTTGAGGCAAAATGAGGAGATCGCTTTGAGGAATTGCTCAGAAGAGGTAAGGGAAAGGTCAGTATTATATCTGATTTTAGTGAAGGGGCTTACATGTAGTCAAGCACCCCTTTTGGCAGAGGCTTGCATCGAGTCATGTCTCCATTAGTGAGTTTAGTGCTTTTCTAGATAGGAGTAGATTCAAGAATTTGGACTCATGAAATCTGCAGATATTTAACTATCTGAAGGCCCATTCTGCCAGTTTTTCCCCAAGCAAAGAGTGCCTCATACCTGATATCCACCCTGAACTCCTTTCTGGAGCTGTTGAAGGTCAGTGACTGCAGTGGCCAGTGAGCTAATCCTTCGATGGGCAGATTGCATGTGACAGATTTTATTTGGCGTGGAATAAACCCAGCTTGTGTTATACTTTTTGTTGATCTGGAAGTGTTCCATCGTGTCCTAAAGTTTTATGGATGGTCAAAATGTTCTTCCAGATATCCTTTCATGTTATTAAATTTTAGTAACTAAAAAGGTGAATTTTCTCTTTTGTGAGAAGAAAGTTTTTCAAGAAGCTGTAACCAAAAGCCAAGTAAAATGAAAGGTGGCAGCAATATATATTCTGAAGTAACAGTCACCAGTTTATTCTCCCAGGAGACTTATTATGTCTATTCCCTTTGTTCTTTAGAAAATCATTTCAAAACTTGGGACCTATAATTTTTGTAGGCATATAAATTTCAACTTAACTCATAACTATTTGATATTAAAATGTATGTTGTTTTTCAGTTGCTAAATTATGTCCAACTCTTTGTGACCCCACAGATGGCAGCATGCCAGATCTCCCTGTCCTTTACTGTCTCTCGGAGATTGCTCAAACTCATGTCCATTGAGTCAGTGATACCATCCAACCATCTCATCCTTGGTCGTCCCCTTCTCCTGCCTTCAATCTTTCCCAGAATTAGAATCTTTTCCAATGAGTCAGCTCTTTGCATCAGGTGGTCAAAGTATTGGAACTTCAGCTTCAGCATCAGACCTTCCAATGAATAGTTAGGGTTGATTTTCTTTCAGATTGACTGGTTTGATCTCCTTCCTGTCCAGGGGACTCTTAAGAGTGTTCTCCAGCAACACAATTTGAAAGCATCAATTATTTGGCACTTGGCCTTCTTTAAAGTCCAACTCTCATACCTGTACATGACTATTAGAAAAGCCATAGCTTTTTCTATACAGACCTTTGTTGGCAAAGTGATGTCCCTGCTTTTTAGCATGTTGTCTAGGTTTGTCATAGCGTTTCTTCTAAGGAGTGAACATCTGTAAATTTTGTGGCTGCAATCAATGCCCGCAGTGATTTTGGAGCCCAAGAAAATAAAATCGAACACCTTCATTTTTTCCCCATCTGTTTGCCATGAAGTGACGGTGCCCAATGCCATGATTTCAGTTTTTTGTATATTGTGTAAGCCAGCTTTTTCATTTTCCTAGTATATTAACAACTATCATATCAGTATTAACTAGTACATTGATAGGCTCTATTTATTCAAGTTTAATTTGGAAAAATAAACATAAACCTATCATCAACAGCTTTGTCAAAACCATTAAGAAATAAATAAATAAAACAACAAAAAATTCTTAAAAGATCAAAGTAGATTCTAGCATGAAGAAGCGAGCTATACAATATTCCCTCAAACAACCACTTTAGATAAATATCAGTTAATTCATATGTTGTCACAGAATTGGTAACTCCTAGACTTACTGCATCAAGCATATTTCTCTTGGCCTTTAAAACAACAACAGAAACCCTTAAAAGAACTAAAAGAAGTTAGCCTTAAATAGATATAGTTAATCTCATAAGACTTGTTCTATTTTGTCAAAAGCTACCACTTTAAATATTAGTTATACATTTTTTTGATTTAGAGCAACATAAATTAAAACTGTCCATGGATGACATAGTCCTCCTTTTAAGCATCATGAAAGAGTGACCAGGCCTTTCTTTCCACTATTATTTCTCCATCACCTAGTACAGTCTTTGGATGTAATGGAAGTATAACATTTACTAAAAAATGAATGAAAAATCTATCCATTTTCTTTTTAAAAACAAATATAGTTAAAATTGAACTAACTCTGTGCTAAAATTTTTAATTTAAAATAGAGTAAATGGTGTGGGGAGGGAGGGGGAAGTGGGGGGTCCGGATTGGGAACTCAGGTATACTTATGGCTGATTTATGTCAATGTATGGCAAAATGAGTACAGTATTGTAAAGCAAAACAAACTAAAAAATTAAAATAAAAAAAAGAAAATAACAGGAGAGAAAACAGAAAATTAAGAAAAAAAGCATTTAAAAAATGAAAAAAAATAAAATAGAGTAAATGTATATACACATATAAGTGATATGTAAGCATTGTTTTGCTTGATTTGAATACTTAAAATGATATAATTAGTATCCAATTATACAGTCCTCAAGTGCCTTTTGTTTTTTCACTCTAAACATTATATTTGTGAGATTTATTTGTGTTTATAATCATAGGTCTAATTTATTAATTTTTACAGCTATACACTATTCCATTGTGTGGGTATTCCAGATGCAGTCATATAATTCCTGAATGAAGTTCCCTCCAGTCTCTCATATCACCATCATCATCATCAGTATCATTCTCCTCATTTTTATATTAATATGATATGTGAACAAACTTGAAATATCTGTGATAGATTGCCCCCAAATTACCCCCAGTGAGCCCCACTTCTCTGTACTCACTCTCTTGTGTAATCTCCTCCTGCACTGTATCTGGCCGAGCCGTTGGCATGGTTTAAAGTATTACAGTATTATAGATATGATGGTGTCTTAGTTCAAAAGCCCAAACTTTATGAAACACTGTGGTTTCTTCTTTACCCTCTTGAGATCCCTGAAATGTAATGTAAAGAAACCTTAGTTACAGTAATGGTGAGATCCTCTTATTGACTTTGAAGAAAATACTTCTAATGTTTTACCTTTTTTCTCTCTTTTTAGAGGCAATCATGATAATTTAGTTTGCTTCTGAGTATTTTAAATATAATGATGACAAATACAACAATTTTGTTTTCAAAACTCTCTTGAGGTGTCAATCGTTGAAAGATAGGGGTTTTGTTAAACACACACACACACTGAGGTTTACTGAATCTTTACAGTGTTTACACCTTCAGTATTAATCCCACTTAGGTTTAAAGGACAGAAGCACACAAAACAAGGAGCTGTTGGAAACATCTTCAAAGTGGGAACAACCACAGGTGGAAGTGTGGTGCTGGGCGCCCAGCCCCAGCATACGTCGGGGTGGTGGTATAGTCACTCGGTTGTGTCTGACTCTTTGCGACTCTTTGGACTGTAGCCCACCAAGCTCCTCTGTCCATGGAATTTCCCAAGCCAGAATACTGGAGTGGGTTGCCATTTCCTTCTCCAGCTAGCACTTTCCTTTTAAGCATAATGTTTTCTGTAATGCTTGCCGGGTAGCACCTAACAAGTTAAGACAGTTTCCAATAGACCATAGTTTACAAAAACCTTTAATTTTAAAAAATCTTTTCCCCATATCTGTTGTAATGACACTTCTTTTTTCTCTCATCTTTTAGCATGGTTAGTTACATTTTCAAGTGTTAAATAATATTTTCATGTCTAAGATAAACCAAATTTTATGTACAATGCTACATTGTCTTTGCCAATATTTTATTTAGGATTATTATGTGTATGCCTGTATATAACTCTTGTGTTAGTTTTCTTCAGTTTTTCCATATGTACTCTTGTGTTAAGATTTTATTGTCCTCATACAATTATTGCAAATACAGACATCCTTTGTTATTAATATCTGATACATACCTGGAAAAATGTTGGACATAACATATTGGCATGTTATGTGTGTGTTATATTCCAATGTTAAATGGTACAAATGCATTCTTGGATCATCCTAAGCTCTCACTCAAGTTGCTTCACATATCACTAAAACTTACTTTTTTTCAGTATCTTATTTGTAAATGTATTTTTGGCTGTGTTGGGTGTTTGTTGCTGTGGGCAGGCTTTCTCTAGTTGCAGCAAGTGACGTCTCCTTTCCAGCTGCAGTGCGCAGGCTTCTCTCGTCGCAGAGCTTGGGCTCTAGGGTGTGTGAGCTCAGTAGCTGTGGTGCATGGGCTACGTTGCCCACAGCTTATGGGATCTTCCTGGACAGGGATTGCACCCATGTACCCTGCACTGGCAGGTGGATTCTTAACCAGTCCACCACCAGGGAAGTCCCACTAAAGCTTTCTTGATTCTAACTTATTCTAGTCTATTCTAAGCTATTCTATGCTATAATAGACAGCACTTATTCCACTATTTTCACTGTTCAGTGATGACTCTTAATCAGATATTAACGATACTTGTAAGGTGTGCATTACAAAGGCTATGTTCTAGCATATTAAAACAGTGAAATAATAGGTTAATTTTAACTGAACCCAATTGCTTAGCATAATAAAACTATAATGCCCAGGGAATATGTCGAAACATGTAATGGTTAGGCAGAATCTTTTAAAATAATAGGAGATTAAAATACTATCCTTAGAAGACACATTGCTTTCTATGACCATGGGTAGTGCACAAATTCAACATTTTTTCCCCAGTGTATAAATGTAGATTTTTAATAGAGAGTTTTGACTCAGATAATGAATTTGAGCAAAAATTTGTGGTTCATCATGTTGAATATTTATATCAAGAAAAGTTGTATAATGAGTAAAACTTATAAAGCTTTAGCTTATTTCATGAAGTTTTAACATGTGGCATTTTCATATTTGAATATTTGAAACGTATTCTAACTTCTATTATTTTTTGATTTACTAGTTATTTAGAAACGCTTTCTAAACCTTTCAGATGTGCTTCTTTATTTTTAAAATTGTCTGTAAGTGCACTGCTTTTTCATTAAGAATGTGCTCTACATGTTACTTGTCCTTCGGTACTTATTTCAGACTCATTTTATTATTTGATGCTTGATAATGTTTATGTAAATCTATCTTGTGAATTTCAAACATTGTGTAGTCTTTAATCTTGGCATGCCTTGTTCTAAACACGTGTCTTCATGCCAAATTTGTTCATTGATATGTTCAAATCACCTGTGTTCTTATAGACTATTTGCCAAATATTCTAATTACTGGAGAAAATGTGGAAAAATTTTAAAATGTCCCACTTTGCTAGGGTATTTTTTAATTTCTCCAAATAATTGCCTCAGTTATATTCTGAGATGTGTTCTTGGGTACAAGATGATTTTAAATTTTGGTATTTTTCTATTAAGTATTACTTTATTATGTAGAGAACTTTGTTTTTCTTCTGGTTGAACTTTTTACCTTAAAGCATATTGTGCTTAGCCATGCTAGCTCTCTTTGGGTTAACATTTTCATGGTATTTTAATATCCTTTTTCAAGTTTTGCATCTGATTAATTTTACTATCCAGTTCTCCTTGTTGGTCAAAATTAGGTTCTAAATAATGTCCCTTAGTTGACTCCTCTTCCCTCTGGGAGTTTTAATTTTCAGCAAAGCTAAGACAGAACTTGTCACTCTGTTTTGAGTCAAAGGATTCTCTCAATATACTACCAAATATTGCTTCTGAGAAAGCTTCTTTTTTCCCATTTGGTGGCCCGAATCCTAATTTTACCCCTCAGCTGAACCTCCTGATGAGGACCCATTCTGTAACCCTATAGCAAAGTCTCATGAGTTAATTATTGTTCTTTTTTTTTTTTTTTAAATTCCCTTTTAGATNTAATGGCAGAGTGAGCAGGGTCAGAGTGGCTGAGGCAGGTCAGAGTGCATTCGTGAGTTCTGCTGAGCTCCTGCATGATCAGATCAGGGGAAAACTTAAACCTAGATCCTGTGGAGTAAAGTGCAGGTGCATGAGTTGGAGAGAGAGTCTTAGTTCTGAAATTTCCTCCTGAAGAAATTCATTTAAATGTGACTAATTTTAGAGCAAGACTGTCTTACCCAAAGTTGCCAAAATATCCTTTTCCTCTTAAGCCAAGACTCCACCAGGGGCTGGGTGCTAACAGATGTGGATAATGATTTGCACTGGGAACATGTGATGGGGTAGAAATGTATGGGAGGATCATTGATTCTTGGTTGAGAGGTAATATTTCAGTATGGTGTGGTATTCATGCAATGGCAAGTGGCTAACATCTCACCAACAAATTTCCTCTTCTTCGATTATGCTATTTTTAGATTTAGAAAAGCTTGGTGCTTCATTTACCTAATAAGTGCTGCCTTTTTTTCTTTTTCTTTTTTTTTTTCAGTATTACTTGTGAAAAAGGTGTTTAGATGTGAGATCTCAGCTAAAGGAGGCATGGCTCCAATAGAACAGCCTCTGTGATGTGGTGTTTCCATCTTAGACATTGTGGGAAATTGTAAATAGATGCGCCTGTGTACTGGTGGTTAATACTATAAATTTCTCCCAACTGTAATAGCTTAAGCTTTATTTCTCTTTCAGTGAATCTAAATAGAAATGTCAAATTCATGGAGAGATAAAATTGAAAAGTTCTAAAGGGTGGAATACATGAATTAAAACCTAAATTAAACTCCTACAAGAAATAAGAGAATATTGTGCTATATGTAGTGAAATTTTTATTTTTCAGAGAGAATGAAATTGTTAGGTAATTGCTGTATTCTAACAATGATATTGCTTCCCTAGAAATTGTCTGGTTCTTATTACTGAGGGAAACATATTTGCCCTAGAAAAGAAACATTATTAGAAAACATCAAAGCTTTAGGGGAATTAGAAGAAAAGTTTTTAAAGTCACCTCTTAAAAAAAAAAAAAACAACAATGTGATTTTCACTTGGATTTTGCTTTGCTGCTGAATTCACATTTCTAGTTTTTTTGGGTGACTCATGGCTTATTTTAGAAACGTACTGTTTAGATATAGATGAGATACAGGGAACTTTCTTAGCAGAGCTGTTTTTAACAGCTGCATTGATGTTGAGAATTATTATGCGAGTTTTCCTCAATAATTAATTTTGATGGTTTTAAATGTTTCTTTTTTTCCTCCAAATCCAATGAGCCTTCCATAATCAGTTAAAGTAGGGTACAGAAGGGGCTGTTCCATAAACCTAATGAGAGTCTGGGGAAGTATTTGTTATGTATCATTTCTGGTTTATGTGGAAGGATATTAGATATTAATTTCCTATTGACAATTATTTAATCATGAAATACTTACTATTATTTCATTTTCTTCAGAATTTAAAGTTCCTACCTTCTAAAAATGTCAGTCTTTAACACCCAAAGGTGTATTGAAATAAATGGGGACAGCTGGCTAAACAGTAATACACAAAACTTGCCTCTTTTTGTATATAAAGTATTTATTTGATATAACATTTCATTAATGTTGTTTGAGAAGATATTTAGCACACAGTCCTCTATTTTTTTAAGTTGAGAGGAGCTTTCATGTGGAAAATAAAGTAATAATAATAAAAATATAATGGTGCCACACTGTAGTGCTATCTAGGCTGTCAGGTGACACGATTCTTATACAGAAAATACTAATTTAGACTTGTCTTATTTTGTGGATCTTACAAGAATACTGACTTAAATCCCAAAGGAAACTGAGATAATCGGATAGGTTATCAACATCTGCTTGGTGTACATTCCTCCCTTCTTTCATCAAGACCCTATTAAGTTTTTTATCTTTTTAAGATAGAAGAGTCAGAGATCAAAATACTATTACACCTTTATTATTAACAAATTGAACTGGAAAATGTATTTCAGATTTGTAACTCCAATCAGGCTTCCTGATAGTCTTCCTTCAGAATAAAATCCATACACTCAGAAATATAGTCATCTCCCCTTGACAGATGCACCCCTGCTTTCCAAAAGAAAAGAAAGCCTGCATCTTGAAGCAAGACTGTTGGCAAGAAATACAGGAGCAGGGATTTACAGGCTCTGGTTCTTCCTCTGTTTAACCACTTAGATAAGTCACCTCCCCTGAGTCACCTCTCTCCGATCCTCCCCTCTTTCCCTCCAGGTTGCGCATTCTCCTCCCTTTGCAGAAAAATGAGACATGGAATTGAATCCAGCACCCCTGTGTCTGCCCTCTCCACTAGCGTTCATTCTGAGCAGGCAGTTTGCCAAGAGCTGAGAGATATCACAGCTCAAAAATTCAGCTTCCTTGGCCCTCACATGATCTCATGTAGATGGGAAACTGATACCTAAAGTGCTAAGTGTCAAAGAGATATAAACTCTTCTTCCTTCTGGCTCAGATTTTGGAGGAACATCAAGGTAAGGAAAGCTTGAAGCTGGGCTTTGGAAGATAAGTAGGACTTTGTCAGAAAGAGAAGGATGAAAAGGCATTAAAAAAGTAAGAGTGAACATAAGGTGATTAAAAAATCAGAATAATAGTTGGACTAGAAAAAAAAAAGATAGATGCAAGGCATTCTGAAGGAAAAATAAAGTAGTCAAGTATTCAATAGAGAACACAGAGAGAATAAGAATATACTCCAAGAAATGGGTCTTAAGAAGCTTAATATTTCTGGGTTTAGGATTCTTGATTCAAGTACTTAAGAACTACTCCTGACATTTTGTGGCAAAATTTGAAGGCAATGAATCCTACTTCATAAGCTTATTATGAGTTGCACATGTGTGCATACATGTAACACCACTTAAATAGCAATTCTGTGGCCTGTAAACTTGGGCTCAAATCATTTAGCTAAAGACCAAGCCCAAAGCTCACTTCTAAAATAATGGCTGATAAGTAAGTGATTGAATGAATTCCCAAACATTTTCAATAAACCAGTTTCAAATATCAAAATAGTCTACTCTCCTCAAACCAGAAAGTGAGGACCTTGTTCCCTCAAAATCTCTGAATATTCTGAGTTTCATTCCCTTTGCAAAAATTTAAATCGTAGCATATAAGAAAGAAAAGATACCATATTAAACATTCTTTAGTTTTGAGCTATTCAATTCTGTTTCAACCTCAACCCCTTGCCTTTTAGGAAAACAAAATTTGTCAACGCAAAATGTGCCTCTTTGGCATGAGAATTAATTTACTCTATGTTTAAGGCCCAAAAGACTCAGGAAGAAATGTTAACCTTCCCCCTAGCTGCCTAAAAGAAATGTAGATAGAAGACCTGTTCCAGGAAGGGAGCCATCACAGCAGATAATTACAGTAAGAACTAGGCCTATAAACAGGAGGAACCCAGCCAGGTCTGTTACTTAAAACTCCTCTCCATGTCCCATTGTCTCTGCTTGGCCCAGCAAACACTCTGTTACCAAACATTTGCTTTTCCATCTCCATGTCAATTGCCTTCCTCCCCTTTGAAGTCCCAAACCACTACTCCTAAGATCCTTTTGTTGTTGTTGTTGTTGAATTCTTAGGCCAGCCAGGGGGACCTATTAACAGAAGGATAGAGGAAAATTTCTTCTTCTCTGGCCCTTTCTGCATGGACTGCTTCAAATTTTGCATGCCTAGCTCCTACTCACCATTCATGTCACAACTCAAATGACACTGTCTTAGAAAATCCTTTCTAGTATACCACTCTGGGCTTCCCTGGTGGCTCAGATGGTAAAGCATCTGCCTGCAATGCAGGAGACCCAGGTTTGATCCCTGGGTTGGGAAGGTCCCCTGAAAAAGGGAATGGCTACCTACTCTAGTATGCTTGCCTGAAAACCCCATGGACAGAGGAATCCATTGCTCTAGAATAGTTATTCTAAACTACTCAGAAAATTAGTTTCTCTCCTGCTTAAGGCATGGTATTGCAGCGGTATCTTTTATTTTATTCAGAGCACTTATGAAATTATCTCCCTCTTTTTTTTTTGTCAACTTACATATTTTCCGTTTTTTTCCACTAAATGGAAGTTCTTTGGGGTTGGGCAATATTTCTAACTCTGTATCCTATTTCATTCTCAGCAAACAGAAGAATGCCTATCAATCAACATGTATCAATAGCTTTTGGATGAGTGAATGAATCAATGAATATATAAATAGGCCATGGCTTTGAAAAACTGAGAGGTGTAAATCCTAAACCTTGGACAATTTTGGTAGCAATTAATCAGTCTTTAATATAGCTTTAAGAAAATAAGAATCCTTATACAATCAGTCCTGAGTATTCACTGGAAGGACTGAAGCTGAAACTCCAATACTTTGGGCACCTGATGTGAAGAATTGACTCATTTGAAAAGACTGTGATGCTGGGAGGGATTGGGAGCAGAAGGAGAAGGGGACGACAGAGGATGAGATGGTTGGATGGCATCACCAACTCAATGGACATGAGTTGAAGTAAACTCTGGGAGTTGGTGATGGACAGGGAGGCCTGGCGTGCCATGGGGTTGCAGAGTCGGACACAACTGAGCAACTGAACTGAACTGATGTAGATGGGTAGGTCAATGGCTATCAAGGGATACCTGGTCAACCCATGAGTTGCTTTCTTAACCTGATGCCACATANGAAGTAAACTCTGGGAGTTGGTGATGGACAGGGAGGCCTGGCGTGCCATGGGGTTGCAGAGTCGGACACAACTGAGCAACTGAACTGAACTGATGTAGATGGGTAGGTCAATGGCTATCAAGGGATACCTGGTCAACCCATGAGTTGCTTTCTTAACCTGATGCCACATATCCAATAAGGAGAATGGTTCCTGTAGGGACCGCATTCCCTTGATTCACTAGGGTATTCCTGCCATCTTGTTCTGTGGCTGTAGAGCATTGTCCTCTGAGAGAGCTATCAGAGAATGAATAAAAATATAGGAAAAACAAAAACAAACAAAAAACTTGTCTGAGCTTTCAAAAATTTTGTTCTAGTGATTCATTTCTGAAACAATTGTGAAAAACTTGGTAATTTTAAATAGAGTTTTTAAGCCTATTACATATCTTTGATCACCCCAGCTTCTACAACAATAGGACCAGATTTATTTGAGGAAAATCTTAATTTGAAAATTTTGAATAACCTAGCATTTTAACCTAATTTTACAATAAATATTCATTTTAAAGCATCCAGACAGCTGCACTGATCCTGAAAGGGTCAATTCACAATCACTATCAATTCTTCATGTTGCTGCTTTCATTGTACTGAGGGGTTAGAGACAAAAATTGTGATTCTAAAGCTATAGAAGCTATTCGAAGCTATATTTTCATCAGAATACAAAATGGGAGTTTTTTTTTTTTTTTCTGTTTTAACAAAACTTATTTTTTAGGAAACATCAGTTCAGTTCAGTCGCTCAGTCATGTCTGACTCTTTGTCCCATGAATCGCAGCACACCAGGCCTCCCTGTCCATCACCAGCTCCCGAAGTTCACTCAGACTTATGCCCATCAAGTCAGTGATGCCATCCAGCCATCTCATCCTCTGTCATCCCCTTCNCTCAAGAGGCAGGTCAGGTGGTCTGGTATTCCCATCTCTTTCAGAACTTTCCACAGTTTATTGTGATCCCCACAGTCAAAGGCTTTGGCATAGTCAGTAAAGGAGAAATAGATGTTTTTCTGGAACTCTCTTGATCTCTGGTTCCTCTACCTTTTCTAAAACCAGCTTGAACATCAGAAAGTTCACAGTTCATGTATTAGTAGTAATTATTAATAATAGTAATTTAAAGATTTTTTTCTGATGCCTAAAGTAGGTAGATTTTTTTTTGGGGGGGGTCCATATATCTGAAGACAATAAACTAAAATCTATTGGGTAACTAATAATGCTTGTTCTAAATTCTCATAAATAATGTTTATACTCTCTGAAAATATTGAGCTATCCTGATATGTCATGATGTGAATTCACATCTCAGAAAAATTATTATCTTTACAATAACGTAATCTATTACATTGGATCCTTGAGAAATGCAGAGGTAGTGTGGTGACCCTTCACATAGTAGAAAACCTTTGAATAATTTAGAGTCAGCCATGCATAAATATAGGGCTTCCCTGGTGGCTGTATGATATTTTATGGCTTTTGAAACATTTAAAGAACCCACCTGCCAATGCAGGAGACACAGGTTGGATCTCTGGGTCAGGAAGATGTACAGGAGAAGGAAATGGCAACCCATTTCATTATACTTGACTGGGAAATTCCATAGACAGAGGGGGCTGGTGGACTACAGTCCATGGGTTTGCAAAAGAGTTGGACACGACTTAGCGACTAGACAACAACAATACATAAATATGTGTTTTCTCCCTATTCGAAGTTCCATATCCATGGAAGTTTCAAGCAACCTCAGGTCATGAAGTACTGTGAAGTGAAGTGAGTGTTAGTTGCTCAATCATGCCTGACTCTGCGACCCCATGGACTATAGCCCACCAGGCTCCTCGGTCCATAGAACTCTCCGGGCAAGAATATTAGAGTGAGTTGCCATTCTTTTCACCAGGGGATCTTCCTGACCCAGGGGTCAAGCCTGGGTCTCCTATCTTGTAGGCCAATTATTGACCATGGGAGCCACCAGAGGAGCCCTCATGAAATTCTATAGTATTTATTATCGACCAAAAAGTCCACTTGTCAGTGGATCCATGCATTTCAAACCTGTGTTGTTCAAGGGTCAGCTGCACTGTATATGTTAGTCAATGTGTTGGAAGGCAGAGAAAGTAATTTTCATAAGATGTTTGAAGAGTTTGAATTTGATTTTCAGTTCAGAGAATACCAAAATATTTATTCTTAAAATATAAGCAGCAAGAATAGAACATAGAATTTTAAATGTTTCAAAAGCCATAAAATATAATACAGAAGAAAAAATGAGAAATGTGTTTTTCACCAGTGCAATTTTATAAATCAGTGATAGAATTAAAAGGGTTTAATTGGGCATTATGTGTTATTTCATATTTGCTAGTTNTAAGCAGCAAGAATAGAACATAGAATTTTAAATGTTTCAAAAGCCATAAAATATAATACAGAAGAAAAAATGAGAAATGTGTTTTTCACCAGTGCAATTTTATAAATCAGTGATAGAATTAAAAGGGTTTAATTGGGCATTATGTGTTATTTCATATTTGCTAGTTTTCTGTAATAAAAAGAAGGACGAGAAGCATGGTTGCAAAAGAGAAATTTATTTTGTTTACAGAAGAACTTAATTACAATGTATTTACTAAATCCATGTTTACTGAAATCTAAAGTCAGCTTTTAGTTTTTTGTACTCTAGATCCATGATAATCTTTTAAATCAATTGGAATTGAATTCTTAAGCTACAGAGGTTTGCTGGGAAATGCAATTTGGATGAGATGTCTAGAAATCAATGTGTTAGCATTGAACCAGTTCTCATCTTTCTTTCCTTAGGTTTCTGTTTTTTGTTTTTTTGTTTTTTTTTCTCTTTTCCAGAACTTGTGGTTTTCCCCCTTTAGCTTGTGATCTCATTGTACTGTATTGGCATGTTCTATGAGGAAACAATATTATTATTAGAAAAAAACACATTGCTACGTGCATTAAACATTCCTCACTTGGTTATGTAAGCTTGGGGATTTCGGCCTGCTCTCAGCTCTCAAATTGTATTTGCTTCACTGAATTATCTCTCTTTCCCAAAGTCCCTTGTGCCAAAGTACAGCCCTAAGATGGAAGTTCTGAAAGAGCAAACCATGAATCATAGTAGTTGGTACAGTTTGGAATAAAATGATCAAAACTTATAAGCAGCACCTTAGGGTTACTATAGAAAACAAGAAATGGTCTTGAATATGTGGTTTGACTTTTTCATTCTTACATTGATTGGCAGCAAAATATTCACTAGAGCTAGAGAGTAAAAAAAGAAACAAAAAAGGAAAGTCTGCCTATAAAATCTTGACAACGTCAGGGAAGAAATTTTGCATTTTCTTTCAGTATTCATGGGAGGGAATCTTGACTTGCTCAAAGGCTGGTTGTTATTTTACAGTTCATTAATCACTGAGTGTTAAAGGGCTGTGGAGGAGCTGGGGGAAGCTGGGGTCAGCCAGCCTGTAGACAGTCCATAATAATGACAGGTGGCAGAGGTCTTCAGCTGAGGGCGGCCAGCCCAGGCACAGGGACTGTGATGATTAGTCACCATAACCGATTGGTCTTGACATGCCCTCTGATTTCAGAGAAAGCAATGCTGAAACTTGCAAGTCCACTGATGTAATTATGCAAATGGCCTATTTTTCTAGATTTTTCAAAGTAATAAGAGCTGAGATGGATTGAAGAGATAATGACTAACTCAAAATGTACAAGAATGTTTCCTCTCCTTAAATAATTGCCAGTTGATCTACAAAAACATTTCAGGTTTGGCAAAATAATACCCTCTTGTTCAAGATTAAACATACTATTACAATTGTTTTACCATAGGTTGTTTTTTTTTTTTTTTTTTTAGTTGCCTTCCAATTCTTTTTCTTTTATTCTTCCCTAAATTCAATCTGCAGACCTTGGCAATAAACATTATATAGACTTGATTTGCAGAGTTCTTATAGTCACAAATCCTGGCTATAAATGCATAACAAATTATACTGTAACTTAATCAATGTAACAGTTGAATGTTGCTTATAAAAACAATTAAAAACAACTAGCACTTTCTTTGTAAGAGCCTTGTAATAATCATGCCTTCTTTCAGAGGGAAATTATTTATAAGTACCTAGAATTGAATGCCTTTCAAATGATAACCAGACATTTTTATGTTTATTTAAAGGATTTGGTGATACTTTTTATGTTTTAAAATTTTACTCATCAATAATTGTTTTGTGTCTTCATGTAAAAAAGTGAAAGTGAAAGTTGCTCAGTCGTGTCCAGCTCTTTGTGACCCCATGGGCAATAGAGTCCGTGGAATTCTCCAGCCCCGAATACTGGAGTGGGTAGCCTATACCTTCGGAGAAGGCAATGGCAACCCACTCCAGTACTCTTGCTTGGAAAATCCCATGGATGGAGGAGCCTGGTGGGCTGCAGTCTATGGGATCGCTAAGAGTCAGACTCGACTGAGTGACTTTCACTTTTCACTTTCATGCATTGGAGAAGGAAATGGCAACCCACTCCAGAGTTCTTGCCTTGAGAATCCCAGGGACAGGGGAGCCTGGTGGGCTGCCGTCCATGGGGTCGCACAGAGTCAGACATGACTGAAGCGACTTTGCAGCAGCAGCCTATACCTCTCCAGGGAATCTTCCTGACCCAGGTTTGAACCGGGGTCTCCTGCACTGCAGGAGAATTCTTTACCAACTGAGCTATCAGGAAAGCCAACTAAGCTATCAAGGAAGCACGTTATGTAAAGAGCAGTGTAATATATTAATAGAAAACTCAGTATTACATGTATTTAAGTGGAAATTTTATTCATTTAGAATATATTGCCTTTCATATAGCACCTAACATGAAGCTTGATTTTACATTTCATGATTAGAAACTTCACTAAACAAAATGAATCATGCACAGTTAATTGCCGAGAAAATGTTTTAAAAGAATTAGAATGTAATAATGAATGTTGTTTTTAGACATATGAAATTTGGAAGCATTCATTTACTTATAAATAATTGAATTCCTAATTATAAACCATTTTTCTATATATCCTATATACCTATAAAGAAAAATGCTAGCCTTTTACGGTCATTCACTTTGCTTGAAATATATGACTCTTTGATTTATGAAAAAATTCAAATGGTTTGTTTCTTCTGATTAATCTTTCTCTTCATCGAAAGTGAAAATTGTTCAGTTGTGTCCGACTCTTTGCAACCCCGCGGACTATACAGTCAATGGAATTCTCCAGGCCAGAATACTGGAGTGGGTAGCCTTTCCCTTCTCCAGGATATCTTCCCAACCCAGGGATCGAACCCAGGTCTCCTGCTTTGCAAGCAAATTCTATACCAGCTGAGCCACAAGGGAAACCCAAGAATACCAGAGTGGATAGCCTATCCCTTCTCCAGTAGATCTTCCCAAGCCAGGAATCCCACTGGGATTTCCTGCATTGCAGGAGGATTCTTACCAACTGGGCTATCAGGGAAACAATAAACAAGTCTATTTATAGACACATTTAAAACTTATTTTGATGTGTCTTCCCTAGGGGAATTGGTTTAACTGTGGTAGCGAGAGGGCATATTGCCTGGATTTTGCTTTCTAATCATCTTTATATAATAGGATACAGTTCCTACAGCGTTGCATCTTGGACATTGTCAAGCCTTGATTCAGATCTTCTATCTACCATACTGATCACCCCAAGATGTGCATGGAAGTCTGATAAAAACTAATCTTAACAACTCAAAACTGCATAGATACAAGGATAATCTTTATTAAACAAGTCAGGAGAGATGCAGATTTACACAGGGGATGAGCGTTACATCGGCCTTAAAGTGATACCTAGGTAGACTGACCTTAGGCAAAGCTGGCCGGTAGAGTCAAGCTGCTTCCAGGTAAAATCATCTTGTTTACTCGAATTCTTGATTGCAAGAGCTCCGGCTTCTTATCGGAGCCCCCGCTTTGTCTCTCCTTCGTCTCCCTGACAACTATTCAAATTCTTTGCTGACATCCTGGTTAAGACTTATACAACTGATTATAGCAAGTGCTTTTGTCTTCCAAATTCTGCCTAGGGCAATAGGAAAACCCAGAAGATAAATTATGGGTTGAACAAGGGGAGACTTATTACATTTCTAAAAGGTTTCACCTCAGGATTTATTTAAATATTGGACTTCTCTAAGGCAATTGAAATAATTCAATTAACTTAAAAAGGACTTGGAGAAAGATATCCATGTTTAGTTCTGGTTAATTCTTGTCATGTAGCTATTAGCACAGTGGTGATGTTTTGAAATACCATTACAACCAAATGAGAGCTTTCCAAGTCCCTTCAGTGTTCATAACTTCTCAGAATTAGAAATATCATGAAATTATTCAAAAGTATTTATGGACTATCTAACAAGTGAAAGGCAGTGACAGAATGCAGAATAAAAAATATATACTAAGAGTAAGTGAACATTTGGCTCCCTATATATTTATTAACAGTAAATAAATAAATATATATTAAAATTTATGTGTCAGTGATTAAAGTGAAAGGCAAAATATAAGGATAATAAAAGAAATGCATCCATAGGAATAATCAAATGAAGGTAATAATTATTTACCTTTGAAAATAACAATGAAAAATAACTGAAAATCCACAGCATTGGTGATATACATGGGTCAAAACTAACAAAGATGGTACAGTAGAATGGACATAAGTTTGAGCAAACTGTATGAGATGGTGAAGGACTGGGAAGCCTGATATGCTGCAGTTTATGGGATCATAAAGAGTGAGACATGATTTAGCGAATAAACAAATGGAGATTTTAGGAGTCTTAAAAATGTGATAAATTAATGTTGATTTCTGGAAAATTTCTAGAATAGAAATTTTATTATTAAAAAAATTTTATATCAGTTAATATTGTGTTTAGCTGCATAACAGAACTCTGACTGCTGTTACTTAATGTTCAATTCAGTTCAGTCTCCAGCACCAACTCCCTGAGTTTATTCAAACTCATGTCCATTGAGTCAGTAATGCCATCCAACCATCTCATCCTCTGTCATCCCCTTCTCCTTTTGCCTTCAATCTTTCCCAGCATCGGGGTCTTTTCCAATGAGTCAGCTCTTCGCATGAGGTGGCCAAAGTATTGGAGTTTCAGCTTCAACATCAGTCCTTCCAATGAATATTCAGGACTGATTTCCTTTAGGATGGACTGTTTGGATCCTTGCAACACAAGGGACTCTCAAGAGTCTTCTCTAACACCACAGTTCAAAAGCATTGATTCTTTGGTGGTCAGCTTTCTTATAGTCCAACTTTCATATCCACACATGCATGACTACTGGCAAAACCATAGCTTTGACTAGACAGACCTTTGTTGGCAAACTAATGTGTCTGCTTTTTAATAAGCTTTCTAGATTGGTCATAAATTTTCTTCCAAGGAACAAGCATCTTTTAATTTCATGGCTGCAATCACCATCTGCAGCGATTTTAGAGCTCTAAAAAAATAAAGTTTGTCACTCTTTCCATCGATTTGCCATGAAGTGATGGGACCAGATGCCATGATCTTAATTTTCTGAATGTTGAGCTTTATGCCAACTTTTTCACTCTCTTCTTTTACTTTTATCAAGAGGCCTTTTAGCAGAAAGGCTCTTCACTTTCTGCTTTAAGAGTGGTGTCATCTGCGTATCTGAGGTTATTGATACACATCAATATTATTTTTCCCATCAATCTTGATTCCAGCTTGTGCTTAAACCAGCCTGGCATTTTGCATGATGTACTCTGCATATAAGTTAAATAAGCAGGGTGACAGTATGCAGCCTTGATCTACTCCTTTCCTGATTTGGAACCAGTCTGTTTTTCCATGTCTGGTTCTAACTGTTGCTTCTTGACCTGCATACAGATTTCTTAGGAGGCAGGTCAGGTAGTCTGGTATTCCCATCTCTTCAAGAATTTTCTATAGCTTGTTGTGATCCATACAATCAAAGGGTTTGGCATAGTCAATAAAGTAGAAATAGATGTTTTTCTCAAACTCTCTTGCTTTTTTTATGATCCAGTGGATGCTGGCAATTTGATTCCTGGTTCCTCTGGCTTTTCTAAATCCAGCTTGAATATCTGGAAGTTCACAGTTCACATACTGCAACAGCATTTAATTTTTTTTTTTTTTTTTGCAAAAGAAAGTCATCCTGACATTTATGATGATTCAGTGGTACCAATAGTGACCTGAATCCTTTCCTCATCCTGCATTTGTATCTTTCTTCCTCATACTCCTTACATTGTTGGTCTGTTTCTAGATACCTGTCTGTAAAAGATGTTCGCCAGCTAAATGGGTCCCTCCCTTTTTATCAGGAGGACGAAAGTAGAGGTCAACTTGCGCTTGTATCTTATTATCCAGACTACACCACATAGCCACCCTCCAAGTACACATCATTGCCTGTCACCAAGTGCTCATAATTTCCCAAGTTTAAACTTCTGCCTGTCTTGACCAAGCTTTATCTGGCTCATATCTTTCCCTGAAGGCCAAGAACATCAGTTTGCCTCCAAGCACAAACTACCACTAGAATGCAGAACACACCCACCTATCAGCATATGCTGAGAAGCGGCTGACCGCAAGACAACCCTGTCCACCCTCGCAGAACATAGAGTGTTTACTCCCTCTTTGTTCCTGACTCCCTCTTACTTACTGCTTCATTGTTGTTCAGTCACCAAGTCATGTCCGATTCTTTATGACTCCATGTACTGTAGCATGCCAGGCTCCTCTGTCCTCCACTGTCTCCTGGAGGTGCTCAAATTCATATCTGTTGACTTGGTGACGCTCTCTAACCATCTCATCCTCTGCTGCCCTCTTCTCCTTTTGCCTTCACGCTTTCCCAGCATCAGGGCCTTTTCCAGTGAGTTGGCTCTTCGCATCAGTGGCCAAAGTACTGGAGCTTCANAGAAGCGGCTGACCGCAAGACAACCCTGTCCACCCTCGCAGAACATAGAGTGTTTACTCCCTCTTTGTTGCTGACTCCCTCTTACTTACTGCTTCGTTGTTGTTCAGTCACCAAGTCATGTCCGATTCTTTATGACTCCATGGACTGTAGCATGCCAGGCTCCTCTGTCCTCCACTATCTCCTGGAGGTGTTCAAATTCATATCTGTTGACTTGGTGACGCTCTATAACCATCTCATCCTCTGCTGCCCTCTTCTCCTTTGGCCTTCACTCNTCCGATTCTTTATGACTCCATGGACTGTAGCATGCCAGGCTCCTCTGTCCTCCACTATCTCCTGGAGGTGTTCAAATTCATATCTGTTGACTTGGTGACGCTCTATAACCATCTCATCCTCTGCTGCCCTCTTCTCCTTTGGCCTTCACTCTTTCCCAGCATCAGGGCCTTTTCCAGTGAGTTGGCTCTTCGCATCAGTGGCCAAAGTACTGGAGCTTCAGCTTCAGCATCAGTCCTTCCCATGAATATTCAGGATTGATTTCCTTTAGGATTGACTTGTTTGAACTCTTTGCAGTCCAAGGGACTCTTAAGAGTCTTTTCCAGCACTGTAGTTCAACAACATCAATTCTTTGGCACTCAGCCTTCTTTACTGTCCAACTCTCACATCCATTCATGACTACTGGAGAAAATACAGCTTTGACTATATATATAGACCTTGGTCAGCAAAATGATGTCCTTCTTTTTAATAGGCTATCTAGGTTTGTCATAGCTTTCCTTCCAAGGAGTAAGTGTCTTTTAATTTTATGGCTGCAGTCACTGTCTGCACTGATTTTGGAGCCCACAAAAGGAAAATCTGTCACTGTTTCCACTCCCCACCCCCCATCTCTTTGCTGTGAAGTGAAGGGCCTAGATGCCATAATCTTAGTCATTTTAATGTTGAATTTAAGCCAGCTTTTTCACTCTCCTCTTTCACCCTCATCAAGAGGTCCTTTAGTTCTTTTTTGCTTTCTGCCATTAGAGTGAACTCATCTGCATGTCTGAAGTTGTTAATATAGCTTCTGGCAATCTTGATTCCAGCTTGTGATTTGTCTATCTGGCATTTCACATGATGTACTCTACATGGAAGTTAATTAAGCAGGGTGATATAAACGATTTGGAACCAGTCACTTGTCCCATGGCTGGCTCTGTTTCTTCTTTACCCGCATACATATTTCTCAGGAGGTAGGTCAGGCGGTCTGGTATTCCCATCTCTTTAAGAATTTTCCACAGTTTATTGTGATCCACACAGTCAAAGGTTTTGGCATAGTCAATAAAGCAGAAATAGATATTTTTCTGGAACTCTCTTGCTTTTTCGATGATCCAGCAGATGTTGGCAATTTGATCTCTGGTTCCTCTGCCTTTTCTAAAACCAGGTTGAACATCTGGAAGTTCACGGATCACATATTGCTGAAGCCTGGCTTGGAGAATTTTGAGCATTGCTTTACTAGCATGTGAGATGAATGCAATTGTGTGGTAGTCTGAGCATTCTTTGGCATTGCCTTTGTTTGGGACTGGAATGAAAACTGAC